>OY744482.1:74654700-75251581 GCA_963556165.1 Tipula helvola | reverse complement strand
GAGCACATTTGCAGATTTTCGAATTTTGTGGCTCTGAATTTGTGGGCTATAGTTCAGTTGATTTTCAAAAAAATTGAATTTTCCACGAAACGTGTAGAAATATTCGACCGATCCAAATGGCCATTTGTATGACAATTACAGGTCTCAACGCCTATTGATAGAGGTATCAATCATCGAAATCGGAGCACATTTGCAGATTTTCGAATTTTGTGGCTCTGAATTTGTGGGCTATAGTTCAGTTGATTTTCAAAAAAATTGAATTTTCCACGAAACGTGTAGAAATATTCGACCGATCCAAATGGCCGTTTGTATGACAATTACAGGTCTCAACGCCTATTGATAGAGGTATCAATCATCGAAATCGGAGCACATTTGCAGATTTTCGAATTTTGTGGCTCTCAATTTGTGGGCTATAGTTCAGTTGATTTTCAAAAAAATTGAATTTTCCACGAAACGTGTAGAAATATTCGACCGATCCAAATGGCCATTTGTATGACAATTACAGGTCTCAACGCCTATTGATAGAGGTATCAATCATCGAAATCGGAGCACATTTGCAGATTTTCGAATTTTGTGGCTCTGAATTTGTGGGCTATAGTTCAGTTGATTTTCAAAAAAATTGAATTTTCCACGAAACGTGTAGAAATATTCGACCGATCCAAATGGCCATTTGTATGACAATTACAGGTCTCAACGCCTATTGATAGAGGTATCAATCATCGAAATCGGAGCACATTTGCAGATTTTCGAATTTTGTGGCTCTGAATTTGTGGGCTATAGTTCAGTTGATTTTCAAAAAAATTGAATTTTCCACGAAACGTGTAGAAATATTCGACCGATCCAAATGGCCATTTGTATGACAATTACTGGTCTCAACGCCTATTGATAGAGGTATCAATCATCGAAATCGGAGCACATTTGCAGATTTTCGAATTTTGTGGCTCTGAATTTGTGGGCTATAGTTCAGTTGATTTTCAAAAAAATTGAATTTTCCACGAAACGTGTAGAAATATTCGACCGATCCAAATGGCCATTTGTATGACAATTACAGGTCTCAACGCCTATTGATAGAGGTATCAATCATCGAAATCGGAGCACATTCGCAGATTTTCGAATTTTGTGGCTCTCAATTTGTGGGCTATAGTTCAGTTGATTTTCAAACAAATTGAATTTTCCACGAAACGTGTAGAAATATTCGACCGATCCAAATGGCCATTTGTATGACAATTACAGGTCTCAACGCCTATTGATAGAGGTATCAATCATCGAAATCGGAGCACATTTGCAGATTTTCGAATTTTGTGGCTCTGAATTTGTGGGCTATAGTTCAGTTGATTTTCAAAAAAATTGAATTTTCCACGAAACGTGTAGAAATATTCGACCGATCCAAATGGCCATTTGTATGACAATTACAGGTCTCAACGCCTATTGATAGAGGTATCAATCATCGAAATCGGAGCACATTTGCAGATTTTCGAATTTTGTGGCTCTCAATTTGTGGGCTATAGTTCAGTTGATTTTCAAAAAAATTGAATTTTCCACGAAACGTGTAGAAATATTCGACCGATCCAAATGGCCATTTGTATGACAATTACAGGTCTCAACGCCTATTGATAGAGGTATCAATCATCGAAATCGGAGCACATTTGCAGATTTTCGAATTTTGTGGCTCTGAATTTGTGGGCTATAGTTCAGTTGATTTTCAAAAAAATTGAATTTTCCACGAAACGTGTAGAAATATTCGACCGATCCAAATGGCCATTTGTATGACAATTACAGGTCTCAACGCCTATTGATAGAGGTATCAATCATCGAAATCGGAGCACATTTGCAGATTTTCGAATTTTGTGGCTCTCAATTTGTGGGCTATAGTTCAGTTGATTTTCAAAAAAATTGAATTTTCCACGAAACGTGTAGAAATATTCGACCGATCCAAATGGCCATTTGTATGACAATTACAGGTCTCAACGCCTATTGATAGAGGTATCAATCATCGAAATCGGAGCACATTTGCAGATTTTCGAATTTTGTGGCTCTCAATTTGTGGGCTATAGTTCAGTTGATTTTCAAAAAAATTGAATTTTCCACGAAACGTGTAGAAATATTCGACCGATCCAAATGGCCATTTGTATGACAATTACAGGTCTCAACGCCTATTGATAGAGGTATCAATCATCGAAATCGGAGCACATTTGCAGATTTTCGAATTTTGTGGCTCTGAATTTGTGGGCTATAGTTCAGTTGATTTTCAAAAAAATTGAATTTTCCACGAAACGTGTAGAAATATTCGACCGATCCAAATGGCCGTTTGTATGACAATTACAGGTCTCAACGCCTATTGATAGAGGTATCAATCATCGAAATCGGAGCACATTTGCAGATTTTCGAATTTTGTGGCTCTCAATTTGTGGGCTATAGTTCAGTTGATTTTCAAAAAAATTGAATTTTCCACGAAACGTGTAGAAATATTCGACCGATCCAAATGGCCATTTGTATGACAATTACAGGTCTCAACGCCTATTGATAGAGGTATCAATCATCGAAATCGGAGCACATTTGCAGATTTTCGAATTTTGTGGCTCTGAATTTGTGGGCTATAGTTCAGTTGATTTTCAAAAAAATTGAATTTTCCACGAAACGTGTAGAAATATTCGACCGATCCAAATGACCGTTTGTATGACAATTACAGGTCTCAACGCCTATTGATAGAGGTATCAATCATCGAAATCGGAGCACATTTGCAGATTTTCGAATTTTGTGGCTCTCAATTTGTGGGCTATAGTTCAGTTGATTTTCAAAAAAATTGAATTTTCCACGAAACGTGTAGAAATATTCGACCGATCCAAATGGCCATTTGTATGACAATTACAGGTCTCAACGCCTATTGATAGAGGTATCAATCATCGAAATCGGAGCACATTTGCAGATTTTCGAATTTTGTGGCTCTCAATTTGTGGGCTATAGTTCAGTTGATTTTCAAACAAATTGAATTTTCCACGAAACGTGTAGAAATATTCGACCGATCCAAATGGCCGTTTGTATGACAATTACAGGTCTCAACGCCTATTGATAGAGGTATCAATCATCGAAATCGGAGCACATTTGCAGATTTTCGAATTTTGTGGCTCTCAATTTGTGGGCTATAGTTCAGTTGATTTTCAAACAAATTGAATTTTCCACGAAACGTGTAGAAATATTCGACCGATCCAAATGGCCATTTGTATGACAATTACAGGTCTCAACGCCTATTGATAGAGGTATCAATCATCGAAATCGGAGCACATTTGCAGATTTTCGAATTTTGTGGCTCTGAATTTGTGGGCTATAGTTCAGTTGATTTTCAAAAAAATTGAATTTTCCACGAAACGTGTAGAAATATTCGACCGATCCAAATGGCCATTTGTATGACAATTACAGGTCTCAACGCCTATTGATAGAGGTATCAATCATCGAAATCGGAGCACATTTGCAGATTTTCGAATTTTGTGGCTCTGAATTTGTGGGCTATAGTTCAGTTGATTTTCAAAAAAATTGAATTTTCCACGAAACGTGTAGAAATATTCGACCGATCCAAATGGCCATTTGTATGACAATTACAGGTCTCAACGCCTATTGATAGAGGTATCAATCATCGAAATCGGAGCACATTTGCAGATTTTCGAATTTTGTGGCTCTCAATTTGTGGGCTATAGTTCAGTTGATTTTCAAAAAAATTGAATTTTCCACGAAACGTGTAGAAATATTCGACCGATCCAAATGGCCATTTGTATGACAATTACAGGTCTCAACGCCTATTGATAGAGGTATCAATCATCGAAATCGGAGCACATTTGCAGATTTTCGAATTTTTGTGGCTCTCAATTTGTGGGCTATAGTTCAGTTGATTTTCAAAAAAATTGAATTTTCCACGAAACGTGTAGAAATATTCGACCGATCCAAATGGCCGTTTGTATGACAATTACAGGTCTCAACGCCTATTGATAGAGGTATCAATCATCGAAATCGGAGCACATTTGCAGATTTTCGAATTTTGTGGCTCTCAATTTGTGGGCTATAGTTCAGTTGATTTTCAAACAAATTGAATTTTCCACGAAACGTGTAGAAATATTCGACCGATCCAAATGGCCATTTGTATGACAATTACAGGTCTCAACGCCTATTGATAGAGGTATCAATCATCGAAATCGGAGCACATTTGCAGATTTTCGAATTTTGTGGCTCTCAATTTGTGGGCTATAGTTCAGTTGATTTTCAAACAAATTGAATTTTCCACGAAACGTGTAGAAATATTCGACCGATCCAAATGGCCGTTTATATGACAATTACAGGTCTCAACGCCTATTGATAGAGGTATCAATCATCGAAATCGGAGCACATTTGCAGATTTTCGAATTTTGTGGCTCTGAATTTGTGGGCTATAGTTCAGTTGATTTTCAAAAAAATTGAATTTTCCACGAAACGTGTAGAAATATTCGACCGATCCAAATGACCGTTTGTATGACAATTACAGGTCTCAACGCCTATTGATAGAGGTATCAATCATCGAAATCGGAGCACATTTGCAGATTTTCGAATTTTGTGGCTCTCAATTTGTGGGCTATAGTTCAGTTGATTTTCAAAAAAATTGAATTTTCCACGAAACGTGTAGAAATATTCGACCGATCCAAATGACCGTTTGTATGACAATTACAGGTCTCAACGCCTATTGATATAGGTATCAATCATCGAAATCGGAGCACATTTGCAGATTTTCGAATTTTGTGGCTCTCAATTTGTGGGCTATAGTTCAGTTGATTTTCAAAAAAATTGAATTTTCCACGAAACGTGTAGAAATATTCGACCGATCCAAATGGCCATTTGTATGACAATTACAGGTCTCAACGCCTATTGATAGAGGTATCAATCATCGAAATCGGAGCACATTTGCAGATTTTCGAATTTTGTGGCTCTCAATTTGTGGGCTATAGTTCAGTTGATTTTCAAAAAAATTGAATTTTCCACGAAACGTGTAGAAATATTCGACCGATCCAAATGACCGTTTGTATGACAATTACAGGTCTCAACGCCTATTGATAGAGGTATCAATCATCGAAATCGGAGCACATTTGCAGATTTTCGAATTTTGTGGCTCTCAATTTGTGGGCTATAGTTCAGTTGATTTTCAAAAAAATTGAATTTTCCACGAAACGTGTAGAAATATTCGACCGATCCAAATGGCCATTTGTATGACAATTACAGGTCTCAACGCCTATTGATAGAGGTATCAATCATCGAAATCGGAGCACATTTGCAGATTTTCGAATTTTGTGGCTCTGAATTTGTGGGCTATAGTTCAGTTGATTTTCAAAAAAATTGAATTTTCCACGAAACGTGTAGAAATATTCGACCGATCCAAATGACCGTTTGTATGACAATTACAGGTCTCAACGCCTATTGATAGAGGTATCAATCATCGAAATCGGAGCACATTTGCAGATTTTCGAATTTTGTGGCTCTCAATTTGTGGGCTATAGTTCAGTTGATTTTCAAAAAAATTGAATTTTCCACGAAACGTGTAGAAATATTCGACCGATCCAAATGACCGTTTGTATGACAATTACAGGTCTCAACGCCTATTGATATAGGTATCAATCATCGAAATCGGAGCACATTTGCAGATTTTCGAATTTTGTGGCTCTCAATTTGTGGGCTATAGTTCAGTTGATTTTCAAAAAAATTGAATTTTCCACGAAACGTGTAGAAATATTCGACCGATCCAAATGGCCATTTGTATGACAATTACTGGTCTCAACGCCTATTGATAGAGGTATCAATCATCGAAATCGGAGCACATTTGCAGATTTTCGAATTTTGTGGCTCTGAATTTGTGGGCTATAGTTCAGTTGATTTTCAAAAAAATTGAATTTTCCACGAAACGTGTAGAAATATTCGACCGATCCAAATGGCCATTTGTATGACAATTACAGGTCTCAACGCCTATTGATAGAGGTATCAATCATCGAAATCGGAGCACATTCGCAGATTTTCGAATTTTGTGGCTCTCAATTTGTGGGCTATAGTTCAGTTGATTTTCAAAAAAATTGAATTTTCCACGAAACGTGTAGAAATATTCGACCGATCCAAATGGCCGTTTGTATGACAATTACAGGTCTCAACGCCTATTGATAGAGGTATCAATCATCGAAATCGGAGCACATTTGCAGATTTTCGAATTTTGTGGCTCTCAATTTGTGGGCTATAGTTCAGTTGATTTTCAAACAAATTGAATTTTCCACGAAACGTGTAGAAATATTCGACCGATCCAAATGGCCATTTGTATGACAATTACAGGTCTCAACGCCTATTGATAGAGGTATCAATCATCGAAATCGGAGCACATTTGCAGATTTTCGAATTTTGTGGCTCTCAATTTGTGGGCTATAGTTCAGTTGATTTTCAAACAAATTGAATTTTCCACGAAACGTGTAGAAATATTCGACCGATCCAAATGGCCGTTTATATGACAATTACAGGTCTCAACGCCTATTGATAGAGGTATCAATCATCGAAATCGGAGCACATTTGCAGATTTTCGAATTTTGTGGCTCTGAATTTGTGGGCTATAGTTCAGTTGATTTTCAAAAAAATGAATTTTCCACGAAACGTGTAGAAATATTCGACCGATCCAAATGACCGTTTGTATGACAATTACAGGTCTCAACGCCTATTGATAGAGGTATCAATCATCGAAATCGGAGCACATTTGCAGATTTTCGAATTTTGTGGCTCTCAATTTGTGGGCTATAGTTCAGTTGATTTTCAAAAAAATTGAATTTTCCACGAAACGTGTAGAAATATTCGACCGATCCAAATGACCGTTTGTATGACAATTACAGGTCTCAACGCCTATTGATATAGGTATCAATCATCGAAATCGGAGCACATTTGCAGATTTTCGAATTTTGTGGCTCTCAATTTGTGGGCTATAGTTCAGTTGATTTTCAAAAAAATTGAATTTTCCACGAAACGTGTAGAAATATTCGACCGATCCAAATGGCCATTTGTATGACAATTACAGGTCTCAACGCCTATTGATAGAGGTATCAATCATCGAAATCGGAGCACATTTGCAGATTTTCGAATTTTGTGGCTCTCAATTTGTGGGCTATAGTTCAGTTGATTTTCAAAAAAATTGAATTTTCCACGAAACGTGTAGAAATATTCGACCGATCCAAATGACCGTTTGTATGACAATTACAGGTCTCAACGCCTATTGATAGAGGTATCAATCATCGAAATCGGAGCACATTTGCAGATTTTCGAATTTTGTGGCTCTCAATTTGTGGGCTATAGTTCAGTTGATTTTCAAAAAAATTGAATTTTCCACGAAACGTGTAGAAATATTCGACCGATCCAAATGGCCATTTGTATGACAATTACAGGTCTCAACGCCTATTGATAGAGGTATCAATCATCGAAATCGGAGCACATTTGCAGATTTTCGAATTTTGTGGCTCTGAATTTGTGGGCTATAGTTCAGTTGATTTTCAAAAAAATTGAATTTTCCACGAAACGTGTAGAAATATTCGACCGATCCAAATGACCGTTTGTATGACAATTACAGGTCTCAACGCCTATTGATAGAGGTATCAATCATCGAAATCGGAGCACATTTGCAGATTTTCGAATTTTGTGGCTCTCAATTTGTGGGCTATAGTTCAGTTGATTTTCAAAAAAATTGAATTTTCCACGAAACGTGTAGAAATATTCGACCGATCCAAATGACCGTTTGTATGACAATTACAGGTCTCAACGCCTATTGATATAGGTATCAATCATCGAAATCGGAGCACATTTGCAGATTTTCGAATTTTGTGGCTCTCAATTTGTGGGCTATAGTTCAGTTGATTTTCAAAAAAATTGAATTTTCCACGAAACGTGTAGAAATATTCGACCGATCCAAATGACCGTTTGTATGACAATTACAGGTCTCAACGCCTATTGATAGAGGTATCAATCATCGAAATCGGAGCACATTTGCAGATTTTCGAATTTTGTGGCTCTCAATTTGTGGGCTATAGTTCAGTTGATTTTCAAAAAAATTGAATTTTCCACGAAACGTGTAGAAATATTCGACCGATCCAAATGACCGTTTGTATGACAATTACAGGTCTCAACGCCTATTGATGGAGGTATCAATCATCGAAATCGGAGCACATTTGCAGATTTTCGAATTTTGTGGCTCTGAATTTGTGGGCTATAGTTCAGTTGATTTTCAAAAAAATTGAATTTTCCACGAAACGTGTAGAAATATTCGACCGATCCAAATGACCGTTTGTATGACAATTACAGGTCTCAACGCCTATTGATAGAGGTATCAATCATCGAAATCGGAGCACATTTGCAGATTTTCGAATTTTGTGGCTCTGAATTTGTGGGCTATAGTTCAGTTGATTTTCAAAAAAATTGAATTTTCCACGAAACGTGTAGAAATATTCGACCGATCCAAATGGCCATTTGTATGACAATTACAGGTCTCAACGCCTATTGATAGAGGTATCAATCATCGAAATCGGAGCACATTTGCAGATTTTCGAATTTTGTGGCTCTGAATTTGTGGGCTATAGTTCAGTTGATTTTCAAAAAAATTGAATTTTCCACGAAACGTGTAGAAATATTCGACCGATCCAAATGGCCATTTGTATGACAATTACAGGTCTCAACGCCTATTGATAGAGGTATCAATCATCGAAATCGGAGCACATTTACAGATTTTCGAATTTTGTGGCTCTGAATTTGTGGGCTATAGTTCAGTTGATTTTCAAAAAAATTGAATTTTCCACGAAACGTGTAGAAATATTCGACCGATCCAAATGGCCGTTTGTATGACAATTACAGGTCTCAACGCCTATTGATAGAGGTATCAATCATCGAAATCGGAGCACATTTGCAGATTTTCGAATTTTGTGGCTCTGAATTTGTGGGCTATAGTTCAGTTGATTTTCAAAAAAATTGAATTTTCCACGAAACGTGTAGAAATATTCGACCGATCCAAATGGCCATTTGTATGACAATTACAGGTCTCAACGCCTATTGATAGAGGTATCAATCATCGAAATCGGAGCACATTTGCAGATTTTCGAATTTTGTGGCTCTGAATTTGTGGGCTATAGTTCAGTTGATTTTCAAAAAAATTGAATTTTCCACGAAACGTGTAGAAATATTCGACCGATCCAAATGGCCATTTGTATGACAATTACAGGTCTCAACGCCTATTGATAGAGGTATCAATCATCGAAATCGGAGCACATTTGCAGATTTTCGAATTTTGTGGCTCTCAATTTGTGGGCTATAGTTCAGTTGATTTTCAAAAAAATTGAATTTTCCACGAAACGTGTAGAAATATTCGACCGATCCAAATGGCCATTTTGTATGACAATTACAGGTCTCAACGCCTATTGATAGAGGTATCAATCATCGAAATCGGAGCACATTTGCAGATTTTCGAATTTTGTGGCTCTGAATTTGTGGGCTATAGTTCAGTTGATTTTCAAAAAAATTGAATTTTCCACGAAACGTGTAGAAATATTCGACCGATCCAAATGGCCATTTGTATGACAATTACAGGTCTCAACGCCTATTGATAGAGGTATCAATCATCGAAATCGGAGCACATTTGCAGATTTTCGAATTTTGTGGCTCTGAATTTGTGGGCTATAGTTCAGTTGATTTTCAAAAAAATTGAATTTTCCACGAAACGTGTAGAAATATTCGACCGATCCAAATGGCCATTTGTATGACAATTACAGGTCTCAACGCCTATTGATAGGTATCAATCATCGAAATCGGAGCACATTTGCAGATTTTCGAATTTTGTGGCTCTCAATTTGTGGGCTATAGTTCAGTTGATTTTCAAAAAAATTGAATTTTCCACGAAACGTGTAGAAATATTCGACCGATCCAAATGGCCATTTGTATGACAATTACTGGTCTCAACGCCTATTGATAGAGGTATCAATCATCGAAATCGGAGCACATTTGCAGATTTTCGAATTTTGTGGCTCTCAATTTGTGGGCTATAGTTCAGTTGATTTTCAAAAAAATTGAATTTTCCACGAAACGTGTAGAAATATTCGACCGATCCAAATGGCCATTTGTATGACAATTACAGGTCTCAACGCCTATTGATAGAGTATCAATCATCGAAATCGGAGCACATTTGCAGATTTCGAATTTTGTGGCTCTCAATTTGTGGGCTATAGTTCAGTTGATTTTCAAAAAAATTGAATTTTCCACGAAACGTGTAGAAATATTCGACCGATCCAAATGGCCATTTGTATGACAATTACAGGTCTCAACGCCTATTGATAGGTATCAATCATCGAAATCGGAGCACATTTGCAGATTTTCGAATTTGTGGCTCTCAATTTGTGGGCTATAGTTCAGTTGATTTTCAAAAAAATTGAATTTTCCACGAAACGTGTAGAAATATTCGACCGATCCAAATGGCCATTTGTATGACAATTACTGGTCTCAACGCCTATTGATAGAGGTATCAATCATCGAAATCGGAGCACATTTGCAGATTTTCGAATTTTGTGGCTCTGAATTTGTGGGCTATAGTTCAGTTGATTTTCAAAAAAATTGAATTTTCCACGAAACGTGTAGAAATATTCGACCGATCCAAATGGCCATTTGTATGACAATTACAGGTCTCAACGCCTATTGATAGGTATCAATCATCGAAATCGGAGCACATTTGCAGATTTTCGAATTTTGTGGCTCTCAATTTGTGGGCTATAGTTCAGTTGATTTTCAAAAAAATTGAATTTTCCACGAAACGTGTAGAAATATTCGACCGATCCAAATGGCCATTTGTATGACAATTACTGGTCTCAACGCCTATTGATAGAGGTATCAATCATCGAAATCGGAGCACATTTGGCAGATTTTCGAATTTTGTGGCTCTGAATTTGTGGGCTATAGTTCAGTTGATTTTCAAAAAAATTGAATTTTCCACGAAACGTGTAGAAATATTCGACCGATCCAAATGGCCATTTGTATGACAATTACAGGTCTCAACGCCTATTGATAGAGGTATCAATCATCGAAATCGGAGCACATTTGCAGATTTTCGAATTTTGTGGCTCTCAATTTGTGGGCTATAGTTCAGTTGATTTTCAAAAAAATTGAATTTTCCACGAAACGTGTAGAAATATTCGACCGATCCAAATGGCCATTTGTATGACAATTACAGGTCTCAACGCCTATTGATAGAGGTATCAATCATCGAAATCGGAGCACATTTGCAGATTTTCGAATTTTGTGGCTCTCAATTTGTGGGCTATAGTTCAGTTGATTTTCAAAAAAAATTGAATTTTCCACGAAACGTGTAGAAATATTCGACCGATCCAAATGGCCATTTGTATGACAATTACAGGTCTCAACGCCTATTGATAGGTATCAATCATCGAAATCGGAGCACATTTGCAGATTTTCGAATTTTGTGGCTCTCAATTTGTGGGCTATAGTTCAGTTGATTTTCAAAAAAATTGAATTTTCCACGAAACGTGTAGAAATATTCGACCGATCCAAATGGCCATTTGTATGACAATTACTGGTCTCAACGCCTATTGATAGAGGTATCAATCATCGAAATCGGAGCACATTTGCAGATTTTCGAATTTTGTGGCTCTGAATTTGTGGGCTATAGTTCAGTTGATTTTCAAAAAAATTGAATTTTCCACGAAACGTGTAGAAATATTCGACCGATCCAAATGGCCATTTGTATGACAATTACAGGTCTCAACGCCTATTGATAGGTATCAATCATCGAAATCGGAGCACATTTGCAGATTTTCGAATTTTGTGGCTCTCAATTTGTGGGCTATAGTTCAGTTGATTTTCAAAAAAATTGAATTTTCCACGAAACGTGTAGAAATATTCGACCGATCCAAATGGCCATTGTATGACAATTACTGGTCTCAATGCCTATTGATAGAGGTATCAATCATCGAAATCGGAGCACATTTGCAGATTTTCGAATTTTGTGGCTCTGAATTTGTGGGCTATAGTTCAGTTGATTTTCAAAAAAATTGAATTTTCCACGAAACGTGTAGAAATATTCGACCGATCCAAATGACCGTTTGTATGACAATTACAGGTCTCAACGCCTATTGATAGGTATCAATCATCGAAATCGGAGCACATTTGCAGATTTTCGAATTTTGTGGCTCTCAATTTGTGGGCTATAGTTCAGTTGATTTTCAAAAAAATTGAATTTTCCACGAAACGTGTAGAAATATTCGACCGATCCAAATGGCCATTTGTATGACAATTACAGGTCTCAACGCCTATTGATAGAGGTATCAATCATCGAAATCGGAGCACATTTGCAGATTTTCGAATTTTGTGGCTCTGAATTTGTGGGCTATAGTTCAGTTGATTTTCAAAAAAATTGAATTTTCCACGAAACGTGTAGAAATATTCGACCGATCCAAATGGCCATTTGTATGACAATTACTGGTCTCAACGCCTATTGATAGAGGTATCAATCATCGAAATCGGAGCACATTTGCAGATTTTCGAATTTTGTGGCTCTGAATTTGTGGGCTATAGTTCAGTTGATTTTCAAAAAAATTGAATTTTCCACGAAACGTGTAGAAATATTCGACCGATCCAAATGGCCATTTGTATGACAATTACAGGTCTCAACGCCTATTGATAGAGGTATCAATCATCGAAATCGGAGCACATTCGCAGATTTTCGAATTTTGTGGCTCTGAATTTGTGGGCTATAGTTCAGTTGATTTTCAAAAAAATTGAATTTTCCACGAAACGTGTAGAAATATTCGACCGATCCAAATGGCCGTTTATATGACAATTACAGGTCTCAACGCCTATTGATAGAGGTATCAATCATCGAAATCGGAGCACATTTGCAGATTTTCGAATTTTGTGGCTCTCAATTTGTGGGCTATAGTTCAGTTGATTTTCAAAAAAATTGAATTTTCCACGAAACGTGTAGAAATATTCGACCGATCCAAATGACCGTTTGTATGACAATTACAGGTCTCAACGCCTATTGATAGAGGTATCAATCATCGAAATCGGAGCACATTTGCAGATTTTCGAATTTTGTGGCTCTCAATTTGTGGGCTATAGTTCAGTTGATTTTCAAAAAAATTGAATTTTCCACGAAACGTGTAGAAATATTCGACCGATCCAAATGACCGTTTGTATGACAATTACAGGTCTCAACGCCTATTGATAGAGGTATCAATCATCGAAATCGGAGCACATTTGCAGATTTTCGAATTTTGTGGCTCTCAATTTGTGGGCTATAGTTCAGTTGATTTTCAAAAAAATTGAATTTTCCACGAAACGTGTAGAAATATTCGACCGATCCAAATGGCCATTTGTATGACAATTACTGGTCTCAACGCCTATTGATAGAGGTATCAATCATCGAAATCGGAGCACATTTGCAGATTTTCGAATTTTGTGGCTCTGAATTTGTGGGATATAGTTCAGTTGATTTTCAAAAAAAATTGAATTTTCCACGAAACGTGTAGAAATATTCGACCGATCCAAATGGCCATTTGTATGACAATTACAGGTCTCAACGCCTATTGATAGAGGTATCAATCATCGAAATCGGAGCACATTTGCAGATTTTCGAATTTTGTGGCTCTGAATTTGTGGGCTATAGTTCAGTTGATTTTCAAAAAAATTGAATTTTCCACGAAACGTGTAGAAATATTCGACCGATCCAAATGGCCATTTGTATGACAATTACAGGTCTCAACGCCTATTGATAGAGGTATCAATCATCGAAATCGGAGCACATTTGCAGATTTTCGAATTTTGTGGCTCTGAATTTGTGGGCTATAGTTCAGTTGATTTTCAAAAAAATTGAATTTTCCACGAAACGTGTAGAAATATTCGACCGATCCAAATGGCCATTTGTATGACAATTACAGGTCTCAACGCCTATTGATAGAGGTATCAATCATCGAAATCGGAGCACATTTGCAGATTTTCGAATTTGTGGCTCTCAATTTGTGGGCTATAGTTCAGTTGATTTTCAAAAAAATTGAATTTTCCACGAAACGTGTAGAAATATTCGACCGATCCAAATGGCCATTTGTATGACAATTACAGGTCTCAACGCCTATTGATAGAGGTATCAATCATCGAAATCGGAGCACATTTGCAGATTTTCGAATTTTGTGGCTCTGAATTTGTGGGCTATAGTTCAGTTGATTTTCAAAAAAATTGAATTTTCCACGAAACGTGTAGAAATATTCGACCGATCCAAATGGCCATTTGTATGACAATTACAGGTCTCAACGCCTATTGATAGAGGTATCAATCATCGAAATCGGAGCACATTTGCAGATTTTCGAATTTTGTGGCTCTCAATTTGTGGGCTATAGTTCAGTTGATTTTCAAAAAAATTGAATTTTCCACGAAACGTGTAGAAATATTCGACCGATCCAAATGGCCATTTGTATGACAATTACAGGTCTCAACGCCTATTGATAGAGGTATCAATCATCGAAATCGGAGCACATTTGCAGATTTTCGAATTTTGTGGCTCTGAATTTGTGGGCTATAGTTCAGTTGATTTTCAAAAAAATTGAATTTTCCACGAAACGTGTAGAAATATTCGACCGATCCAAATGGCCATTTGTATGACAATTACTGGTCTCAACGCCTATTGATAGAGGTATCAATCATCGAAATCGGAGCACATTTGCAGATTTTCGAATTTTGTGGCTCTGAATTTGTGGGCTATAGTTCAGTTGATTTTCAAAAAAATTGAATTTTCCACGAAACGTGTAGAAATATTCGACCGATCCAAATGGCCATTTGTATGACAATTACAGGTCTCAACGGCTATTGATAGGTATCAATCATCGAAATCGGAGCACATTTGCAGATTTTCGAATTTTGTGGCTCTCAATTTGTGGGCTATAGTTCAGTTGATTTTCAAAAAAATTGAATTTTCCACGAAACGTGTAGAAATATTCGACCGATCCAAATGGCCATTTGTATGACAATTACAGGTCTCAACGCCTATTGATAGAGGTATCAATCATCGAAATCGGAGCACATTTGCAGATTTTCGAATTTTGTGGCTCTCAATTTGTGGGCTATAGTTCAGTTGATTTTCAAAAAAATTGAATTTTCCACGAAACGTGTAGAAATATTCGACCGATCCAAATGACCGTTTGTATGACAATTACAGGTCTCAACGCCTATTGATAGAGGTATCAATCATCGAAATCGGAGCACATTTGCAGATTTTCGAATTTTGTGGCTCTCAATTTGTGGGCTATAGTTCAGTTGATTTTCAAAAAAATTGAATTTTCCACGAAACGTGTAGAAATATTCGACCGATCCAAATGACCGTTTGTATGACAATTACAGGTCTCAACGCCTATTGATGGAGGTATCAATCATCGAAATCGGAGCACATTTGCAGATTTTCGAATTTTGTGGCTCTGAATTTGTGGGCTATAGTTCAGTTGATTTTCAAAAAAATTGAATTTTCCACGAAACGTGTAGAAATATTCGACCGATCCAAATGACCGTTTGTATGACAATTACAGGTCTCAACGCCTATTGATAGAGGTATCAATCATCGAAATCGGAGCACATTTGCAGATTTTCGAATTTTGTGGCTCTGAATTTGTGGGCTATAGTTCAGTTGATTTTCAAAAAAATTTAATTTTCCACGAAACGTGTAGAAATATTCGACCGATCCAAATGGCCATTTGTATGACAATTACAGGTCTCAACGCCTATTGATAGAGGTATCAATCATCGAAATCGGAGCACATTTGCAGATTTTCGAATTTTGTGGCTCTGAATTTGTGGGCTATAGTTCAGTTGATTTTCAAAAAAATTGAATTTTCCACGAAACGTGTAGAAATATTCGACCGATCCAAATGGCCATTTGTATGACAATTACAGGTCTCAACGCCTATTGATAGAGGTATCAATCATCGAAATCGGAGCACATTTACAGATTTTCGAATTTTGTGACTCTGAATTTGTGGGCTATAGTTCAGTTGATTTTCAAAAAAATTGAATTTTCCACGAAACGTGTAGAAATATTCGACCGATCCAAATGGCCGTTTGTATGACAATTACAGGTCTCAACGCCTATTGATAGAGGTATCAATCATCGAAATCGGAGCACATTTGCAGATTTTCGAATTTTGTGGCTCTCAATTTGTGGGCTATAGTTCAGTTGATTTTCAAAAAAATTGAATTTTCCACGAAACGTGTAGAAATATTCGACCGATCCAAATGACCGTTTGTATGACAATTACAGGTCTCAACGCCTATTGATAGAGGTATCAATCATCGAAATCGGAGCACATTTGCAGATTTTCGAATTTTGTGGCTCTGAATTTGTGGGCTATAGTTCAGTTGATTTTCAAAAAAATTGAATTTTCCACGAAACGTGTAGAAATATTCGACCGATCCAAATGGCCATTTGTATGACAATTACAGGTCTCAACGCCTATTGATAGAGGTATCAATCATCGAAATCGGAGCACATTTACAGATTTTCGAGAATTTTGTGGCTCTGAATTTGTGGGCTATAGTTCAGTTGATTTTCAAAAAAATTGAATTTTCCACGAAACGTGTAGAAATATTCGACCGATCCAAATGGCCGTTTGTATGACAATTACAGGTCTCAACGCCTATTGATAGAGGTATCAATCATCGAAATCGGAGCACATTGCAGATTTTCGAATTTTGTGGCTCTCAATTTGTGGGCTATAGTTCAGTTGATTTTCAAAAAAATTGAATTTTCCACGAAACGTGTAGAAATATTCGACCGATCCAAATGGCCATTTGTATGACAATTACAGGTCTCAACGCCTATTGATAGAGGTATCAATCATCGAAATCGGAGCACATTTGCAGATTTTCGAATTTGTGGCTCTGAATTTGTGGGCTATAGTTCAGTTGATTTTCAAAAAAATTGAATTTTCCACGAAACGTGTAGAAATATTCGACCGATCCAAATGGCCATTTGTATGACAATTACAGGTCTCAACGCCTATTGATAGAGGTATCAATCATCGAAATCGGAGCACATTTGCAGATTTTCGAATTTTGTGGCTCTCAATTTGTGGGCTATAGTTCAGTTGATTTTCAAAAAAATTGAATTTTCCACGAAACGTGTAGAAATATTCGACCGATCCAAATGGCCATTTGTATGACAATTACAGGTCTCAACGCCTATTGATAGAGGTATCAATCATCGAAATCGGAGCACATTTGCAGATTTTCGAATTTTGTGGCTCTGAATTTGTGGGCTATAGTTCAGTTGATTTTCAAAAAAATTGAATTTTCCACGAAACGTGTAGAAATATTCGACCGATCCAAATGGCCATTTGTATGACAATTACTGGTCTCAACGCCTATTGATAGAGGTATCAATCATCGAAATCGGAGCACATTTGCAGATTTTCGAATTTTGTGGCTCTGAATTTGTGGGCTATAGTTCAGTTGATTTTCAAAAAAATTGAATTTTCCACGAAACGTGTAGAACTATTCGACCGATCCAAATGGCCATTTGTATGACAATTACAGGTCTCAACGCCTATTGATAGGTATCAATCATCGAAATCGGAGCACATTTGCAGATTTTCGAATTTTGTGGCTCTCAATTTGTGGGCTATAGTTCAGTTGATTTTCAAAAAAATTGAATTTTCCACGAAACGTGTAGAAATATTCGACCGATCCAAATGGCCATTTGTATGACAATTACTGGTCTCAACGCCTATTGATAGAGGTATCAATCATCGAAATCGGAGCACATTTGCAGATTTTCGAATTTTGTGGCTCTCAATTTGTGGGCTATAGTTCAGTTGATTTTCAAAAAAATTGAATTTTCCACGAAACGTGTAGAAATATTCGACCGATCCAAATGGCCATTTGTATGACAATTACAGGTCTCAACGCCTATTGATAGAGGTATCAATCATCGAAATCGGAGCACATTTGCAGATTTTCGAATTTTGTGGCTCTCAATTTGTGGGCTATAGTTCAGTTGATTTTCAAAAAAATTGAATTTTCCACGAAACGTGTAGAAATATTCGACCGATCCAAATGGCCATTTGTATGACAATTACAGGTCTCAACGCCTATTGATAGGTATCAATCATCGAAATCGGAGCACATTTGCAGATTTTCGAATTTTGTGGGTCTCAATTTGTGGGCTATAGTTCAGTTGATTTTCAAAAAAATTGAATTTTCCACGAAACGTGTAGAAATATTCGACCGATCCAAATGGCCATTTGTATGACAATTACTGGTCTCAACGCCTATTGATAGAGGTATCAATCATCGAAATCGGAGCACATTTGCAGATTTTCGAATTTTGTGGCTCTGAATTTGTGGGCTATAGTTCAGTTGATTTTCAAAAAAATTGAATTTTCCACGAAACGTGTAGAAATATTCGACCGATCCAAATGGCCATTTGTATGACAATTACAGGTCTCAACGCCTATTGATAGGTATCAATCATCGAAATCGGAGCACATTTGCAGATTTTCGAATTTTGTGGCTCTCAATTTGTGGGCTATAGTTCAGTTGATTTTCAAAAAAATTGAATTTTCCACGAAACGTGTAGAAATATTCGACCGATCCAAATGGCCATTTGTATGACAATTACAGGTCTCAACGCCTATTGATAGAGGTATCAATCATCGAAATCGGAGCACATTTGCAGATTTTCGAATTTTGTGGCTCTCAATTTGTGGGCTATAGTTCAGTTGATTTTCAAAAAAATTGAATTTTCCACGAAACGTGTAGAAATATTCGACCGATCCAAATGGCCATTTGTATGACAATTACAGGTCTCAACGCCTATTGATAGGTATCAATCATCGAAATCGGAGCACATTTGCAGATTTTCGAATTTTGTGGCTCTCAATTTGTGGGCTATAGTTCAGTTGATTTTCAAAAAAATTGAATTTTCCACGAAACGTGTAGAAATATTCGACCGATCCAAATGGCCATTTGTATGACAATTACTGGTCTCAACGCCTATTGATAGAGGTATCAATCATCGAAATCGGAGCACATTTGCAGATTTTCGAATTTTGTGGCTCTGAATTTGTGGGCTATAGTTCAGTTGATTTTCAAAAAAATTGAATTTTCCACGAAACGTGTAGAAATATTCGACCGATCCAAATGGCCATTTGTATGACAATTACAGGTCTCAACGCCTATTGATAGGTATCAATCATCGAAATCGGAGCACATTTGCAGATTTTCGAATTTTGTGGCTCTCAATTTGTGGGCTATAGTTCAGTTGATTTTCAAAAAAATTGAATTTTCCACGAAACGTGTAGAAATATTCGACCGATCCAAATGGCCATTTGTATGACAATTACTGGTCTCAACGCCTATTGATAGAGGTATCAATCATCGAAATCGGAGCACATTTGCAGATTTTCGAATTTTGTGGCTCTCAATTTGTGGGCTATAGTTCAGTTGATTTTCAAAAAAATTGAATTTTCCACGAAACGTGTAGAAATATTCGACCGATCCAAATGGCCATTTGTATGACAATTACAGGTCTCAACGCCTATTGATAGAGGTATCAATCATCGAAATCGGAGCACATTTGCAGATTTTCGAATTTTGTGGCTCTGAATTTGTGGGCTATAGTTCAGTTGATTTTCAAAAAAATTGAATTTTCCACGAAACGTGTAGAAATATTCGACCGATCCAAATGGCCATTTGTATGACAATTACTGGTCTCAACGCCTATTGATAGAGGTATCAATCATCGAAATCGGAGCACATTTGCAGATTTTCGAATTTTGTGGCTCTGAATTTGTGGGCTATAGCTCAGTTGATTTTCAAAAAAATTGAATTTTCCACGAAACGTGTAGAAATATTCGACCGATCCAAATGGCCATTTGTATGACAATTACAGGTCTCAACGCCTATTGATAGAGGTATCAATCATCGAAATCGGAGCACATTCGCAGATTTTCGAATTTTGTGGCTCTGAATTTGTGGGCTATAGTTCAGTTGATTTTCAAAAAAATTGAATTTTCCACGAAACGTGTAGAAATATTCGACCGATCCAAATGGCCGTTTATATGACAATTACAGGTCTCAACGCCTATTGATAGAGGTATCAATCATCGAAATCGGAGCACATTTGCAGATTTTCGAATTTTGTGGCTCTCAATTTGTGGGCTATAGTTCAGTTGATTTTCAAAAAAATTGAATTTTCCACGAAACGTGTAGAAATATTCGACCGATCCAAATGGCCATTTGTATGACAATTACTGGTCTCAACGCCTATTGATAGAGGTATCAATCATCGAAATCGGAGCACATTTGCAGATTTTCGAATTTTGTGGCTCTGAATTTGTGGGCTATAGTTCAGTTGATTTTCAAAAAAATTGAATTTTCCACGAAACGTGTAGAAATATTCGACCGATCCAAATGGCCATTTGTATGACAATTACAGGTCTCAACGCCTATTGATAGAGGTATCAATCATCGAAATCGGAGCACATTTGCAGATTTTCGAATTTTGTGGCTCTCAATTTGTGGGCTATAGTTCAGTTGATTTTCAAAAAAATTGAATTTTCCACGAAACGTGTAGAAATATTCGATCGATCCAAATGACCGTTTGTATGACAATTACAGGTCTCAACGCCTATTGATAGAGGTATCAATCATCGAAATCGGAGCACATTTGCAGATTTTCGAATTTTGTGGCTCTCAATTTGTGGGCTATAGTTCAGTTGATTTTCAAAAAAATTGAATTTTCCACGAAACGTGTAGAAATATTCGACCGATCCAAATGGCCATTTGTATGACAATTACTGGTCTCAACGCCTATTGATAGAGGTATCAATCATCGAAATCGGAGCACATTTGCAGATTTTCGAATTTTGTGGCTCTGAATTTGTGGGCTATAGTTCAGTTGATTTTCAAAAAAATTGAATTTTCCACGAAACGTGTAGAAATATTCGACCGATCCAAATGGCCATTTGTATGACAATTACAGGTCTCAACGCCTATTGATAGAGGTATCAATCATCGAAATCGGAGCACATTTGCAGATTTTCGAATTTTGTGGCTCTGAATTTGTGGGCTATAGTTCAGTTGATTTTCAAAAAAATTGAATTTTCCACGAAACGTGTAGAAATATTCAAACGATGCAAATGGCCGCTGGTATGACAATTACAGGTCTCAACGCCTATTGATAGAGGTATCAATCATCGAAATCGGAGCACATTTGCAGATTTTCGAATTTTGTGGCTCTGAATTTGTGGGCTATAGTTCAGTTGATTTTCAAAAAAATTGAATTTTCCACGAAACGTGTAGAAATATTCGACCGATCCAAATGGCCGTTGGTATGACAATTACAGGTCTCAACGCCTATTGATATAGGTATCAATCATCGAAATCGGAGCACATTTGCAGATTTTCGAATTTTGTGGCTCTGAATTTGTGGGCTATAGTTCAGTTGATTTTCAAAAAAATTGAATTTTCCACGAAACGTGTAGAAATATTCGACTGATCCAAATGACCGTTTGTATGACAATTACAGGTCTCAACGCCTATTGATAGACGTATCAATCATCCAAATCGGAGCACATTTGCAGATTTTCGAATTTTGTGGCTCTGAATTTGTGGGCTATAGTTCAGTTGATTTTCAAACAAATTGAATTTTCCACGAAACGTGTAGAAATATTCGACCGATCCAAATGGCCGTTTATATGACAATTACAGGTCTCAACGCTTATTGATAGAGGTATCAATCATCGAAATCGGAGCACATTTGCAGATTTTCGAATTTTGTGGCTCTGAATTTGTGGGCTATAGTTCAGTTGATTTTCAAAAAAATTGAATTTTCCACGGAACGTGTAGAAATATTCGACCGATCCAAATGGCCGTTTGTATGGCAATTACAGGTCTCAACACCTATTGATAGAGGTATCAATCATCGAAATCGGAGCACATTTGCAGATTTTCGAATTTTGTAGCTCTGAATTTGTGGGCTATAGTTCAGTTGATTTTCAAAAAAATTGAATTTTCCACGAAACGTGTAGAAATATTCGATCGATTCAAATGACCGTTTATATGACAATTACAGGTCTCAACGCCTATTGATAGAGGTATCAATCATTGAAATCGGAGCACATTTGAAGATTTTCGAATTTTGTGGCTCTGAATTTGTGGGCGGCTATAGTTCAGTTGATTTTCAAAAAAATTGAATCTTCCACGAAACGTGTAGAAATATTCGACCGATCCAAATGGCCATTTGTATGACAATTACAGGTCTCAACGCCTATTGATAGAGGAATCAATCATCGAAATCGGAGCACATTTGCAGATTTTCGAATTTTGTGGCTCTGAATTTGTGGGCTATAGTTCAGTTGATTTTCAAAAAAATTGAATTTTCCACGAAACGTGTAGAAATATTCGACCGATCCAAATGGCCGTTGGTATGACAATTACAGGTCTCAACGCCTATTGATAGAGGTATCAATCATCGAAATCGGAGCACATTTGCAGATTTTCGAATTTTGTGGCTCTGAGTTTGTGGGCTATAGTTCAGTTGATTTTCAAAAAAATTGAATTTTCCACGAAACGTGTAGAAATATTCGACCGATCCAAATGGCCGTTGGTATGACAATTACAGGTCTCAACGCCTATTGATAGAGGTATCAATCATCGAAATCGGAGCACATTTGCAGATTTTCGAATTTTGTGGCTCTGAATTTGTGGGCTATAGTTCAGTTGATTTTCAAAAAAATTGAATTTTCCACGAAACGTGTAGAAATATTCGACCGATCCAAATGGCCGTTGGTATGACAATTACAGGTCTCAACGCCTATTGATAGAGGTATCAATCATCGAAATCGGAGCACATTTGCAGATTTTCGAATTTTGTGGCTCTGAATTTGTGGGCTATAGTTCAGTTGATTTTCAAAAAAATTGAATTTTCCACGAAACGTGTAGAAATATTCGACCGATCCAAATGGCCGTTGGTATGACAATTACAGGTCTCAACGCCTATTGATAGAGGTATCAATCATCGAAATCGGAGCACATTTGCAGATTTTCGAATTTTGTGGCTCTGAATTTGTGGGCTATAGTTCAGTTGATTTTCAAAAAAATTGAATTTTCCACGAAACGTGTAGAAATATTCGACCGATCCAAATGGCCGTTGGTATGACAATTACAGGTCTCAACGCCTATTGATAGAGGTATCAATCATTGAAATCGGAGCACATTTGAAGATTTTCGAATTTTGTGGCTCTCAATTTGTGGGCTATAGTTCAGTAGATTTTCAAAAAAATTGAATTTTCCACGGAACGTGTAGAAATATTCGACTGATCTAAATGGCCGTTTGTATGACAATTACAGGTCTCAACGCCTATTGATAGAGGTATCAATCATCGAAATCGGAGCACATTTGCAGATTTTCGAATTTTGTGGCTCTGAATTTGTGGGCTATAGTTCAGTTGATTTTCAAAAAAATTGAATTTTCCACGAAACGTGTAGAAATATTCGACCGATCCAAATGGCCGTTGGTATGACAATTACAGGTCTCAACGCCTATTGATAGAGGTATCAATCATTGAAATCGGAGCACATTTGAAGATTTTCGAATTTTGTGGCTCTGAATTTGTGGGCTATAGTTCAGTTGATTTTTAAAAAAATTGAATTTTCCACGAAACGTGTAGAAATATTCGACCGATCCAAATGACCGTTTGTATGACAATTACAGGTCTCAACGCCTATTGATAGAGGTATCAATCATCGAAATCGGAGCACATTTGCAGATTTTCGAATTTTGTGGC
Source organism: Tipula helvola (assembly GCA_963556165.1). NCBI lineage: Eukaryota > Metazoa > Arthropoda > Insecta > Diptera > Tipulidae > Tipula > Tipula helvola. The sequence continues at coordinate 75,227,729 of OY744482.1, read as the reverse complement.
TCTGAATTTGTGGGCTATAGTTCAGTTGATTTTCAAAAAAATTGAATTTTCCACGAAACGTGTAGAAATATTCGACCGATCCAAATGGCCGTTTGTATGACAATTACAGGTCTCAACGCCTATTGATAGACGTATCAATCATCGAAATCGGAGCACATTTGCAGATTTTCGATTTTTGTGGCTCTGAATTTGTGGGCTATAGTTCAGTTGATTTTCAAAAAAATTAAATTTTCCACGAAACGTGTAGAAATATTCGACCGATCCAAATGACCGTTTATATGACAATTACAGGTCTCAACGCCTATTGGTAGACGTATCAATCATCGAAATCGGAGCACATTTGCAGATTTTCGATTTTTGTGGCTCTCAATTTGTGGGCTATAGTTCAGTTGATTTTCAAAAAAATTGAATTTTCCACGGAACGTGTAGAAATATTCGACCGATCCAAATGGCCGTTGGTATGACAATTACAGATCTCAACGCCTATTGATATAGGTATCAATCATCGAAATCGGAGCACATTTGCAGATTTTCGAATTTTGTGGCTCTGAATTTGTGGGCTATAGTTCAGTTGATTTTCAAAAAAATTGAATTTTCCACGAAACGTGTAGAAATATTCGACCGATCCAAATGACCGTTTCTATGACAATTACAGGTCTCAACGCCTATTGATAGAGGTATCAATCATCGAAATCGGAGCACATTTGCAGATTTTCGATTTTTGTGGCTCTGAATTTGTGGGCTATAGTTCAGTTGATTTTCAAAAAAATTGAATTTTCCACGAAACGTGTAGAAATATTCGACCGATCCAAATGACCGTTTGTATGACAATTACAGGTCTCAACGCCTATTGGTAGACGTATCAATCACCGAAATCGGAGCACATTTGCAGATTTTCGATTTTTGTGGCTCTCAATTTGTGGGCTATAGTTCAGTTGATTTTCAAAAAAATTGAATTTTCCACGGAACGTGTAGAAATATTCGACCGATCCAAATGGCCGTTTGTATGACAATTACAGGTCTCAACACCTATTGGTAGACGTATCAATCACCGAAATCGGAGCACATTTGCAGATTTTCGATTTTTGTGGCTCTGAATTTGTGGGCTATAGTTCAGTTGATTTTCAAAAAAATTGAATTTTCCACGAAACGTGTAGAACTATTCGACCGATCCAAATGGCCGTTGGTATGACAATTACAGGTCTCAACGCCTATTGATAGAGGTATCTATGCTAGTACGCATTTTCACAATCATCCGGTTTTCTCATTTAATTCATTGTATTGTCTCCGATCGTCGAAATCCCTAACGTTCTTTCGTTTCTGGAATTAATTCCCTCTCTTTTTAAATGGTGTTTGATCTTCATGTCTTGTATTTTCTCTAGAATTTCATCGTGTCGAATGTTCTGGTTTTAAAACAGAAGATGATTCTGCACTGTGAAATTTTTTTTGCTTCTACAAAGGCGCCTAATATTTTAGCCCAGGGCGCCTAAATATATGAGAACGGCTCTGTGGATACTTATGGAGATACGTCATTGGAAGTAGGTCATTATTATAAACAATTATTCCCGAGAATGCCGGAAATTTTATGGTTCAAGGGTTCAGAATTTAATGATAAAGAAATCAAAATTTTGAATAGACTTAGATCAGGCCACTCTTTCAACAATAAATTCAAATTCCTACTTGGTTTTGGCTCCACGAATTAAAAAAGGCTGAATTAAAAAATGTGTTCATTAATGAAATAAAAATAGCGAATATTGTAGGAAAAAGTATGAACACCTGTTACTTTTTTTAATTCATTCTTTTTCACAAATTTTCTGAAATAAAAAATGTATTCCTTTTCATACAATATTCGCTTTTTATATTTCATTAATGAACACATTTTTTAATTCAGCCTTTTTTAATTCGTGGAGCCCTTGGTTTTGAAAATTTCCCCAACATTGTTCAGAATGTAAAATGGTTCAGAAGATAACGATCATATTATTAATGATTGTAGTAAATATAACTCTACTAGGAGTAATTAATATTCCATTTTTGATCACCTCAAACTAAAGGACAAGACAAAGAGTTGATGAATACAAAATATTATTAAAATTCCTGGGGCGTATCAATTGTACCGTATGACCACTTGAAGTTAAGATTTTATTTAGTTTATTAACTATTGGTTTCGCTTGCTAATAGTTTGAGAATTTGTACGATTTACATATTTAAAAGCAATTTAAATTTTCAATTAGTGATTTTCTTAAACTTAATTCTCGTATTTGGCATTAGAGGCGCTGGCCAAACATATTTTTTAAAATGACAAACGCTATTCGACATGTCGTCACAACAATTTCAAATATTTTTTTATTTGTTTTGCGATTTCCCAACACCAAAACTGAACTGGACGGATGTAAAATTTGGGTACACTGCTTGTCGAAGTTCAAAATTGTCGATGAAACAGTAACGCAATACTTCTTGATCAGTTTCTTTCAGTTAGATGATTCATTACGGTTGTATTGCACTTAGTCCAAAATAAAAAAAATATGGAAAACTTTGAAACATAACCTCACTATTTCAACCAAATTTGTGTTGCTGATTCTGTTTATTTAATAGTTTTTTTCAATTTAAACTTCACAATACGTATCTAAAAATTAAATTTAATACTACAAACATCATATTTATTCCATAATATGTAAATAGACACGTTGTTTTTACACATAATTGTTGAGATAAAAATCAACAATTTTCGTGTTTTTGTATGAAATTTCACACATTTAAATTTTACTGTCCCACTGTATGCAGCAGCGCTGCCCAGGCGAGTAAAGATAAAACCAAAAATTGAATTTGGCAAATGGCTAATTGAGACTAAAACAATTTCATTACATCTTTTATCGTAATTTCGAAAAACTCGAAACTCGTAATGTTTACATAATCGCACCCCAGCAGTTCTAATAATAAGATTATTTATTTATCAATGAACTTTTACTAGACGTATGTGTGCTGTACAGAAATGTTTAGCACTCTGTAATTGCGTTTGTTTGACGGTACACGGTAATCTGCAGATTCATATATTTTACATTTTGTGAATCAGGCGATTGACTTTAAGCTCATAAGTATAAACGAAGATTAATCCAGAATTAAGGCCCGATTGTATGAACGCGGATAGAAGATTAATCGGCGGATTAATCGTCGCTTGGATTGTATGAACGACGATAAATACGAAAATTAATCCAAGGACTCTTTTCTATCCACTGTTTTTATCTTCTCTTTTTGTTGTCTAAAACAGTGGATAGAAAATGTTGTTTATTTTTTTTGACATAATATTAATTTTATTTGTTTGGTTCGGCGCGGCGGAACATTTTGATTGTTGTTGCGTTTATTGAAAAAAAAAATAGGAATGGAGAAAAAACGTAAAATTTCAAATGCCCAACTCGAATTTTTTTTTTCTATTGTAGAAAAACATAAAAAATACTTTCGTGTACAATAAATACACACATAAGAATGTAAATAAACAATAAATTAAATTTGAAACGTCAAAAAAGTGTTGACACTCCAAAATAAACTGCAATAAAAACTGCAATAAACAGAGGATGGAATTTTTTTTATCCGTGTTTATACAATCGACGAAAAAAAAAATCGCCGGTTGAAGATTAATCTGTATCGCCGGATTTTTTTTAATCTATCCGTGTTCATACAATCGGGCCTAAGTGATTTGATCAGCGTTTGCTGAACGACGACTAATCCACAACCGAGGCTACATCACCGTTTGATTGTATTAATCATTGAATATATCATCGGTTTTAGATTATTATTCGTTCAAACTTACGGACATTAAAGTTTAGAAGCACTTTAATTTTGTTTCTGTAGGTATATTGGCTTACCCTATTAATTTTCTAAAAATTAAAATCAGGTGAGAGAAAAATGGGCGTTATTTTACTTTACGTATACATCGAGAAAATCAGGTAAGGAGTATATATTTTGAAAATTTTTAAATGTAGGATTGTGTATCTATAGTTTTTAGGAGGGGGAAGCCTATTTTCCCCGGAAAATTACCTCATTTTCCGGGAAAATTTTCCCTTTTTTTATTTTTTATTTTTCAAAATTGGGTAAAATGTAAATTTTTTGATAATTTTTGACGTTACAATTGTAAATTAATTAATAATAATTGCTTCGTCAACCTTGCAGACACAGATCAAAGAGTTTTTATCGTTCTTATCGCTTCATCTGATAGTACCACAAATGTTAAAATACTTAAAAAAAACTTTTTCCAAACATATTTTATACTAGTAAAGATTAATATTTTTAATATTTTTATTAATAATTGCTTCGTCAACCTTGCAGACACAGATCAAAGAGTTTTTTTTCGCACTTATCGCTTCTTCTGATAGTACCACAAATATTAAAAACAGAAACTTTTATAAATATAACAATTTTTTTAATGTAATTTTAATTCGTTGTATACCTTAGAGGATGGGGGCTGCCGCCCCCAAACCCCCGCTTTTCCTGAATTTATACAATTCTTCCTGTTTTAAATTTTATTTGTAATTTTAAACTAAAAAAAAAAAAAAATCAAAAAATTGCAAAATTTTCCTGGAAAAATTGCAAAACTTACCCAGAAAAATTACTTGCACTGTCGTAAAACTGTTGAGATACAATCCTAGTATCAAAATTTTTATAAAAATCGTACATTTTGACGTCTTTTGAATAAAATAATACACAATTTTTTTTAAAAAAAAGTGAAAATTTTCCCGGAAAATGAGGTTATTTGGCTTCCCCCTCCTAAATACTATAGATACACAATCCTACATTTAATAATTTTCAAAATATATACTCCTTACCTGATTTTCTCGATGTATACGTAAAGTAAACTTTAGCCGAAAAATGAATCTGGTCATCTTACGGTTTTAGTGTTAACGAATCGGCCGACATAAATACCTTCCGACTACTATAAACTATTCTTCGCGCACTGTATTTTTAAATCTCATGTGCATCAATCTTCATTGCAATATTTTTTCGGAATTCAATTCCGAATTAACGAATATTTTGGTTTTCTTGTAATTGTCAACAAGTGTCATCGTGAAGGTTGTTTGTGTACACGAAGATAATAAATAGATTTTGCAAACTCCTTATTTAAAACTGTAAACGGCTTTAAATATAATTAATAAACATTTAAAAATACTTTATTTTCTATGAAAATAATATTCTAATAGGTAAATACCGTTACATTAATAAAAAATTTGGCGCAACTTATAATTCGCAAGTACACAGATTGTAACGTTAGAATCTAGTTAATTAAGCCTATAAGGTTACGCAATCTATTATCTGTAGTTAAGTGTAATAAAAAAAAAAATGTCTTCCACACTAGTTAAAGGTATTTGGAAACAAAACACAGGAAAACTTGTTTTAACTAATGTAATAAATAAACGATTTGCCGCACATTTTACTTATGTGCCGGATACTAAACCACCGGTTGATGGGCCAACGACTAAAATGAATATGTTTACGGCGATTAATAATGCCCTCGACATAACATTGGAAAAAGATCAGTCGGCTGTTATTTTTGGTGAAGATGTTGCTTTTGGTGGGGTGTTTAGATGCTCGGTTGGTCTACAAAAAAAATACGGGAACGATCGAGTATTTAACACGCCGCTGTGTGAACAAGGAATTGCCGGATTTGGTATTGGTTTGGCAAATGCTGGAGCAACGGCGATAGCAGAGATGCAATTTGCTGATTACATTTTTCCTGCATTCGATCAGATTATTAATGAAGCGGCCAAAAATCGTTATCGCAGTGGTGGCCTATTCGATTGCGGATCACTAGTTATTCGTGCCCCATGCGGGGCTGTTGGTCATGGTGCACTATATCATTCTCAATCACCGGAAGCATACTTTGCACATACTCCCGGTTTAAAAATAGTTGTACCTCGAGGTCCAATCAAAGCGAAAGGATTGCTTCTAGCTGCAGTTCGCGAGAAAGATCCAGTTTTGGTGTTCGAACCAAAAGTTTTATATAGAAATGCAGTCGAAGAAGTTCCTTCAGGCGATTATATGTGTCCAATCGGAAAGGCTGATATTTTGAGAAAAGGAAATGATGTCACTTTAATTGGATGGGGAACCCAAATTCATGTACTGCTTGAAGTTGCCGATATGGCTAAAAAGGATCTCAAAATCAATTGTGAAGTCATCGATTTGGTCTCAATTCTGCCTTGGGATAAGACTACTGTGGTTAATGTAAATGTTGTGTAATTATTTTTTATTTGCAATTCATGATAAATTTTACCAAATTCCAGTCCGTCAAGAAAACTGGTCGTGTACTAGTATCACACGAAGCGCCATTAACAGGTGGATTTGGTGCCGAACTCACAGCTACCATACAAAACGAGTGCTTCCTTCATTTAGAAGCTCCGGTTAAACGTGTGACGGGATGGGATACACCATTCCCTCACGTGCACGAACCATTCTATTTACCTGACAAATACCGCTGTTTCGAAGGAATCAAACAATTAATTAATTATTAATTTTAAATCGAATTTTACTTGTAACCGATGCATTTATTTACAATAAAAAAATACGTATATTTTCTATGTTATCCAAAAGATGTCTCCACTTTTATTACACTCTCGATTGTGTCTTTACTAAATTAGGGAAATTAATTTTGGTAAATAATCCAAAATGGCGTAAAATTTTCATTACTGAAACTTTGTGAATTTTTTATTAAACTCTTTATAAAATCGAATTTAATTTAATAAAAAAAATTGTTTTACTTATTCGTAAATATACAATAGTATTAATAATTACAAATAATAATATAATCTAGATTTATTATAAAACTGTAACTAATCAGCTGTTTTCTGTCATTCAACTTTGATATTATTCTCTCTTATTGGATTTTGTGATATCTTATAGGAATTTTTCTAAATATTTTTTATAGTGACGTAATAACATTTGATTTTATTGGTCGATTTAATTTATTGGGGGAGAGTGTACCGAAAAAAATTGTCTTTTTACTAAATTTTTGACAATAATATAAAACTAAACGCGACTACATACAGTGTTTTTGTTTACAAATAAATAATAATCTTATTGGAATTTTTTGTTTATTTTGATATGTATAAATGTATACCCATGGCCAATGTTTTTTAATGCCAGTGAAAAATATTTTGTTTTTCAATTAAATTTTCTTTTTTGCTCCAATTTTTTTTTTTTTTAGTTTTATTTAATAAATTATAAAATTAAGAAAGTTTCTTAAAACCCCACAATGGATGATTTTGAATGTGGTGGCCTAATATTTAATTCGAACTTTGATTCTGGGAACCTTAGAACTGTGGAGCTGTTAAAGAAAAATGAAGGTAAATTATTTTTGTGCTTAAGGTTTTGCCAATATTTTTATGCAGTTTCTATTTCAGAATTAAAAGCAGATTATTTTAATGGGCTAGAGTTTAAATTATACACAAAACCGGATTGTGCCGATACTCCTTATGAAAATGGAAATCGAACCTGGTTCTACTTTACGGTCAAAGGCGGTGAAGCTAATCAAGTTGCAAAATTTTACATTATGAATTTAAATCGACAAGCCAAACTTTATGGCCAAGGCATGCAACCAGTCATCAAAATAGGCCCGCTCGGTAAATGGGAACGTATTAAAGATAAGCCATCTTTCCAAGTTGAAAACGATAATTTTGTGTTAGGATTTTTACATCGCATCCCTGATAATCCAAATACTTTGGTATATTATGCATTCACCTTCCCTTATTCATGCGCTGAACTATGCCAATTTCTAGACCAATTGGATAAACAATTCGAGCGCTCACCAAAAGAATGTGAATATATTATACATCGTATTTCAGCAAAAGCGTCAGCCGAATTGAATTCCAATCGAGAAGGAATTGAGGACAGTGATAATAATTTAAGTAGTGATAGTAATTATTCATTTTTAAGTAACATAGAGTCTAGTGAAAATGACTCTTCTAATTCGGACCGACCTAAAGCACATAAAATCGATGAATTGAAAAAATTCGAAGGAGATTTTCAAAATGAGATTTACTATTATCGTGAAACTCTTATACACTCGCTTCAAGGACGCGAGGTCTATTTATTAACCATCACCTCGTTTCATGGTATAACCGAAGATTTCGAACCAATTCTAGAAAATTTATTTCCCCAACCAAATCGGAAACGTTGCCACATTTTTAAAAATAAAAAAGTTATTTTTTTATCATCTCGTGTTCATCCGGGTGAAACCCCAGCCAGTTTTGTACTAAATGGATTTATAAATTTTATCTTGGATAAACGGAATCCGATCGCCTCGATTTTACGGAGCATGTATATATTTAAAATTGTACCATTTTTAAATCCGGACGGTGTCTATAATGGAATGTATAGATCGGATACGCTAGGCCAAAATTTAAATCGTGTGTATCTGAATCCGAAATTGGAAACTCAGCCGACTATTTTTGCGGCCCGAAAATTAATACGATTTTATCATTACGGATATGATAAGCGTGAAGAAATTGTTGTACCCGTAACTGATAAACGTATAAAAAATAAACATGGTGCATCTCCGGCAATTAAAGAAAATGTTGAAAGTCCAAAATTAAATGAAAAGGTGGAGCAACAACCAGCAAATCTCAAAGAAGGTTCAATCACTTCAATACAATCGTGCAGTTCAATGGCTAGCTCGTCATCGAATAATGATGGAGACGCCAAAAGTTGTCTGGATCCCTTTGAGGATGAAATCGATAGTAAAAAATCATCTGAAATATGCCTTTCACCCGTCCATTCGTTGGAATCGTCACAAGCTTTCCTGAATATTTCAATAGGGTCGAAGAAGAAAAATTTTTTAAAACAAAATAAATTAAATGTGATAAAATCAGGAAGCTGTACTACATTGAAACTATCGAAATTTAGTGCATCTTCCGTAATGAATAGTGGTAATAAAGATCAGAGGCCTAAAAGTGTCGGATTTAATGAGAATAAAATTGGAGCGAATAAAAAATTAACCACGCGCAAAGAGCTCAAATCAAACGCAGGCAATGGAAATCGAAGCCCAATGCATCCCGTCGTATTGGGATCATTTCAATCGAGTTCGAACCAACAGAATAGTAATCGCGCTAGTCGAACGAACAAAAATCTTGATCTTGCTGTAAAAACAGACGAGGATAGAATGTATTGCTCACCTCCGGATGAAATAAGTAATTTATTTTTATACATTGATTTTCATGGCCATGCTTCCAAAAAGGGGGTTTTCATGTATGGGAATCATTTGCCCAATGTTTGGGAAGCGGTCGAATGTATGTTACTGCCACGATTAATGAGCTTGAATTGTGCTCATTTCCATTTTGATGCGTGTAATTTTTCCGAACGGAATATGTATTTGAAGTAAGTTTTAACATTTAATTTCAATAGAATTCGTAATAATTTAATAAAATTCACCAGAGGAAAGCGTGATGGTTTGTCCAAAGAAGGGTCCGGCCGTGTGGCAATGTACAAGTCGATTGGCCTGATTAAAAGTTATACTCTCGAAAGTAACTATAATACTGGAAAAATGATAAATGTGCTGCCACAAAAAGCCAAGGACAAAACGCCACCAAAACTAACAAATCCAATAGCTCCAAAATATACACCAGCGATATTTGAAAAGGTAAACTGTCGCCTAATTTTAGTGCCTAATAAAATTTTATTGATTAACGATTTATTTTTAGGTTGGACGTGCACTAGGCCCATCAATACTCGATTTAACCAATTCAAATCCTTCATCTCGATTAGGAAATTCTGAATTTCGTACTCTTCAAGGCTTGCGAAACTCATTGAAGTCGATAGAGTTCGATCGAAATTTAACTAGCCGTTGTAACTCAGCCGGATCAGGGACTAAGGTATAAACATTTCTACTATATGTTGATTTTAATTTTAACCACATATTGTTTATGTTCTAATGAAAATTATTATTTATTCGGCCGATTTCTAAATTAAGAAAACAAAAACTAAAAAAAAAATTAACAAAAAAAGGAAAAAACGACGCCGTTTAAGCAAACGCTAAATGCGTGCAGCTTAATTGTGTGCGAAAATTGGAAAAAATTGTATCTAAATTTGTTGTGACCTTTTGAAGTAGTGCTCACACAAACACACATGTTGATTTGTATTTTTAATTTTTTTAACTACCTACATGTTTTAGTTGTGTCGTGGCATAAATAAATCTAACAGCTGTTTATAAAAGAAAATGTATTTTAACTCTAATTACCTCCAGGGTATTTATAGAAAATTTAGCGAAATGCAATTGTGATTTAGCGAAATTTAGTAGTGTACGAAGCCTAATTTAGAGTTTTTAAATTTTCTTACTATCATTCATCGTTAAACATAGCCGCGTTACTCAAACTTAGATTCATGCACACATGACAGAAATCGTAATAACAAAATTACCCAACCCATAAATATGCAACTATTAGTTATTGCCACTAAATTCTATGAAATTAGTTTTAAGGCAGACGTGCGCTATCCTCAAGTTTGGGAAACGTTGACATACAAATAAACATCCCGAAACGTTGATCCATTTGCTAAGTAATTAAAATTTAAAGTAATTTTTTATTTATTTTTATTCTCTTATCTCTTTAGAGTTCCCGTCCTAAAAGACGCATGAAAAGTAAAAGTAACATTAATAGTAATTATCCCCGAGCAAGTTCATCACATGCCGATCCATTAAAAGAGAACAAAGCATTATATGAATTGTCGTCGCCATGGGATTTGTTAGAAACGGGACCTTCCAATGCTAATAATACCAATTCAACTAATATTGTTAATGTTTCATTAGAGAATAATCCTTTAGTTATCATGCCACTACAAACAACAATCCAACAAACGCTATCGAATAATAACAACATTATGCAGACAAATCAAACATTTACATCATTACCTTGTGCTTCATCGAATTCATCATTGTCGAACGCATTAACATTGAACACAACAACATCGACTACATCAACGCTTGTAGTGAGTCCAATATCATCACCATCGGTGGTGTCACTTCTAACAACGATCGGTGACACTAAAACGAAAAAAATTACATCAAATACAAGCTTTAAACCGAAAAAGTCCAATCAAACACTATATGGGAAAAAGGAAAATTCGACCAGTTCGAAAAAGATTAAAACTTTTTGTGATAATCAAATAGCCGGTACATCTGGTATTTCGGAACCATCAACATCAATCTCACAAGTGCCAAGGAAGCGTATCAAAGTATCACAACATCTTTTGCATACAACTCAATTGACTGGTGCTACAACGATCGCCTCAAAACTTGATTTACTCGAATCAGCTAATTTAACATCATCAATTATCATCCCAATTACCCAGCAGATCATAAAAGAAACTGAAGTGCCATGTTGTTCACACTCATTAAAACGTAGCAATACATGCATAAAATCGACAACAATCGCAAATCCAGTCATGCTAAACGCAAGCTCCCAAACAACTTCATCCACACCGTTACCACCATCTACCACATCAAGTGGAATACCAGGTACATCATTTGTTGTAAAATCAGTACTCAGTGGTTTTCGTGCCACTTCATCAAAACCAAATGCTGGTGTTAATCCGTTACGAAAATCGAATTCTTTACCGAATCTATCGAAAAAATTAACATTCGTTGGAGCACCAGCATTGGGTACTACTAAAAAAATTAAAAAGAAACGAATTATAAAAAATGAGACTACCATGACGGGGTTAAAACGAAAGAAGTCACGTGTTAAGACTGGATGGCTATAAATTTAATAATTTGTTTTTTTGTTTTTATTCTTTTGTAGTTTTAATGAAGTTGAAGAAGATTTTTAGCTGGAATAAGAAATTATAATAAGAAATTGTTTTTTTTTTGTTTTTCTATAAATGAATTTATTTTTTACAACAAATTTTTAGCTTTAATAACAAATTGAATTATTACAGAAATAAACGAAATTTTGTTTTATCAAATACATAGTTTAATGGTTTGAAGATAAATTTGATTGATCAAAATGTTAATACACTTGTTCAGAAGACACTCGGCTGAAGCATGCAATAAAGTTTTCAATTAAGTTTCAACTTGTTATAACTTAGAAAGAAAGCAATATTTTTATCAAACGGACTGCTAAAGAATACAAATAATTCTCAAATTTTGCATTTTAATTTATATAAGTTTGTGAATGTCTAAACAAATCCATTTCAGAATTTGAAGATGATTGCAAACAAAAACACAACCAAAAATTAGTAAGGTTGGCAAATCAAATTGATGGCTCTCGTTAAACAAGATATCAAAATTCAGGATTTATTTTTCAGAGCACATGTCAATCAGACTGAATTTCGATTCTAGATTTGACCAATTCAATGTAAATTTTCTTTGCAATGAAACTTGATATAAATTGTCCGCTAGATTCTTAAATATGATTTATAGTTTGAAAACAATAGTTTTTATTATTCTTTTTTTATCATATTTTACATATTTTACAAGAGCAAATCGAATTCAAATGTTAAACTCATTTTATTCAGTTGGTTTATTTAACTAGAAAATTAGTAGTTCGATACATGACAAATATTACACTCTTCATTATGAGATATGAAAATTAAATTAAAAGCTTCAATCATAATTATACTTAGTTAACACCGCGACCGATTTCATTGACTAGATTACGATATCAAAAGGTACGAAAATTAAATTTAATTAATCCAAATGTTAAATTTAATAAAAATAAATTGTTAAAATTAGAAAATTTTGTTGAATTTGTTTTGTTTTTATAATTTGAATATTGTGATATGTATTGAGAAAAGTTGAATGATTTTTAAATTAAAAAATTAACTAATTAATAAAATTTTGTAAATTTTAAATCGCTAACTTTAATTAATTTTTATGAAATTATATAAATGTGAGAAACTAATTAAAAAATATATTAATTAAATAAATTTAAATGTTGTAACAAATTTAAACGATGTGTTTCATCATTTTTTGTCCAAATCATCAACGGTAATTATGTTTATCTAATCTATATTTTGTTTACATTACATTTAAAAATTGAAGTTACTATTCATTTGTATTTTTTCATTTTCCCTTATTTTCCAGAAAAATAAAATTAGAATAGTTAAAAGGATCGTTAAACGACGCAAGAAAAAAATTATCAAGAAAGAAACCGAGAATATTAATTGTAATGAGCCCGAATCTCTTAAGTTTTAAGTAAGATGAAATAATTTAGTCATAGAATAAAAATTTTAATTGTAATACGGGATAAATAGAACTTGATCGTCAAGAAAAATGATTTTACTGAATACCTAATTAATTTAATTGATGCACGGAAAATAATAATTAGGACATCTAATTCAAGCATGTGTCGCTGCTGGCAAAGCAAATACATATATTACACGGCCACAATACACCAGAAATAGTAAATATTTGATCGGGATCGAATCCCATGATCTAGATAGAAATACCATATGAACTCAAACCCTATTTGACCGTTATACCGGATCATTTCACTCTAATAACGGGCTTCATATTTTATAACAAATAGTATGGTGTTGGTTTTATAGAGACATATTGCTGGATTTAAGTTCAAAGTACAAATTTACTGATTTACCTACCATCACACTTTCCCTTACTAAGATTTTCCAAAATAATTTTCGGCTGGCATTTTATTTTAATAATTTTAAATGTAGCAAGAATACGTAAAATTATCCGACGCAGCATTGTCTTTCTCCTCTGAAATTGTGCAATTTTTACTCTACTTCCTTTTTTGTTAAGCTCGCTGTCCTGTCATTTGAAAGCGTCAGGTGAGCCACAGAGTATTTTGAAGATCTAGAAAAACTACTGTTCCTTGATGACAATGTCAGTTTCAGTGTGTTTACTCGTGATCAAAATTCACATAAATCATAAATCGCAAGTTACCTAGTTTATTTTCATTGCTGTTAAATTCTATTTCGTGAATATACGACCTCTTATAGGCTGCGGATAAATTCTGGCCTAAATTCCTTCATATCTATATCACCCACTAACAAATTAAGAACCCAAGATACCATGAGAATTTTGAATAAATATTTGTAAGATGCCGGCCAAATTAGAAGGCCGGTAAATATTATGATTGAATCTAAAAAATTGTAGAACTTTTATTTTTTTTTTTATTACGACTGAGATTGCGCTCATCTAGCAATTTTTCTTTCAAATACAAATTTTTAAATTTCTAGTAAAATTCTCTTTTGTTGGAGTGTAATCCACTGGTTAGTCCCGTAATTAATTAAACCTATTTACTAATTTTAGTTTGGTAAGTTCACTAGGTCAAGTGGCCTCGTTCTTTGGAGTCTTTTTTCAACGACAGGGTTATTTATCATATGGCGAATATAGGGGTTTCCATGTTCCTCGAGCCTTATTTCGTGTTTTGCGGCATGCATTTTAATTTCATCTTTGATGTATTCCATCCGTAGGTCCTTGTGAAGGTCTTCATTTCTTGTGTACCACGGAGCATTGACGATGCTACGAAGAACCTTGTTGTAAAGCGTCTGTATCATTTTGGCGTTTGTTTGCTTGGTACATCCCCAGAGTTGTATACCGTATGTCCATATCGGCTTCAGAATTTGCCGATATAGCAGCAGCTTATTGTGAATTGTAAGCTCAGAGCCTCTACCTATGAGCCAATACATTTTTCTGAACTTTATGTTAAGTTCTTTTTTCTTTTTGACATGCTCTCTCCACTTGAGCTTGGCATCGAGGGTCATGCCAATGTATTTAGCTGTATTTGCATATGGCACGTGTCGTGAGTTAATTTCTATGGTAAGCCTTTTGATATGTAAAGTTCATATGTGTGGATTTTGTCTCATTAAGCTTGATTCGCCAACGCTTTGTCCAGTTACAAACCGCATTACTCATCCTCTGGAGTTTGCTCGTTGTATCAGCGACATTACTTCCAATTGCCATAATTGCTGTGTCATCTGCAAAGGTGGCTATGGTTCCTTCATTTGTGGTTGGTATGTCCCTTGTATATAGTAAATACAGGATTGGTCCTAAGACACTCCACTGCGGGACACCGGCAGAGATTTTCTTTAGCTCATAGTATTCATCCTCATTTCACTCGAAAGAGTCTATTGGATAAATAAAATTTTAGTATGGCATAGAATTGTCTCGGCAGATCTCTATGCAGCTTGTATTCCAGACCACTGTGCCAAATTGTATCGAATGTTTGCGCGACGTCCAGGAATATGCTTGAGCATACTTTTTTACGTCCTAACGTTCTTTCAATTATGTTTGTGATTATATGGACCTGTTTAATTGTAGAATGTTTTTCTCTGAATCCAAATTGATGAGGAGGAATTAGTTGTCCTTAATTATTGGTTTAAGTCTCTTTAGTAATAATTTTTCAAATAGTTTTGACATAATTGGCAGGAGAGAAATTGGCCTGTATGATTTTTTTTCGTTAGGTGGTTTATCAGGTTTTGGTATCAT
This sequence comes from Tipula helvola, assembly GCA_963556165.1. Lineage (NCBI taxonomy): Eukaryota > Metazoa > Arthropoda > Insecta > Diptera > Tipulidae > Tipula > Tipula helvola. The sequence goes on along the minus strand of OY744482.1, from coordinate 75,212,305 downwards.
GATTACTTCTGCTACTTTCCATTGATTCAGAACATATTTTAACCGAAAGGTCGCATTGATTATGTGTAGTAGCTTACGAAATCCTTTGTCTGGTAGAGCTTTGATAATTTGGCAAGTAATCAAGTCATACCCTGGGGCTTATTTAACATTCATGTTAATTTTCACTTCTTCTTTTAATTCTTTGAGAGTTACTGGCCGTATTTCAAACTCATCCAGCTTGTGAATTGATATTATATTTTCATTGGCAGTTTGTCTTGGTAATGGTTGGAAGGTTTCCTGGTGATACTCCGCAAACAGATCAGCCTTCTCTTTGTGACCTCTTGCCCAGGTCCCATCATCCTTTATAAGTGGAGGCACTTGTGTTTTGAGTCTTTTGAGTCCCTTCGTCGTCTTCCCCAGTGAGTAATCAGAATTTTTTTCATCAGTTAGGCTAATTAGATATCTGTTGATTGATTCATTTTTAACTTCTTTAAGAAGGGATTTGAGACTATTACATAAATTGTTAAGAATTGTTTTGTTCTCCGGAGTTCGATTAATTTGCCAGGTTTTTCGAGCCCGTCGTTTTTCTCTTACCAAGTCTCTAACTTCTATTGTGTAGGATATGTTAAGCGTCTTCTTATTTTGTAAAATAGTGGTGCTTGCCAACGCAGCATAGTGAATTATTTCATTGAGTTGTTTCTATTCGTCTTCCAACTGTCGAGAATTTCTTATCGGTACCTGGAGATTGATTTTTTCTTCCATTAATTCACGAAAGAGATCCCAGTTTGTTTTTGAATTTGTTAATCTGGGTGCACTTCCCTTTGAATTACCGTTTCACTGACTGTCATGATAACCAGTGAGTGATCCGATACTAGAGAATTGCTGTTTTCAATGTGAATTAAGTTCTGAGATATGCCTCTTGCTACATAAAAGTCGATTAGATCCGGTATCTTAGCTTCGTCACTGGGCCAGTATGTTGGGGAATCACCAGAGTAAAATTCACATTTTGATGTCTGTCCTGCTTGAAACAATTCTTTACCCTTTGACGTCGTAAGTCTAGATCCCCAATAAGTGTTTTTCGCATTAATGTCACCTCCAATAATAAAATCACGTCCTAGCGATTTAAATAGTTTAATGTAGTCCCCCCTTTTCAAGTTATGCCAGGGAGGACAGTATATTGCGGAGACAATAAGCTGTCTGTGTTTAATGCGAATCCTTACAGTAGTGACTTGCATTATTTCTTCTTCGATTTTTGTTTCTACATCGTTTTTTTTTTATTTTTTATATCTTTCAATTTGGTGCGGCTAGGTATTATCTACCCATACAGCCTGATTTTCCGCTTTTTCCTCCAGTCGCTGTCTCCAGTAACTACTCTCTGGTAGTCCTGTGACTATGGAGTTCGTAATTTTTCCGATATATTTTTTCTCTATCTCTAGAGTGTGGTTGTCAGAAACCTCTTTTTTTTTTTTTTTCCTAATTCACAGTAACATGCTGACAATGTTTACTAACTTAATTTTTACTTATGCTTCAAGTTATTATTCCATTCTACCTTCCCCTTATTTTCTAACTTTCTTTCTCTTTGCTTTTATGTGGTCTTGCTTGGTACCAATATTCTTCTGTAATTAATAAAAATTTTTATTTTGGACGGTTTACTTTGATTTAGCGAAAAACAAAGTGGTAATTTAAATATTGTATTCGATTTTATCTAAAAAATTGGTGATTATGGCGTATTCGTTTCAAGTTTTTTTTTTAGTAGGATATCTTTTAGACGAGTTGTTTGCAACAGATTGTATTTGCTTCTAGTCTTACTGAACTTTGGGCAATCATTGATAATGTGTTCACTATTTTCTTTTATTCCGCATAAGTCGCAGTTTGGTGACGTTTCAATACCCATTTTGAATAAGAAGTCTTTGTTTTTTGCGTGACCCGATCTTAGTCTTGTTAGCTGTTTTATTTTCCTTGTCGTGAAATTACTCCCTATGAACCATAATTTCTTCAATGGTTTTTTCTGCATAAATTTGTAAATTAGGTTCGAGTCTTCTAATCTTCTACTGAGTTCCATTTTCCATTCCTCACTAATCGTTTTTTTTTGTTATGGTACGTATATCTTTCTGGCTTGCCGTATTTTCAAAACTGTGGGTGTGTCTTGAGAGGGCTAATTTTGCCAATTTGTCCGCTATTGTGTTCCCTTCTATGTCCACATGTCGCGGAATCCATTGTATTATTATCTTCCTATTTGTGTTGAAGCCTGCCAGGTCTACTATTTTGTTTTCCATGCTTCTGTTGCATGTCGAGTTTAGTGCCGTATTGATTGAGATGCATGCACTCTTAGAGTCCGATACTATTACTATCTTTTCTCTTTTCATGCCTAGGGCGACCATCAGAGCAATGTATATGCCCATTAACTCGGTGTTGGTTATGTCCGTGAAGTGATTTATTTTTATGGAAAAGTTTATGTTTAGCGTTTTGCAGTGTATCCCCACACCTACCCTTTCGTTTTTTAGTGAGCCATCCGTGAAGATTATCAGACTTCCCTCAAATTTTTCTAGGCACTCCTTGGTTAATAAGTTTAGTGCCCGTTTGTTTTCTTTTCCTTTGTTCACTTCTCTGTCCAGCAGTTGGCTTCTTATGGTAATATTCTTCGGGTCTGTTCTTTTGTTATGGATTGTTTTTATCCTTTCGAGAAATGTATACTCGCTAAATAGTTTGTTTAATTTTGACGTAGCCCTTTTTTCTTTAATATTTCTTCCCAGATTTGAGTTTAGGAATAAGTTTTTAGCCATAAATCCTAGAGTTATCCTTTTGTTATCGTAAGTTACACTTGTCTTGCCTGTTTCCGCCAAAAGTGCTAAGATTGGTGTGCTTTTAACCAGTCTCAGACATATTCTGATGCATGTGTTTTTGATCGTTTGACAAATCTTTGTATAACACCCCTTATTTTCCTCCGTAATTGTATAGTAGTATTCTAGTTTGGATTTAATTATAGTTTTGTATAGTGAAAGAAGAGTTTCGATATTTGCACCTCCGTCCGTATGTGTAAATCTTTTTAACAGATTTATGCTTTTTTGTACATCAGTTTTCATGTCTTGATAGTGTTTGTTTAGGTTAAGTCTACTTGAGAATGTTACTCCTAGAATTTTTGTTTGTCTTCTTTCCATTATCTGATTGTTATTGATTTCTAATTCCCTCATTCTGGTATTATTTATATTTGTGTATACAGTGGTTGGCGTTCGTTTATACGCACCATATTTTTTCAATGTTTCAGAAAAAATAAAAGAAAATTTACCATTTTAGGTATTTCTGATAATTATTAGTATTTTATTTTAACAAAATATTTATGAATTTTGGTGTATTTCACAAAACTTTATTCATTAAAACTAAATTTGTTACTACGGTGCAAAAAAACCTGTTGCTTTCGTTTATGCGCATCTGCGTTTTTTTAACGAATAAATGAAAAATTTACCCGAGAATGATTAATTAGTACTTCGTTCCATTCCCTTATTCTTGATAACTTAAAAAATTTGTGTTGGCATCGACTGCCATAGATTTTGGAGCACGCTTGGGCCGAAATCATCCCAACATTGCTTAATGCACTGCTTCAATCATTTACTGGCGAAAATTGTCTTCCATTTGCATACACCTTTGCAGCCAATATACCCCAAAGATTCGCAATTGGATTGCAGTCAGGAATACATGCAGGCTAGTCCATTAATGGAATATATTTCTTTTCAAACCAATCCTTAGCTTGTGTAAAACGTGGATCGGAGCATTGTTCTGCTGAAATATGAACTCGCTATGCATGTGGTCGCCAATAAATGGATTAAATCATCTTCAAGGTGCTCACATTGTTTGTCTGCATTCATTTTTGTAGTGATCAGGTGTCTTAAAATCCCCAGAGAACCTCCTCAAACCATTATCGCCCCACCAGCAACATTTCTCTTTGACCGAACTACAGTATGATTCCAGATATCGTGCCATTAACAACAACAGCAGTCTGGTCCGTCCTAATTGAATTTTTTTCGTCAGAAAAAATCATTTGAACTCATTCTTTTGTCCAATGAATGTACTTTTGGGCAAATGTCAAACGACATTTCATATGTGCAGATGTTAAACGGGGTTTTGACTTAGGTTTAACCCATTTAATGGTTTTTGTTACCTTCAGAAAACGTGCTACAGTTGATTTAACTACTGGGAGGCTAAATTTCGATATGATTTGGCTACAGTACATTATATTTTTGATCGCTTCGTATTTAATTTGAAATTTTTGGCGTGCAGTAAGCTTTGAATTTCCTCTTGAAGGATGCTTGATGCCATAACTTTTAAGATTTTTCAAGTAATTTCTGATTAAACCTTCAAATCTTTCAATTTCCCTAGGAACGTGACGATAAAAGTATCTTCATTTCTTGTAAACTTCAATTTGCGCAATTTCTTCTGTGTTCCAACGTTTCTCCTTCCCCATCCCTGCTAAAACATCTCATAATATTTTCAAATTGTATCAGTTTGGAAGTTAAAACTTACCGATAAATTACAAAAATTACGTATTGCCAAAATAATTTGTTTTTCGTTAAAAATATTTTGTTTTACTGCACTGCGTATAAACGTATGCAACACTTATAGTTGGTATTTTCTCACTAAAAACCATATTTTAAAAATAACGCATTATATTTATACTCAAAACATGTCCCGTCATTTCTATCCCTGTTAATAAACAACAAAAGTATTTATAGAAGAAACTAGACACAGAAAAAATTGACTTTAAAGGGAAATTTAAAGTGCGTATAAACGAACGCCAACCACTGTAGTCTTAGATAGTGGGTTTTATTAAAATTAATTTTTAAGTTTAGCTCATCTAGTCTTTTCTTTAATCAATTTAAGGTTTTTTTGTGTTTTTTTTCAGTTCCTCCCAATCCTGTCCGCTAATCAGCACACTTATATCATCCGCAAATTGGAATAATTTTGTGTAGCTGTTATTGAATTCGTGTATGCTTGTTGTGTAGATATTGAAGAGTGTCGGGCTGACGCAGCTTCCCTGGGGTACCCCGATGTTGGTTGTGTTTTTGTGTTTCCCACTACTATCTCTCATTCTCACGGTTCTGTTTGTTAGGCATAAGTATAGCCAGTTTATAATTTGTTTTGGAAATTTTAGTTTTAATAGGGTCTCTATTAGTTTTCTTTTGACGACGCTATCAAAAGCTTTTGCTATGTCTACATTTATTAAAATCATTTTTTCTCCTCTATTTTTCCCTCTTTCCACGTACGAGAAAATCGTTGTTAAATTATCTATTACGCTTTTCGACTTTCTGAACCCGAATACATTGTCATTTAATAATTTGTTGTCATTTATGTGTTTGTTCATTCTGTTTAGGATTAGCTTTTCGAAGATTTTTGAGAGTACTGGTAATAAACAAATTGGTCTATAGTCTGTTGTCTCTTTTTCCTTTCCTCCTTTTTTCAGGATCCCAATCGTTGTGACTTTATTCCAATCTTCTGGGTACTTCTTTTCTTCCATATTCCGTTAAGGTGATCTAGTAGTGAGTATAGTATATTTGGTTCTATTTTCACCAGTTTCTTGATGTATCTGTATGATATGTTGTCATTCCCTGGGGCTGAGTTTTCAGCTTTCTTTATTATTTCTGAAACTTCTCTCATGTCGAATTCCGGATTTTCCTCTCTTACTGTAGGCCAGTCGCATGGTATTCTTAGTGGTTCTGGGTTGTGTGAGTAATTTTCATCTAAGAATTTTTTTTCCTTTTTTTCGTCCTCAAATAGATTGAATTTGTTTCTTCTATTGTTCTTGATTCTATTCACCAGTCTCCATATGTTATTCCCTCCACTCGCATATTGATTTTTGATAAGTATTCACTCCATGTTTTCTTTTTTTCTTTTCTGATTTTTAGTTTCAGTTGTTGCGTGATTTTTTTTACCTCCAATGCCGTATAAAGCGTTTTTTCTTTTTTATAAATTTCCTGTTTTATCTTTTTAATCTTCCATAGCGTCTCAATTTCTTTACTCCACCAGGGTTTTTGATGTGATTTGAATGTTCCTGCCTCAATTGTGTTTTCACTTATTGCCTTTTTTAGTATTTGGTCGAAATTATTACCTCCATGTTTAAAACTTTTTATTGCTGAACTTGTTGCTTCTTGCCATTTTATTATTTTCCCCATCCTTCCTTTCTCTAGATACCATTGAATTTTGATCGCCAAATGATCGCTTGCTAGACTTTCGTTTGTTACTTTCCAGTTTAGGTTTTCTAGAATGTCGCTTGAGGCTAGTGTGATATCAATCGCCGATCCTTTGTGCCGATACATATCCATCCTCGTTTGTGATCCATCGTTAAGCAGTACAAAATTACTTTCTATGATAATTTTTGACAATTTTTTCCCCAGCAAGTTTTCTTTGGATTCTTTATCCCACAGTTCACTATGCGCGTTTGTATCACCCCCAATTATTGTTGGAAAATCCGAGCATTCCTCCATTAAATTTTCGAATTCCTTTTTAATCTCTTTGTGCCATTTATTGTTGCTGATGTAGAAGGAAATTACGTTAAACTTTTTATTTTTGTATTTTAAGTTTACTTTGACTATTTCCATCCTTGTGTAAATGTTTTTAAGTGGGATCTCTATTGCTGACAAATGTTTTGAGATTAGGATACCTACGCCACCATATCCGTCGTATCTATCCTTTGAAAGTAGTGCATAGTTTGTGAATTGTGGTCTTTCAGTCTCTTTGAGCCAAGTTTCTTGTAACATTGCGATTTTTATTTTTTATTTTGTCAAGTACTGGTCTAATAACATTTTTTTGTTAGCCAAGCTTCTTACGTTTAATTGTAGCAAGTTTAGTTCTTTAGTCATATTGTTTACCATACCGTAAAATCCAGAAAGTTTTAAATAATTAAATTAAAATAAAATAAACAATTGGTTTGATTTTAATATATACATTTATTCCGTTTCCTCTAAACGAAAACGACTAAACTAAACTAAACGAGCTTCCCCCCCCCCCCCTTATCCCCCTTATCCAGTCTTCAATATTTTTGATTATTATTTCTTTTTCGTCCTCTTTCTTGTCTTTCGTTAAAGCTAGTACTTTCCCTACTTGCTTTAGTATATTTTCCTTTCCTAGTAGCTGGCCTCTTAGCTCGTTTAGCAAAGATGGATCCTCGCCATTTTATTTCTCGTTTCGCATTCACTTTTATTTTTGGCATCCGCCATCACATCACTTTTTGCCGATTTTATCGAGTCATCTGACTCTGTTCCCGACCCCGGGAATTTGATTTTACCGCCCCGGACAAGATCTAAAAGGATTTTTCCTTCATCCCTTGACCCGCGCGGCCCTTCTCGCTTATCACCCAACTTGAAGTTTCACCTTTCCACCAACCAATTTAAGAATTTAATCGAATATAATAAACTACCACTTACCAGATAATCTTCTTTATTGGGCTTTATTGGTTAATAATTAATCACACTTTCACTTTTTTTTTTTTTTCGATGATCACGACAGAAGAATAATGTCCACCTTGACCGGAAGCAAAATTGAGAATGTACATCGTGTTTTATATTTTCTTTTATTAGTAATGCCGAACCACCTTTTGCTCTTTTCGCTGGATGAATAGAATGATATAAGTTATAACCCCGAATTTTAACAAACGAAGATTTAACAAAATGGCTTTCAGATATTAGGGAAATGTCGATTTTTTCTGTATTTAAAAATAATTCTATTTCTGGGATATGTTGCATAGGCCCGTTCGTATTCCAGATTGCTATTCTGAAAGTTGTGTTCTTATGTACTTAACATTTTTTATCGGATTGCATTGTAGGAGTTGTATTTTCTTCAGTTGATCAAATATCATGTTGTTCAGATTACTTTGGTCATCTAGCCGCTTTGTAATGGCTTCGATGCTGTTCATAATGTTTTCCATAATTCGGTTATTTTCAGAGCCCATATACTTATTTGGTTGAACCCGAGTCTTTCACTACTTGAGAAAATGTTCTTCTTTGCCCTGCGTTGCTTGGTTGTGGATTTTGATCCATCTGATTTGATGTTTGAATCCTTCAAATTTCATGATTTTACGGTTGATTTCATGTTTTATTTCTTAATTTTTGTAGTTGTTTAGTAACCTCACAGCCTCGACAATTGGCCGGATGTTGACCCTTACAATTTATACACTGAGCTGGTACATCTCTCCCTATTGTACATGCCTGGGTAAAATGTTTACCTGAGCATTTGGCACATCTCGGATCACGGCTGCAATATTTATGGGTGTGATTAAATCCTTGACATTTCTTGCATTGGGGCATGCGTGTAGTGGTTCTCCTCATTGGTTCAATTTTTACCTTCATGTGAAGAATTCCTTTTATACCATAAATAGAGGGAGTCCCCTTTTACTCGATTTTTAGTTTTTGAAAGCTTTAACAGCCGATTATTTTTAGTCGATTCTATAAAATTTTTTATGATTCTAAGAAATTTGCTTCATAGATTAACTCTTATTCCTTGGAATTTCCCTTTTTAATAATTTGATAAATCATAAATGAGATTCCTGTAATAGAGTTGCGGTAGTTTTAAGTACAAATGTAGATAGAACGATCTAAACCAGGGGCGCCCAAGCCAAATGCGTATTTTTGCCTAATTTTCAAAATAACTAGAGCATTAAAACTGCGATTAGAATAAAAAGCCAACTGGACAACGCGGTAATTATTTATGTACCCAGGGCCAAAGAATTTATCACTCCGGAATAGATGTGAAGATTACCGCAATAGTTGTTACATATTGCAGCATGCGGCCCGCGGGCCGCATGCCTCAAAACGGAATAAAAATTGCAGTGGTCTTCACAATCACCCCAGAGTAATAAATTCTGTGGATATGGATACATAAATAGTTACCGCGTTGTCCAGTTGATTTTTTTTTCTAATCGCAGTTTTATTGCTCTAGTTAGTTTCAAAATTTGCCAAAAATACTCATTTGGCTTGGACGCCCCTGATCTAAACAGATCGCTTAAATTCGATTCAATAGTCCTGGCACACACACACACACACACACACAACATAAGATCATAATAAACCAAGGAATTTTAATAAATATTATTGCCAAAATATTTTCAACTAAATCTCTGTAACAATACTTTAACCATCATGATCGTTATAATTTATTATTTTGATGATTGAAACATTTTATTTGCAATTTCGGTGAACATTCATTATTTTTTGGCGATCAATTAACTGCTGACTGCAGACCTATTTTTGTAATGGATTGTTAATCATAATGGCCTTGAATAAATTTTAAATCAAAAAATTTAAATTTTTTAAATTGCGTAAAAGTGTCAAACGACTTGAAAGGGTTATCTATAAATATAGTCAGAAACGTCAAATATACAAATACAAACTATTATTTCGGCAATACGATATCCAGTATTACCGAGTGTTGTGTTTTAGTTTACTAGAAAATGGCTGATGAAATTCCAATAGTAGATTACGAAGTGATCAAAGATTTACCCAATCATCCCGACAAAATTCTTGTCGATGTGCGTAACCCAGATGAAGTTGAAAAACATGGCAAAATTCCAACAAGTATAAATATTCCGTGTAAGAGAGAAATTTATTGGTTACGATTTTACAAATCTCATAAAATGGTATGTTTTGATATTCTAGGGCCGACTTTAGGAGAAAATCTTAATTTGAGTGATGTGGAGTTTAAAGAAAAATATGGTCGTGACAAGCCGACTAAACAAACTGAATTAATATTTCACTGTATGGGTGGTGGACGAGCTGGTAAAGCAACAAAATTAGCATTACAACAGGGATATGAAAAGTAAGTAGATAAATGTAGTCATTTATAAATAATAATATTCATCCAGTAACTTTTTTAAATGTTTCCAGCTCCAAGAGCTACAAAGGTTCGTTCACTGATTGGGCCACTCGCGAAGGGATTATAAAACCAGATAATTAAAAACATTTACCTTAATTCAATACTCCGTGTGTTTTATTGTTTATAGCGAGATCTCGACGAGGTTACCCCAACTGGTACCAATTTTCACTTTAACCGGCAGCGGAACTTTCAGTTTAACACAATTTTCCATACTGAATTTTAAAATTTTAGCTATTTGTCGAGCCTGATTGCTTGGCACTTCATAGATGAGCTCGTCGTGGAGGTGATGAACTAAATTAACCGAATTTGGATGGTCGAGCGATAAATCGATTTTTAATTCGTTTTGATATTTTTTTAGGTTACGTTCCATACGGAGCATAGCCATTTTGGCTATATCCGATGCGGAACCTTGAACTGTGGTGTTAATAGCTTGACGCTCAGCTTGAGCCCGAATAGTCAAATCTTCAGAGTTGATGTAGGGAAAATATCGCCGCCGCCCCGTTATAGTTTCGATAAATCCCTTTTCTCGAGTACGCACAATGATTTCGTCCGTATATCGCCTCAGCCCTGGATACGTATTATGAAACTTCTCAACAAACGTTATCACATCACCCTCATCAATTTTAAGCACGATCGATAAACTTTTATTTCCCATCCCGTAGATTAGCGCATAACAAATTTGTTTTGTATGATTCCGCATTTCCTCGGTAACCATTTCCTCGGACAAATGATTCCATTTCGCTGCCATTTTACGAAACACATCCTCTTTTGAAGTCATAATTTTCATTAGTTCAATATCTCGAGATAAATGTGTTAATATTCTTAATTCTAGTTGTCGAAAATCAGCCGAAACTAAACATCGCATTCGCAGCTCATCAATTCGGAAGACGCTACGGCACGAGACCGGAATACTTTGGTTTTGTAATGATTTTGGTAATTCGATTGTGAAATCTTTGGCTATGGTTTGAAGACTTGGCTCATGCATATTTATTCGGCCGGTTGCAGTGAGGCACACATTTTTAGTGTATATTCGATTATTTCGTAAATTCGCTAAAATTGGCATAATAGTTTTGGCGATTGTAACCCCGATTTTACGATACTGCAATATCATGTTCGATAGAAGCGTATCAATTTCCTCTAATTTTTCTTTGGTGACCGATATTTTCTCTCCCGATTTTTTAACCATGCCCAGCACGTTGGCCGTATCATTCGACGAATTAATATTAAATTTTCGTCCGGCCATTTTAAAGATCTCTGTTTCAATTTTCTTTTGGATTTCTTTTAAATTTTTGGCCAAATCTTTCATCGCTTCAGAATCAATAGGAAAACCACACAGTTCCATTCGCGCTAATGATATTTGTATCGGCATCTCAACTTCCACAAAATGTTTCCAAATCAAATTTTTCTCATCAAATTCGATAAATTTTTGTCTCTGATTTTGAATAATTTCATTTCCAACGAGTGCCTCGATCACACTTCGCTGTCTTCCATCTATCGAACTTTTGTAATTCAGCCCAATGCTATAATTTAGAGAACTCCGACCGCATAATTTTAAATAATGTAAAGTATCCGGCGCATGAAGTTCCATAAGCCGTTCAAATGTTACTGTATCATCACTAAATTCCGTTTCACTGTAGTATTTCATAAGCCAGCTACAAATTTTCGGATCAAAAAATTTACATTTTATCTCATCGATCGAAATATCAGGAATTCCGTGAATAAGCGCTTTAATTTGTTCTTTTAATTCATAGATGGTAACGATTAAATTTCCAGTCGAAACTAATTTTTTAATAAACTCAATTTTCTCAGCTAAATTAAAATTGGCCTCTTGAAAATTTAGAAAAAAATTACGTTTATTACATCGAATAGCTATACCCAAAATGTATAATCCATCCTGATATTCACAGTTCTTTGTAATGATATCGCCTTGGATTCGGCAAGTCGGCAAAATATTTTCACCTATTTGTGTTTTTTTTATATTTTCATTTTTTTCGATACCGACCGATAAACTAATTTCACTTGCTGATAATATTTCGGCCGAATATTTATTGAATATTTCACGACTATCACATAGATCGATAATTTCGGGAAGTACTAGAGCAAGGGTTGGCTTACTTGTATCCGGCATTGTTTTTTGGTGGCGCGACCGAGAACGCGTTGTTCGATTTGAGATTGTTTTTTCCATTTCCTGTGACGCGGGTATTATTACAATAGGCATTTCTTCTGATTTATTTAATTTTGGTAGTTTACATGAACTATCACTTTCGTTTGATTTACGTTTTTCAACTTTTTTCGATTCGGGGGTAATACTTTTATTTGGTTCAATTTTCTCTTCAGGTTTATTCCAGTTGATGTTATCGACTCCCATTTCAATTTCTAGATATCTATAATAATTTTCATTGTCAACAATATTGGTCCCTATAAAATTGCAATTGTTTACTTACGATCTCGCGTCGGAAATCAATAATTTTGCAGCATCATGCACTGATAAATCTGAAAATGAAAATCATTATTATCTAGATTTACACGAAAATATCAGAACTTGATTCGGACCCAGGCCTAATATGTACCTAAATATAAATCAATAACCTCACCTGATTTTCCCGTGACGTAAATATTTCTCAGTTTATTCCGTTGCTGTAAATCAAAATCACACTCATTTTCACGCCGCTTCTCCGTTTCAAAACCCACCGCTTTATACAGGATATTCTCAATCACTAGCACATCAGAATTAGCCAATTCAATCAATGTTGTCACCCCATTATTATAAAGTGACCGAGCACGCAAACTAGTTAAATTCGGAATCCTCATCAAATCGATGAGCTCATGATTAATTCCAAAAAATAATCGATTTTTGAATTGAGACACAATCACACTTAGAATTTGCCAATTTAATGATCCACAAAATGATTGAACGATTCCAGCGAATGTTGATGCCATTTGTTGTAAACTTTGTAATAAACCTCGTGTGCATTTATATTTTGACGAGACAGTGCTAATTGGAATCTCATTAATCAGTTCGTATAGGGCCAATGCTATATAGAATCGTTTGTGAATTTGGAATAATTTCGGATCGAGACTTGAATTCCCTCGCATCGCTTTGACCAGAAACGATTCTTTTATACCGATTAATTCACCGACCCGTTTCATCGATGAAGGTAATTTTTCCCACAAATCCAGATACAATAGCCAATCAATTTCGTGTATTTGATATGCTACTGAATATGGAGTAACTATATAAACGGCATGTAGTTCGGTTTCGAGTACAAAATTTTGTCTCGACTTTTGTAACTCGGAGAATAATAGTATTCCATCCCCAGGTGGAATAGAAGACGCAAGGCATGCATTTCCCAGCATTGTGGGTATGTATATCTCTTCATTAGTATCCTCATCCACTTGTGACCTGATAAATTCATATTCGATTAAAAATTTGATACATTTTAGTATTGGACCCTCCTCCCCTTTGAAAAAAGATTCGTTTTCGGTCCACAGCAGAGTACATTGAATAAATAATTCTAAATCGTTCATTGTTTTTGCCATGCCGGAAGCAATAATTTCAAGTAAGGCGCGTTTTATATGTCCTTCGTTCACTTTCAGGCACGATGAAATTGGGGTAAGCTTAGACACAACCAGCTCCTTCCCGATTTTTGAATTCGAATCAGAACATATCAGTATCGATTCACCAATTGTATCTTGACCTTTTCGGCCGGCTCGACCTATCATTTGCTTGTAGGTCAGCGGGCTCATCATATTACGGCAAAATAGTGGTGAACGTATAATAACCCGTCGTGCTGGTAAATTAACACCGGAACTTAAAGTACTTGTAGCAATAATCACTTTGATGGTACCTTTTTTGAAATGGTTTTCGATTAGGTCGCGTTCGTCTGTTGTCAACCCGGCATGGTGAAAGGCGCAACCGTAAGATAAACATTTTTCTAATGAGGCATCCAGGCCGGCAGGGGAATTTCGAAATTGTTGTTTCATATCATCGATTTCTGACATGTTAAGATTTTCTCGAATCGCCTTCATTTTATCAGTTTTTCCCAGTTTTCCAAATTTATAAACAAACTCTGCTATATTTACGCATAGCGTTTCGCACCAATCTTTCGATGGGCAAAATACGATCACCGAACAGCCGTCCGAAATAGTTTCAATGCATAGTTGAGCTACATTATCTTGGTCGACCAGTTTGCTGGTGGTTATCGTATCGAAGAAGTTAGGTTCAATCGTACGAATTAAATCTCCTTTTTCGTCGTAAATCGAAGGACCAATTTTAATCATTTCCACTAAATTAACCGGCCGATAATTGGTCAAGTACAATTCTGCATTCAACCATTTTTGAAGTAACTCAGTATTCGGGAGAGTGGCGGACATCGTAACGATCTGAATTTGAAGGTTTGCTTTACGACAGGCATACAGGATTTTTGATAAAAGCAGCTCGAGTATATAACCTCGATTTGGATCGGAAATCAAATGAATTTCATCTAGCACGATGGTTCCAATATCATCAAGCTTGTTTGCCTCAAGTAAACGATTTATGATCGAGTTTGCTTTTTCAATGGTGCAAATAGCGATTTGGATTTTATCAAAGCCACATGGTGGGTGATATCCACCAAAGAATCCTTCCACTCGTATATTTGTAGAAGTTAACAAGTCTTGCAGATAGTATACTTTTTCCCGTACTACCGAGATGAAAGGTAATAACATTATTGCTTTTTTACGCCTTTCCAACACACATTTAATCATCAAAAGTTCGCTAACCAAGGTTTTACCTGCAGAAGTTGGTGCACTGTACACTAAATTATTAAGCTCGAACAGAACTTTGGGATTTCTTAGACATTCTGTCTGCCATTCAAACATTTCTTTAATGCCTTTATTACTATATTCGGTCAGGATGGTGGCAGGGAGTCCCCAATTACATAATAAATTCGAATTAAGATCAATATTTCGAGAAATATTGACTGCTTCTGGTTTTGATAAGGTCTTTTCCGGTTTTGCGATGTTTTTTAACCTCGAGGTCGAAACAGAAAATGTATTATTATGAATTTTACTTACATTTGGAACGGATTCATCAATCAATGATAAATTTCGAAATGAGGTGTCGATTGATTCATTGTGGAAGAATTTTTGTATATCGGCTTTACATTTTCTAAGGTTTCTTGTGTCCTCCTGATGATTTGGCTCTATAAAAGTTACATTTTCTATGTCAAGTTTAGAGTTTTCATCCTCAATCTCGATTGTTAATGGGGCAGGTGGTTCTGGTTCAGCAGCATTTTCGAAATGGACCGAATTTTCCCAGTTTATGTGACTTGTTTCTTCCGGGGCTGCCAGAACTGAGCTATTTATATCGGGGAGTACATCGTGCTCATCGCTTATGTCCATTTGTAGATTATTTTCTGTGTCCTGAAATAATCGTTCCATTTCACTAAAGTTTATCTGTTCTTCTATTTTCACTTTGGATTCAGATGATTTTGGGGCAATTTCAACGTTTTCCACGGAGACATCGAAATCGGATTCGAATAAATCAGAATAATTGGTATTCGATTTTGACGGCTTTGGTTCAGGACCTTTCAAAAATTGTGAACCAATATTGAAAAAATCTGAATTATCATCATCTAATAGCGCTGCGGGTTTCGACGTGTCCTTTGGCTTAACATCACTATAATTAGTAATACTATTCGTCGAGTGACTGTTTCTTAACCTGCGCTGGGTAGATCTTACGGATACACACTTTAATCTATCTCGCATACTAGTGTGCGCGGCCGTTCTATTTGTCGGAGACTCATCGATCACTTCTTCATGCTGATTCTTTTTCTTATTATTGCGCTCTATCGATTTTTTCTTTTGAATTCGAGATTTCGTTGGTAGCTGCTGGTTTTCTATATTCACTAAATTATTTAATGTGTCATCGCCAACATTAAAAGATTGAGAAAACATTTTTTTTTAAACAGAATTTCACACTTTCACAGTTTTCAAGTTAATACACAAACTGATGTCAAATTTAAACTGATCGATATATTGCCAAATAAATAATTCACAATAGCAACTCTAAAATAACAGTAATGTATGGACGGCCAAATCTTATCGATACTAGCATGTTTTTTTATATGGAGTTCGATTGGGCAAAATAAATCAATTATTTTTTGATTTAAATCAATTTTAACAAATCGAGATTTTTTGCAAAATTTACCAATACAAAATAGAAATGTCGCCCCGGCCCTAGTCAAAATGGACGTGTTCAATCGGGCAAAAGTGGTAAAAAACCATGGTATTTTATTCCACCCTAACTTCATTCCATAATACAGTACGTCAAACCGGTTTAACAATCAAAATTGAGAAAAATTATAAATTGATTATGTCACATTTTATTTTAAATCGCTTTGTAAAATTCAATAAAGTGGTTTTGTCGTCAGGTTTTTAATTAAATGTTTTTGTTTTTTAATTAATTTTTTTTTATAAATTATTTTCATACTGAAACTATTTGGTTTTTAACCAAGTATTGGAGACTCAAATAATTTTAGCTTGAGTTTCGTTGTGTTTCTCAGACAAAAACTCGAAATTTAAATTATTATTTATGTTTATATAAATAGGTGACTGTGTAAATATCATACAAATATCTTAAAACAGCAAATTTAATTTAAAAGCGCCGAAAATATAAAAAAATAAATCCAAAATTGACAGCTGGAACTCAAAAAACCAAGAAAAAGTTGATTTTTTGTTGTGGTAAATGAGTGCGTTTAATGCGAAAAGTTGTTTGTTTGTTTGTTTTTCGATTTGTTGTGGTCAGCTGTGATGTCAGCCAAATGACCTGCTTGTCCTGTTCCACTATTAGCTTCCAGAACCTTCTTCTCCGAAGGGCTGTAGCAGTGGAAATGTGAGTATGTGCTTTGTCTTTCTTTATCTCTAAAGAAAGCAAAGTTATGTTTGTTAATTTTACTTGTACTATTTTGATTCTTATGATTTCTTTACTTCAATGTTTTATACTTTTAAACTTAAATTATTATTTACATTCCTTTTTACAATTTCATGTATAACCAAAAACAATTTTTTTTTTTTTTTAAATTTACTTGTTAATACAGTTTTATAAAAATTTTCTTTAACAATACTAAAGCTTTAACTGTCAAAATGACAGATAGAAAGATTCTACTTCTATAGTGAGAAATGTTTGTTTCATTAATCTATCTTTTCCCAAAATAATTTTTAATTGATTTTAAAATTACCCCCCACCACCGAGGATATGTATTATTTTCTTATAATTGACAATTCACATTTTTTTTTTTTTAATCTTATAGTACCCTTCACCTTATTCTAAGTTAGTGTATTAAACCCCCTTGTTAGTAACGTATAATGATAAAATTAGTATTTTTAGTATGATTAGTAATCATCTGATTGCAGAATAAATTCTTCTGAAAAGATGTTTTCTCTATCATACTATACATTATTAGGAGTCCCAATAAAAATGTAGTCAGATTCGAAAAACACTATTTCTTTCTTATCTTATTTTTATAGCTTATAGTTAATATCCTTCAAAAAATTGATAATCTCTTTATATTCTACTGTATTCTGCTCTTTTATTATTAACTGCAGTGGTTTGTTAATAAGCGTTGGATAATTTATCCTACTATTATTATATTTACTACAGGCATTTATTATGTGTGCGTTATCTTCTATTTCCCCACATTGATCACAATTTGGATTGTTTTCAATCCCAATCATATTTTTAAATTTTTTGTTGTGAGCATGGTTTACTCTCAATCTATTTATAGTTCTGATATCTTTATATTTAAAGTTCATGTTTTTAAACCATAATTTTTCTGGTGGTTCCATATTATACTGCTTATAGAAGTTGCCTCTGGTTTCTGTCATTTTGTTATAAATAATCTTCCATTCTTTATTCATTTTCTTTTTGATATTTTTCTTTATATCTTTCAGCGTAAATTCATTGTCTAAAGTATGGGTAGGATTTATCAGGGCAATTTTCGCTAAATTATCTGCTATCGTATTACCTACATTTCCCACATGACCCGGGATCCACTTAATTATTATGTTTTTGTTCTTATTAAATCCTACTGTGTCAATTATTTGATTTTCAAAATGATTTTTAGTGTCTCGTATAATTGACGTTCTAATGGATTTGCAGGCGCTTTGTGAGTCCGATAATATAATTATGTTGTTATTTTTATTAGTTAAGGATACAGTGATTGCTATTTTTATTGCAATGGTTTCTATTGTTTTAATGTCAGTACTATTTATTAACTTAATGGAGATTTTTATATCCTTATCCTCTACATATATACCTATGCCTCCTGTACCTTCTTTCAATGTTCCGTCAGTAAAAACTCTCGAATATTCCTCAAATTCCTCCAATTCCCTTTGGATCATGATTTTAATTGTATCTATGTTGTGGTCGTCTTTTTTGAATTGGGTATTAAATTCAGGAATTACTCTAAGATTATTAGGTGATGTGGTTTTCTTATGTATTTTTTTTATTTTCTCCAATATTGGATATTTGACATATAGTTTATTGAATTTGTATAATGAGTTTAATGTTAATATGTCATTCCCAATTTTTGTCCCATTGAATAAGTTTTTTGCTATATAGTTTAATGTAATTATTTTGTTTTCCAACTCAACTGGAATTTCGATTGCCTCCGCTAATAAAGCTGGGATTGGGGTGGATTTCAAAAGACCTAAGCAAATTCTTAAACATATGTTTTTAGTGTTTTGGCAAATTTTATTTATTGTTTTATTATCCTCTTCTGTGATAATATAGGCGTATTCCATTTTTGCTTTTATTATTGATTTGTGAATGTTCAACAATAGTTCTGGATGTGTTCCTCCTTCCTTATGAGTAAATATTTTCAATATGTTAATTGTTTTTTGTATGTTCTCCTTCATGTTCTTAAAATGTTTCACTAGAGATAGCCTGTTTGAAAAAGTGATACCTAAAATTTTCGTTTCCATTTCCTCTTTAATTATATTGTTGTTGATTTTGAATTCCATTTTCTTTTTATTGTTTTTATTTTTAAACAGTCTTAGATAGTGAGTTTTCTCTGTGTTGATATTTAATTTTAGATTTGCAAGTTTACCTTTCAGATTTAATAATGCTGATTTCATATTATCTTCTAATTTTCCCTCGTCCTCTCCGCTTATAACCATGCAAATGTCATCAGCAAACTGCTGCACAATTACCATTTCGTTGTTAAGTTCGTGTATACAATTAGTATAAATATTAAATAATGTCGGACTTAAGCAACTGCCTTGTGGGATACCCGAGTTTGTTGTATTAGTGATTTCTTGTCCAGCTGTGCTAATGGTAACTTCTCTATTGGTCAGGAAAAAATATATCCAGTTTATAACATTGTTGTCGAACTTCATTTCCTCCATTATATTGATTAGAATACGTTTATCAACGTTATCAAACGCCTTCTTTATGTCTGAATTCAATAATATTAATTTTTTATTTTTTGATTTTTCTACTTGAATATGCCTCATAAGTTCTGTCATGTAATCCATTATACTGGTATTCTTCCTAAAACCGAAGTTATTTTTATTCAATATATTATTATCTTCTAGATGTTTGTTAATTCTTATTAATATCAATTTATTAAAGATTTTAGAAAAAACCGGCAGAAGACATATCGGTCTGTAATTACTAATTTCTCTTTCATTTTTATTATGTTTTAAAATAGCAACTACTTTCGTTATTTTCCAATTTTTTGGATAGTTATTTGAATTCCATATTCCGTTGAAGTAATCTAGTAATGATGTTATGAAAGAACTGTTTTGCTTCATTATTTCTTTAATTAGTCTATAGCTAATTTTATTACTTCCTGGGGCTGAATTTTTCGCTTTATTTATAATTTCCTCTAGCTCTTTTATCTTAAATTCCGTCTCGTTTCTTGTTTGTTTTCCCACTACAAAAGGAGGAGATTCGATTTCTACTATTTGTGGAAAATTGTCTTTGAGAAATTTATTAGCGTTATTATTATCGTCCATTATGTTGAATTTATTATGTTTTTTATTCTTTATTTTATTTATTTCATCCCAGATGTCTTTATTAGTTGTTTTATTGTTAATGCCTTCTAAAAATATTATCCAACTCTTTTTTTTCTCTTTTTTTACCTGTTGCTTCAATTTCTGTATAGCTTTCCTCAGCTCCATTGCCGTATAAAGTGTTCTATTTTGGTTATATATTGTTTGTTTTGCTTTCTTTATATTCCAAAACATCTGAAGCTTTTCATTCCACCATGGATTTGGTTTAAATTTGTTGTTACACCTAATAATGGATGTGTTTTGGTCGATAATTTTTTCTAGCATGGTTTCAATATTGTAATTTTCATGGTTTTTAGCGCTATTATATTCACTTATGATTTTATTCCAATTTGTTACTTGTTTGTATACTATTGTATTGGTGTTATAATATATAAGAGACGGAAAATGATCACTTCCTATATTATCCATAGTTGCTATCCAGTTTAAATGGTTTCTGATATTATTATTGCACAACATTATATCAGGGGCAGATGTTCTATGCCTGAAAGTATCCTGTCTTGTGGGATTGCCGTTGTTTAATATAGTCCATTGACTCTCTGTTATTACTTCTGCTATTTTTGCTCCTAATCTTTCCGTCCTACTATTGCTGTCCCATAATACGTTGTGTGCATTTATATCTCCTGCTATTATCACTTTTCCATTTATGATTTCTTTTATTATATTACTAAATTCCGTCACTATGATTTCCTTTTCGTTGTTATTATTGTTGTAGAAAGCTATACAGTTGAAATCTAAATTTTTGTGTTTTATATTAATTTTTAGCACTTCGATTTTATTATATAAATAATTCAAATTTACAATTTTAAAGGAATATTTTTTATCCACTAGGAATCCAATACCCCCGTAACCATCTGATCTGTTTTTTGTAATTAGATTGTAATTTTTGAAAGAAATAACTTCATTATTTTTCGTCCACGTTTCTGTCAAAATAATAATATTTATATTATTATTTGTAATATATTGCTCTAAAATGTCTTTATTGCTTTTAAGGCTCCTAATATTTATATACATAATTTTTATTCTACCCATTACCATTTAATATATGAAATTCAAATATCATTATTTTAAATTAATATAATATATTACAAGTTGTTATCTATTGTTTAGATTCCATTTTGGCTTGTTCTAGATCCATGAGTATCAGATCAAGAAATGCTGGATTATCTTTGTTGACCATTGCGTGATTAACTTTTCCAATTATTTTTGATATTAATCCATCCTTCTTCTTGATCTCTTTCCTTAGTTCCTCAACCATTTTAGATAAATCATTCAGTTTCGATTCCGTGAGCATCAAATTTTTACTTAGCTTTTTCCTTTCTTCTATTCCATTTTCATCCAATGATGAATTGAAATCTGAAAATTGGAATTTTTTCTGTGGCGGCCCAAACAGTTTCTCCTTGGCTTCTCTAAATGAAATTTTGCTTATAGTCATACATTCTGTGATATTCCTTTGTCTTCTTTTTTCTGCACAGATTTTGTTGTTCGTTCTATGACCTAATCCGCAAAATTTGCATCTCTCTCTATTATCGCATAGATGTTGTTCTTCTCTCTTCGCGCATAATTCACATGGTTTCATTTCCTTCGATTTACATCTGCTTATTGTATGACCGTAATTTTGGCAATTTTTGCAATACATTGGGCTCGGAATAAAATGATTTACCCTTATCAATATATTGTCGTACATCGTCACATTGTTTGGAATTATGTCAGCTAAGAATGTGATTTTAACCAGCTCCATATCTCTTTTTTCTTGTGTTGCTTGGTCCCAACTTGTCATCCTCTCAATTTTGATGATATCTAGGTTCGACTTAATATTGTTTGTAATTTCCTCTATTGATAGATCTAAAGGTATATCTCTGATTACTCCAACTGTTTTTATAAATGCATCCGGTATAAAAGCGTTGTACAAATCGAAATTCCTGAATTGGTCCGATTTAATGCATTCGTTAGCATCTTTGTAGTTCCTGAAGATAATTCTGGCCATATCCTTGCTTTGTTGCTCCACCGTTAGAATATTTTTAAACCCATTAGCTTTAATTGATTTCCCTAAATGTAATAAATTTATTTTATCTTTGATAACAATCACCTTAAAAGGGCCTTTATCCTGAATACTATACATGTTCTTTATACTTTTGTCTAATCCACCCATAGTGGTCCCCTTTTCCATATTATTACTGCTCAAATTTGTGTTGTTGTCTATTGATGAAATATTGTAAATATCTGTCCTTAAATTGTTTGTATTTTTATAGTTTTTTGGGACATTCTTCTCCATATTTCCTCCTCTGTTTGTACTGGATGACACGTTTTTTTCACTTTTTGGCATTTGATTACTCAAATGTGAAGTCGAGGCACTTGTATGTTTAGCATTTACCGATATTTCTTCATTACTTGACAAACACTCGTCAGAACTGCTCATTTCTGGAATATTCTCCGACACTTTCACTAATTTAGGGTTAGAAACTATTTTTGAACTTAACCTATCTTTATTTTTTGCTTCGTAATTTTTATTTTGCGTTTTCCTTTTTCTTGAATTTTTAGACATTCTTTGTCTTTTATCACCCTTATCCTCTAGTGAGGAGTCAGAGAAAGATAATAAATCATCTAGCGTTCTACTTTTCGGAACACATGGCAAAAAATTAGGCACGCGGGAAAACCCGTCTGCCTTAGAAATAGGCGTATTAACGCCTGAAATAGTGTTTTTCTTATCTAAAATACAATCTAATTTGGACTCACCTGATTTAATTTGATGTGTAATGTACTTTACTTAGTTTTATATTATTAAATTTATAACTTTACTTTATAATTCTGAAAAAAAAAAAGATGGCTACACTTTTCACTAATTTTATCTAGAAAACACCTTTTCGACTCAAAAGTCACAATCAGAATGATGCGAAAAGTGGTAAAAAATATGTTTTTTGTACCAATTTTGCTCGATTGAACACATGGTTGTACATGGGCTGCTCACCTATTTCCAAGCGACAGGCTTGATTGTGAACTGTTTCTGTCACTAAAGTGTCGTGATATATTAGCTTACAGCCGTACAGTAAACCTCTCCATTCTACTTGTCTATTTTGACAACTCAAAAACACAAAAGGGAGTAGTGGATTGTCAAAAAATTTAGAAAAAGTTTAGCCAAATTCTATATAAATGGCTATATTTGAGGTAATTTATTTAAAATAATTTAAAAATAAGCAATCTAATCTATTTTTTTTTTTCGTAATTTTATAGTGGCGTAAATTTAATTTTTTTGATCTAAAAAAAGATCCCGACAATGGCAAAGTTGCTGAAGCGATTGGCGATGCTGCGATAACTTCGGCAACAAATGGCAATAACCAGGTCGTATTATGCGATTCAAAAGGTTTCATACATGTTTTTAATAAATCATGGGATGTTGTGAAGTTTAATGGGCATGATGGTGGTGCAATTATGCTTTGTGAGATTGTACTGCAAAATAACTTGTTAGTCACGATTGGGGTAGGAGTTTATGATAAGAGCTTATCTCTGCGTTCAAACCAAACTAAAATTCGATATTTTGATAATTTACAGGTCGAGGATAGTGACAGCACACCATCCTATAAGGTATGGAATTTATCGAAATTAAGTTCAGCCGGAGCTCCTTGTCTGCGAACTGTGAAAACGGCGCTACAAAAACCCACTGCGTTAGGGGTGTCCGATAATGGACAATATATGGCGATAGGTTTCGATCGTGGTAGTATATCGCTCTATCGAGGCGATATTGGCCGCGATCGTTCCAAAACATTGAAGTCCCTTTCTGCTGGCACTACAACAATCACTGGAATCGCGTTTAACAATTCTGGAAAAATATTTCAAATGTTTGTGTGCTGTGATTCAGGAATCCTTGTGTACCAAATCCAAAGCCGGGATCGTGAAAATAAAATTATATTGGACACAATGTGTGCCCCGACGCGATGTTGTGCCATTCAAAGAGCTCAAGCATCCACTATTGAATCCAGTTTTATGGTTGGCCGAGATGATGCTGTATATTGTTATACCTCAGACGGGAAAGGTCCATGTTATGCGTTAGAAGGGGAAAAATACATCATCCAATGGTTTCGATCTCATTTACTTTCTGTGTCCAAACCATCTAAGAACACCATGTATTCACAAAAGGATTCGATATTGACCGTAATCGATGTACAGAATAAATTTATTGTATTTTCGACGCCTATCCAACAAGTCGCTTCCATCATAATCGAATTCGGGACATGCTTTATAGTCACAAAGGATAAAGAGATTTATCATTTGGACGAAAAGGATTTGCAAAGTAAATTATATTTACTGTTTAAAAAGAATTTGTACGACATTGCGGTGCGAATAGCTAAGAATAATCAATATGATGAGGAAGGCTTGGCCGACATATTCCGTCAATACGGTGATCATCTGTATAATAAAGGAGATTTTACCGGAGCTGTAGAACAATATTCGAAAACCATTGGATATTTGGAACCATCGTACGTGATTCGTCGATTTTTGGACTCTCGACATATTTTGTGCCTAACCGAATATTTACAGGCGGTACACAAAAAGCGAAATGCAACAGCAGATCATACCACTCTGCTACTAAATTGTTTTACGCGCTTAGATCGCACCGATCAATTGAAACAGTTCTTGAAGAATGATGAGAATCCAGATATAATATTCGACTTGGATGTCGCAATATCCGTGTGCCGAAACGCCTCAGTCGACGATGCCCTATCTTTGGCCAAACGAAATAATAAACACGATTTCGTACTTTCAATACTAATTGAAGATATGAAAAAATATAATGAAGCACTTGAATATCTATCAAATCTCTCTTATTACAATTCTGAACAGCTGATGAAAAAATACGGTTTCATCCTTATGGAAAATTCACCGAACACGACCACGGAAATTCTCAAGAAAATGTTTACAATTGATAAAATCGCAATGAATAGTAACAACAATAACAACAATGATCCATTCAGCGATTCTCACCACAATATATTCGACGATATGGCCGAACTGAAAACATCCGGAAATCCGGAAGATTTTTTTCACCTTTTCATTAATTTCCCGATTGAATTAATCAATTTCTTGGAGTATATGATCGAAAATAATTTAAATAAATTAAATAAAATCGTATATAACACTCTGATCGAGTTATATTTGAAGAATTTGGTCACGAACGAAAAATACTACGAGGATAAGACCCTAAAAATTCTGAAAAATTACGAGGAGCATTACGATAAAAATCACGTCTTAATATTGTGCCGAAATTATGAATTCTGGCCTGGAATTATGTTGCTGTATGAGGAACAAAAATTGTATCATTTAATTTTGCGGTTTCATTTAAAGAATCGAGACTATGCTAATTTATTGGCCACTTGTAGACGACTCGGATCAAATCAGCCATCTTTATGGTTGCAAGCATTGACCGGATTGAGGAACGATAAAAATGCACCCTCGAATTTACTCTCTCAAATTTTGAATGTTATAGCGTCTGAGAAATTGCAATCACCGTTGCAGGCCTTAAACTGTTTGGCCGTCGAGAATGGTCCAAATTTATCATCCGTCCGAGATTATTTCATGCAGGTATTCCAAAAAGAGAAGGAATCAACGAAGCACGAAGAAGAATTGGTAGAAAAATATCGCAAGGAATCGTATAGCTTGAAGGAACACATAAGAAATCTGCGAGAAAATACGATCGAATTTCGTGGCACCATCTGCAACACGTGCCAACAACAGCTTAACCAGCCCTCTCTATATTTCCTGTGCCAGCATTCTTTCCATCAGGATTGTGTGCGCGGCTATTCCGAAAATGATCGTGATTGCCCCATGTGCCACACGAAAAATACACAACTTCTCGATGTGTTACGCGCGCAAAGCGAGTCGCGCGGGCAACATGAAATATTTCATAATTTACTCGATCGTTCGGCGGAACCATTTAGTGTGGTTGCTGAATATTTTGGTCGTGATTTATTCAATAAAATTGTGATATTCAAAGAAGATGAACCTACAGTTGAACAAAAACAAATTGTAGCACCGAGTGAGGTGACGTCAAGAAAACCTACCGAACCCGTAATGGAATATGGACTTGGCGCTGAGGCTAAGATGCGTGTAAATGAATTCAAAACTAAAGTAATACCGAATCAAATTCCAGAAGCACGTATGCGTATGCAAGAGCGAAATTTTAAACCAACTAACTATGCCTCGAGCCTGGAAGGAAATATGAGCCGTGACGTTGTCTACAAACGTGAACTAAGTCCAGCCTTATCACAATCCCAAAAAAGACAAGGAATGATATCTAAAAGATCATCCACAAATCCATTTGAAGTTGAAGAAACGCATCGTACGTCAAAAAATCCTTTTGAAGACGACGATGACGACAAGGATGAGGTGGACTCATCAAATCCATTTGGTGAC
Source organism: Tipula helvola (assembly GCA_963556165.1). NCBI lineage: Eukaryota > Metazoa > Arthropoda > Insecta > Diptera > Tipulidae > Tipula > Tipula helvola. The sequence continues at coordinate 75,186,007 of OY744482.1, read as the reverse complement.
GACTCAGGTGAACCATCAAAAATACATCGTAAACTAAATGATTACGACAATAATCTAAATCCATTTGGTTGAATACGTATATTGTATCTACTAACGAACTTTATATCTTTTGTATGTATGTCTATTAAACTGTTTATCTCTCATTTATAATCCATTATTGAGTGTATGCATTCCAAATTTAAATGATCCTCTTCAAAAATGTTTATGGCTCCTCTAGTCCTAAGATTATCGATATGTATGTATATTTTACACAATTGAATTTATATTTAGCGTTGAGGCATAAATCAATGAAACATATATTTAAAATAAATAATATAAAATTAATTTATAAATAAAAAGAATTTCTTGTAGTTTTTATGCTTTTTGTGCACGTAAGGCATTTGGAGACTGCAACAAATTTAGGAACCGGCAGCGAAATTTTCAATTTTTTTTAGATTGAAAATTAGCGGTTATTCGTAATTTTTCGATATTATGTGAGATGTTCTAGCTAGTCTGTTACACTGGTAGTTAGCCTATTTTATGGCTTTTAATCAATTCATGATAAATTTAAAAAAGAAAAAATCGAATTTGGAAACCAAAGTGATATCCGAAAATAATAAAATTGTGCTTACCTCGAGAAATCAATTCCATCAACATCTAGAAATTAAACATTTATTTGAAATATAGAAAATAATAGAATATTTAATTTTTTTTTAAAACAATTACAAAGTAATTAACAAAAACATAATCGATATTTAAAATTAGCAAAATATTTAATATTAAAAAAGACAACATTTCAAATAAATGAAGCAACTTTATTTCGGTAAACCCTCTTTTTCGGCCCATTCCAACCATGATCCTTTATAGTTTTTAGCGCTAAAATAGTACAAATTTATTTATATCAGTTGATAAGAAGTGTGAGGAGGTTTAGCTTGAAAATGTTAGTAATATTGTGTGAAAATACCAAATAACCTATGTTTCATATTAAAACTTAACAACATAGCCTATATGTACAACAAAAATGCCCGTGTTTTTACCTTACTGTGAACCATTGAATCCACCATCTTTCACTTTCTTTGTAAAAATATTACTAAATTATTACCTAATTACAAAATAATAAAATAAATTTTGATATTATTTTGTTGGGGTTTGTGTATGTATGTTAGTACTACGTCGAGCATGCCAAAGTGGAGTCAATTTGTATATTTAAAAAATAATTAAAAATCTCACTTGTAAAATCCAACACGTGTGGCAAAATCAGTTGCTTTCCCAGCACGTCCACCTAATTTACAATGAAAAATGATTTCAGTCGCTGGTGTCGGTTTATCGCGACCATATTTTGCCTTAAACTCATTTGGATCTAGTTGAAATTGCTTTTCCAAATCCCCAACTGTAAAATAATATAAAAATGGAAAACACAAAAACAATGTATAAATGAATATGAAAATTTGGTCCATCCCAATATTGTCTCCACTTTTACTTAAAAATTATGTTTAATATCTATTCTAATATATACATATTGGAGAAAAAAAAAACACGTAAAGAATAAATACCGACACAAGAACCACTCCAAGATGAAAAGAAATGAGCCAATGATCACATTTTATTTCCATTAAAACCTAAATCAAATCTTACTTTGTGAAACCTAATTCGGTAGCAATGATAAAGGCTTGTTCGCTGCGACGTCCACTACGGCATGATACTATAATTGGATCATCTTTTCCCGGTTTGACATGTCCATACAATTTTTCAAACTGTTCTGGTGTAGTTTCGTCGGATAAAGCTGCTCTTACCTGACTCACTTTATAATAAAATTCAGTAGATAATTGTGGCCTAACCCACTGAGGACACAACAACAATAATAGAAAACAACTTACGTGGAATATTAATACTTGTTGGAATTTGGCCAGTCTCTTTTATTTCATTTGGTTCACGAACATCGATTAACAATTTTTCTGGATGATTTGGTAAATCTTTAATTTCATCATAAATTGCGATTGCCATATTAACAGTACAATAACCACGAGTCACGAGTATTGAGCAACCTAGAAGAAAAAGAAAAGAAAATTTGGATGAATCCATCATGCTAAAATTTTATATTTCTTAGAACGTTATCTGTTAAAAACGGTTAAACTTTCTACAACGAGCTAAATTGTCCAACTGAAGATACAAAGTCGTAATATGTACTTTTGAGATATTTGCGAAAATAAATTTTTGAAGCATCAGTGTCTTATAAAATAAAAACGAAAATAAATCAAAATTTTTCACCAAGAAGCATAATTATTAAACGCGCCTAAAACGTAAAAAGCAACTAACAGTTATATAAGTAACAGATAATTATAAAATTAACAATGATAAGACGACGAATTTAGATAAGTTTTATCAACCATGAAATTAGAATGTCTCTCAAATAATTATTTTGTACATAATTTGGGAAACACTAAAAAAAAATGATTGCATATGGAAGAATACGATGACCTTGATTGGAAGATCAAATATATAAGAAACTGGTTTATTAGCATAATAAAATTTTACCTAAAAATAAGTACTAGCAAATGGCATATGATTTAGCAAAAATGTTGAAAGGTGTTTCTCAAAGCGGGACAAGAAATGCTAATTAAATTAACTTGTTTTTAAGGCACAATACACGAAATTATCAAAACTGCAAGTTTTTTTTAATTTATAAACATGCTAGCGGTTTTAAATGCCGAATCAGCCACCGTATTTGTGAAGACAAAATAATATGTACCTAATTCTTTTAAAAAATGTAAATTTTATAATTTACAAGACGTGAATGAAAAAAAAAAAATCGATAAGATCGCGAGTAATTCTGATTTGCGATTTAGCAGAAACTCTAGTGGCCTCCAGTCAATTCGAACAACAATAAAAGTCTAATTGACCGAAATTTCTTAGAATTCCAGTTGTAAAACAAACGAAAGTAGTCACACGCAACTTGAAACATAACTAACACACAATCAATTAATTGTCTTAAATTATTTATTCGATTAACATTAAATCTCCTGGACAACGATGAAACATAACAGTAAAAATCTATTTTAATATTTTAAATTTAAGGTCATAGTCGTGACAATTAAACTCAGCATAGATGGACTCATCAATACCTAATTACTTTTTTTTGACTTAGAAAATTCTACAAATAACTGTAAGTTTCAAAATAAATTTAACTAAAAAATTCACTTCAAATAGTTGAATAAATTATCAGATTTAATTGACAAAAATCTGTTCTATAAACACAAACATTTTTTTACATTAAAATGTGATTATTAAATTAACACTCACAAGATGTAGAGATTAATAATTAACGTAACATTGGCTAAAGTTTTGATCAAAAAAAGACATAAACGTTGAAATTTAAGAGGAATTATGTACATACATAAACACGCAAAGTGAATAAATCACATCTCGTGGCACCCACCTTAAACAATTATGTTTGTTTTCAAATTTAATAAAATCAATTTTAGTCTTACTAGAGGCTTGAGGTTGCTTTTGTGCCTTAAAGTACTGTAACCGTATCTGTAAGGCGTACAACACATCGAGCGCGAACTGCGAATTGCGAATAAATTCCACAATGCGATATTCGTAAATAGACGCGCATAGAGCATGGCGCGAATTAAATAAACGTCAAATATAAAAAATCTTCCGAAACTTGACGTTTATTAAATTCGCGCCGCGCTCTATGTGCGTCTATTTACGAATATCGCATTGTGGAGTTTATTCGCAATTCGCAGTTCGCGCTCGATGTGTTGTACGCCTTACTGTTAATTTTTTAGTAATGTAAAAATCTTGTTAAAAATAAATTAAACTTGATAAGGGGTTGTTTACGGTCTGAGAACATTACACGACCTACTTAGAGAAATATCTATATAACGATGCATATAAATATTAATGAAATCAATAAAATTAAACGCTGGGCTTCCGCTATCAAATAACCTACTTAAACAGTAAACCATATTTTTATGGGTATTATTATATTAAATAGCTTTTTACAATGCATAAATCATAAACTACGAGTAAATTAAAATAAATTACATTTTTGTGTACATACTTTAAAATTTAAAAAACTATTTACTCAAAGTTCACTGACCTTAATGCTATTGGACAAAACCTGTTTACAAAATAAAACTCTAATCCTATTATGATCGGAATAAATACATACACAAATTTCCTTATGTAACTGTACACATTCCAATTAGATTAGCCGACAAATGAAAACGAAAACAATAAAACATGCGCAACAAATATAAGTTTCTAAATTAAAATTAAACATCCATACCTTTAAAATTGTTATTAGCAAAATTGAAATTAACAGCTTTCGACGATGTTGAACCATCAACTGATTGCTTAAATTGTTTTCCACATAATTTTCCATTATCATTATTTACGTTTATATTAATGTTATTATGGATATTCGAACAGCTTACAATGTATTTTGTTCGTATAGATAGCAAGCTGTGACATAATCTTATTTTTTGATTTGATAACATTTTTTCTTATCGTGAAGTATTTTATTTTTATTAAACTTGTATTTATACTATTTTAAATTGTAAGTAAATGAATGATGTGAAAAATGATTTAACTTTATAACCTCAAAATAAATTAAGAGAAATGGAGTAATAAAAGTAAATAGCGAAGTTATGAATTTAGTTTTATAGGTTGGTAGCACCGTGTGTGTTAGAGGTAATATTACACTGCTGCTAAATTTTTTGATCGGAAAATCATTTTGATGAATGGCGGTTTTAAATTTTTAATCAATTTGACTCTATAAATATTTCGTCCTACTTTATCTTAAGTCATTACGAATTACTTAAAAATTACAAGTACGTTAAAGAAAAAAGGTAATGAATTTAGATACAAGAGGCCGCTTATCTCAAGTGCAACAGCAAATTTGAAATAAACATAGTCGAAGGTTTGATATTGGTAACCTAATGTTTATTAGATTAGAGGTTGTTAGACTGAGCACTTGAGTTCGTGTTGCTCTTTATCAACAATGCCGATTAATGATTAGGTAGCACCTATAAAAGGAAAGTAGCTTTTTTAAAACAAACGATTAACCAAGAAAATGCAATTTTTGTTGATTAGAAGTGCGTTCGTTTGTGGTGAATTAACTGAATTATCTGAATTTACTGAATTAACTGAAGTGATTTGCCCGTTCGTTTGGTATGCTTCACTTCACTTAAAAATATTGAGCTACTGATTTATCTGAATAATAATTTTGCTTGTATAGATAATTCAGATAATTGTTTTTGTTGTTTTTTGACATTATTTTGTTTTACGCATCGAAGAAGCCAGGATATTTAGAGAATTTTAAATTATTTTTCTGTTATAATGGATGACGATTTGATCGAATATGTGAATTTCGGAAATCACGAAGAATTTGCAAATGAGAAAATGTAATGTGACACACAAAAATAATTAATCCTAGAAAATGATTGAGTAACTTTAAATTTTAATTATTTTATAACACAACCCAATTACTTTTTAACAATTTGACATTTTTCTGAATTGTAGCAAACGAACGACCAATTCACTTCAGTAGCTTAATTATGTGAATAATAACTCAATTATCGGAATAGTAACTCAATATCAATTCAGTTAATTCACCACAAACGAACGAGCTTTAAATCACAACCATAATTATCGACCAGAATGAGAGGGAATAAATTTACAACCGAAACAGCTATGATAAATTCTTACCAATTACAGCACTTAGCAGTAACACGACAATTTATTTTTGGTAGAAGAAATTTTTGGAAATTTGCTGATAGAATTTTGTCTATCATGATCAGCTTAGGTCATCAGGATCAACATTGAGATTTTGCCAAATTTATTGATTAAAGATAATTCATGTTTAATAATCATTCAGGCAATAGTCAAGATTGTCGAAAGATCGACATAATAGAAATATTGATCTAACCTTCGATATATGTATAAAAAAACTCAAAGATCTAACTTGGACGTGTCCGAATTCTGTGATAATATTTTGTTTGTAATAATTTTGACGTGAGTGAAATAATTTTCTCTTCCATATTTTATAATCAGTTCGTTGAACATTTTATTTAATTTTTATAAAAATTTATTTGTACTATTTTTTTTAAATACATTAAGGCAACACGGCTTAAGCTTAATTATAGTTATTGTGCGCTTTTCTTTATGAATATTATTACAGAAGCTTCAAATTTCCAACACGTAGTGTAGTGGCTGTGATAATTTGGTTGCTTGCAAAGTATTGTCATAATTATTACAGCTGGAATAATTATCACAGAATTCGGACACGTCCTAAACATTACAATAAAGCATGGTTTCCACGATGGCGAGGCGAAAAAATTAGTCAAACTAAAAAGAGAAAGTAAAAATTCACCAATAGTAGGATAGAGACAAAATACCATTTTGACAGAAAAATTCGGACATCCAGTTTTTAATACATATTTTAATTCAGCACCCCGAAACTGGACGTCTAATCCGAAAAAAAGATGAAATGGATAATTTTTTTTCGGATTAGCCGCTGATTTCAAACAAATTTCAAAATAGAACCGTTAATTTGGATTTTGTTTTGTAAAGACCATAATTAAATATAAAGCATTAATCCAGTAATGGATGTCAATAAAGTTAAAAAATGTAAGTTAAGTTATGAAATGTCTCCAAATGTATATCAATCCAAGCACAAACAAAGTTATAGGTGATGAAATCTCGAAAATAAAAGAATAAAAATTCGGTGTAACGACTTGTTGCTGTTTCACTCATTCTCATAGTTATTTTTTTTATTCCTTCCTCTTTTTAGTTTGACTAATTTTTTCGCCTCGCCATCGTGGAAACCATGCTTAACTATTCGATCTTATTTCTGGCAAATTGACGACTGATTATTTGAATTTCCTAAGCTTTTAAGCTTGAACAAGGTAGTTAAGTTTAAAGCACTTTGCGGCGTTGCAGCCAAAATCACGTTCTAGTAATTTATTCATATTGAATCGAACAAAACGTTTTTGGCTAAATTGTGTTTCCAGCATAGTCCACAACCGAGGATTTATCCACCAATCGCTGGATAAATCTCAATATCTAAATCTGTATTATTCAGTTTCCGAATAATTGTTTACCATCTGGACCTGAATCACTTTAATAACAAACCACCGGTTCAAAAATAATTAAACGTATTAATTGAGCCGTTCAGTACACACATCGATTAACTCCACTTTTTGAAAAATCTTAAATTTAAGTGTCAAAGCACTTGGTATAGTCATAACTTTTTATATTAATAATAATTTTCCTGAATAATAAAGATTAACACCATTAAACTGAAAAAAATTGTTGGCCATTGAATATCTTCATTTATTACTTTTTTCAGTTGCCAAATCGATTAACTCCACTAGTCACATAAAAATTGTAACATTACTGAGGATTATTTTTTGGCTATTCATTCTTATTAATTTGATATACCGTTATGAAAGGTATATCTATATTTATGCATTCTACAATATAATTTGAATTTACATTATAAAGGGAATTTTAAAAAACAGTACATTTTCTCATCGCATTTCTCAACATTTTGTTTTATGGAGTTAATCAATTTGTGCACTGAACGGCTCAATTATCGCTCAACAGATCAAAACGGCGAAATCAACCATCTAATGAGAACTCATCGAAGGTATAAATTTAGGCGTAAAAATCATAAATATGAAAATTTTTATTTGTACATAGTTGGTAAACCTGCTTTATTTTATTTATTTTAATTTGTTGCTTCGTTTTTCGTATGAATGAAATGAAAGAATTAGTACTTTAGTAGTCACACACATTAATAGTGTCAAAAACATACGAGCGGTCTAAAGGAAATTGAAAGAATATTTACAATTTCACACCTAAAATATAACTTAAAAAAATTTCCTCAAGCACAAAATAAAACAATATATACCAATAAATGTGAAAATTGAAGTGTTTTAAACTAAAAAATTGTGTGATTTACTTTATAGAAAATGTATTTATCGAATTATTACGATTTTCCAAACTCTAAAAATTAAAGAGAATCAATACGACAGAAAAAACTATCGCCGCGCCGCAGGTGAGGAATTTGGTTAGTAACTAGTTAATGTGCCAAGAAGTTTTTTTGTAAGAAATAGCTAGTTCTTTTCTTTTTTAAGTTTATGTGGTTTAATTAAAACTATTTATTATCTTTCCTAAAGTTATTGGTATATTCGAAACATAATTGTAAGTGATTAAAATATAAAATAAAGTGATTTTTATGTGAATTTTATAAGCAAAATAGTGAGATGTATACATACTTGAAGAAAAAATTGTCGACTTGAGAAAAAGTCAAAAAGAAAATTTTACCTTACGTATGGATCGGATAATTTATAAATGGATAAAATGCAATTATACAATAAATATAATAGATATTTCAAATATTTTTATTACTGTGTGATAGTAAAACAATCAACAGCAATAACTTATAGTACTTTTGTTGTTGCTAGATAAGAAAATATGTTAGCACATTCCAAAGTTGATTTGTGATAAATTGAGTAATCCATTTTAATTTTTTAGTATAATATAGAAATATGACCGTAATGTGTGAAACATTTATATTATCGTCTCTTTCTGGCACATGTAATTTATCATGTGAAATTTTCTTTTTGTATAAAAAATGCGTTGATTCATTTCGTTTGGCGTGTGATGACGGTAAACTCATTCATACGTAATTTTTAATTTGTTTTTTATTTTTAGTATTTTGGCTGCGTTTACACTAATTGGAATAGAAAGATTGTTTTTATTTTGTTTATATGTTTTTTTGGATTTTATTATTGTTTTCGAGAGTTGAATTTGACTGAGTTAGTGTATTGGTTAGATTTAAAAGCATTAATTTCTTGAAATGAGAAAGTTATTTCAAAATCACTGCGAATTTACGTAAATATTCTGCTGAAAAATTTCAGCAGGATTGCATACACTTTAAAAATATTTTATTCGGAAGGGGAAGTTTGTTTACGAAATAGACTACATCGATTGGTTGCTTGCTTAAAAATTTTCAGCAGATTATTTACGTAAACCGTAAACTCGCACTGAAGCTTTTAACCCTACTTAGTCAGCATAGGTCATTTATCTTACGTAAAGGCGCATGGGATGAGTTTAAAGTGTCATTGACGTTATAACTGATCTTGAGCAAAGTTCATCTTTTGAAAACTAAAAACATTTCATTCATTAGCATTTCACGCTTAGGAAGTAATTCCTCTAGACCTTCTGATTCGTCAGAATCGAATAAATTAAGTGAAATGTTATATTCAGCACCATCTGTGCCAACTCGAAACTACTAATGCCATAGACAGACACGGAGGGCCTGCTCGAATACTGTGGTAACAATTTCCCCGTTGTAGTTTTTGACGTAAAACACACCATAAAACGCACTCATTCAAATTACCACAGTCTTACACCATGGTAGAATTTGAAGGAAAGGAAAGAATTTTCGTTTGGACTTTGGATTTAAATATAAAATTGTATAATTTAGATTTTATAAAATTTAATTTAAATGAAATTCAAAAAATTCTAATTAAATACAAAGATAATAAAAATCTAAACTAAATAAATGTATTTTATTTAGTGATCCGCCCTTAAATCGAGTTTATGTACTATTTTTGTAACTGCTGCATAGACCTTTCGCATTAATGCTACAACCATTCTATGACTATAAGTAGCACCACAGGCTATCCAACAAATTAGGTCAATGCCATGTGTGGAACCATGAGTTTACTTTGCAACATTTTGGCTATTTCTCCACAAGCAAAAATATAAATTTCAAACCTTTAGAAAATTTCTGTTTAATGGCAATTAATGACTTAAGATAAGATTGGAAAGTTCTCAAGGCAGAGAATAATAAAAGATTTAATTTAGTATTAGTAAAGTGGAATACTTAATATATGAATACTTATTTATGATAAAATTCGTCCCTTTAATAACAAAATAAGATTATTGAAATTTAAATATGCATTTCAACAATCGAAAACCGTTAAATTATTCAATTCAAATTTTCACAATAAATGTCAAACGTAAATAGTATTCGAGCAGCCAAAAAATAGAAGGGGAATATTTTAACATTAAAATGTCAAAAACTACAACGAGAAAATAATTACCACAGTATTCGAGCAGACCCGGAGTTAATCGCGATTTTTAGCTGTCATTTTTGTCAAAAATCGCGTTGTTGAAACAAAATAATCCGGTTTAGGTGAAAATCGAGTAATGACAGACGACTGTCATTACACAATTTTCACAAAAAACTGGATTATTTAACGCGACTTTTGATAATCGGGATAAATGAAAATCGCGATTAACTTTGTGTCTGTCTACCGTATAGAGCTGTTTCCTCAAACGTCAAATAAAGTAAATTGACCATTAACGGTGTAGGCCAAACATAAATATGTTTTCTTATTTTCTGTATCAAGCCGCATACTACAAAAAAAATTCAGTAACTTTTATGGTAATTAGTGATTTTCCCAAATATAATTGCAACGCTTGCTGACTGGCGGCTAAAATATTTCGTATGGAGTTTTATATGGTCAAACATGTGTTTGAATTTTTCATTAAATTATTAATTTCGACTAAATTAATTTTAAAATTTGATATTTATTATTAATCGCAACATACTCATCTTTATTAATCATAAAAAAAAAAGTAGGGGGACATCCACTAATTTAGACAAGAAACTTGTATTTGTAAACATGATTTTACGTGTTTTTGCATATAAAAAAAAAAAAAAGTAGTCAGCGCTGCCCAAGCGTGGGGACAAATGAACTAAAATCGATATTGGGAAAGTCCCTCATTTCGTAACAGAAGAACTTGACGGACATAAAATTTTCTCATATAATTTGTAAATTTTTTTCCCCTCCATACCAACTTAAAAAACATATTTTTTTTTTCTCATATGAAAAAAAAGAATTGAGGGGAAAATATTACCGAAAAGTTGAGAAAAGTTTATGTCCGTCAAGTTCTTCTGTTGCGAAATTATTAAAAAAGTTACTGAATTTTTTTTGTAGTATGCGGCTTTAAAGCAACAAAATTAAATTTGTACAATATGCTTAACTTTAGAAACGTTTTTAAAATAATTTGGTATTGTTTTACCATCAGTGAATCCTATTTATTTGTCCCACAGCAATAATTCTTAAATGTTTGGCCTGCAGCTTCGGTGAATTTAGCTGTCAAAATATTTAGGGGAAACAGCTCTATAAAACTTTTTGAATGTGACGTCGCAAGGACTATTGTAGTGGAGTACACCGCTCTTCTCTGTTTCTGTGAGGACGCTTATTTTCAAAATTAGGAATTCCTCAGATTGGTTGTTGAACTATCGCAAATCTACTAAATTTTCCTTTCATATTTATCAAGTTTATGTGGAATTTAGTGCTGGAAAGAATTTTTTCTCGAAATTGCTACATCCGCACATCAACAGTATGTAAATTTCTTAACTACCTCTGACTGTTCATTCTTCTGAATCATGAAATCGTAAATATTGGCATCCTGTGATTTTGTTATTGTTGTTATAAACCAAATATTTTATAAATTCATTTATCATAATTTTCATTTGCAATATTGGAGTGTATAATGAAATCAAAAAGCATAACATGATAGAAACACACCTTTGCGTTGAATTTCCATTTACCAATAATTAGTAAAAGGACTAAAATTTTTCATAGTACTGTTCTTTAAAATTCTGAACTATTCTCTTACGAAATTTAAATTGATATTAAGCTGTTATTTTCTCCATTTTACTTATTGTGTCTAAGAGACTCAACGCATGTCTTTAGGTTTGTTTTTTGAAAATGGCCCGGTCCTATTCAGTACGATTAAAAAATATTAGTAGGTGATTCTAGATCTTAATTAATAAGTATTGGAATACACAAAGTTCAATTTTCTTCAAAATTTATTGTTCAGTTATTTTTTAGCTGATAAACTTAAAATGAGTCTGTGAGATTCAACCTATGCTGATGAGTGATGACCGTTGACAGGCTAGGGATTAGCTAAGCGCGATTAGTGAAACAAGATTAGCTAATCCACCACAAATCCAATACCTTTGACAGACTTAAGCTCAGTTTACACCTCTCGTGAATATGAACGTGAACAAAACATTTTTTGTTGATAAATCTGAAATTACTTGATTTTTCTCATTAAAACTGATTGGAATAAACTTGAAATAAAATTACGTATCGAATAATTATGAAAATAATGAATAAAATGTCATTATAACAATATTTTTTTCAATTCCCCGATGAAATGTCTGTGAACAAAATGAAATCATCGGAGAATTGAAAAAAATATTGTTATAATGACATTTTATCCAATTTTGATGTATAATAGCCCGATATGTAAAATAACCCATTGTTATTGTATAACCCACGCTGCTAGCGGCAACGTGAGTTATATTTTGTATAACAAAATATTGAGTAGTCATTGGAAAATTATTCATAGATTTCGTAATTTACGTCAAAGAAACACGTCACATAAATTTAAAGAACGGTCACTTTGATAAAATGTATTTCAAAATTCAATGCTACAGTGTGAAATCACAAAATGGAACTATTTCTTATTAATTTACGATTATTTACATTTATTTCAACAAAATTGGATAAAACGTTGTATGCCACTCGTGAGCAAAGAGATATTATCCACTCGGGATAATATCCCACTCGGCTATCGCCTCGTGGGACAAACTTATCCCTCATGGATAATATCTCGTTTTGCTCACTAGTATACCATAAATAACTATTATTCATTATTTTCATAATTATTCGATACGTAATTTTATTTCAAGTTTATTCCAATCAGTTTTAATGAAAAAAATCAAGTAATTACAGATTTATCAACAAAAAATGTTTTGTTCACGTTCATGTTCACGAGAGGTGTAAACTGACCTTAAGTAGGGATTAGTTTCCTATGCAGAGAAGTAAAATACTATGATGGTGATTTACTGAATCATCTTTTTAATTCAATTTTTCTAAGATTTATATTCAGCACAAATTGTTTAAAATGTCATTGATTTTATAATTTATATCGTTAACTCACGCCGCTTGTACTTTCAGCAATGTTGAACGAATTATTTTGCATTGTAGCGCCACTTGTACCTTCACTAAACCCAATACAACGAGATAAACTTCAAAATTTTCAAAGATTAGTGCACTAATCTCGATTAGTCACTAATCCTCAAATAACACGAGATTAGCTAATTTTCAACTTGACACACTACAGCTAATCTCGAAAAAATCACAAATCGCGCTTAGCTAATCTCTTGTCTGTCAAGGGTAGGAGAAATTAAACACCTACCTAGGTAAAAGAGATTAACTGAGTGAGATGATTGAACTTTGACGGACTAAAATCTCTTTTAATTATGTGTGTTCTTTTAAGATCACTTTATGATTTATGTCATCTTTCCTTAAATTGGAATTTTTAAATATTATATAAAGGATTTTAAGTACCTAGCTATCTAATTTTTTATTTCAAATGACGATACGTACAATAAAGGTTCCGGTTTAGTAATGGAAAATGATGTCTTGTAAGTAACTACTTGCTGCTGCACGGGACCATTTTTTACCAAATTTCCGATGCCATTCTGGTATAACTGCGGCTTAATTTCTTGAATACAATTAAAAATATTATCCTTTCTCAAACATTATCTGAACTCAACGCGGTGACTAAAAAAGATAGCTACCCACTGTCAAGCATCAATGACAGTTTAGCCACGTTATCGGGTGCTCGAATATTTTCGACATTAGATCTACAAAGCGGCTATTGGCAGGTGGAAGTCCAGGGGGAAGTCCGCGAGAAAATTACATTTAGTGTGTGTAACGGGCTTTGGTAATTTAATGTTTGCCGTTCCGATTTTTTAACGCCCCTGCGACTTTTGAACGATTAATGAAGCTCGTGCTAAAGGGATTACATTGGAAGAGGTGCATAATATATTTGGACGACATCATCGTCATGGGCAAGAATTTCGATGACCATCTAAGAAACTAGGCAGAGGTTTAGGATCGGATACAGCCCCTGGGATTAAAGTTAAGTCCAAAAAAGTAAGCTGTTCAGAACTGACTTAAAATATTTGGGTCATCTGGTAACGACTAATAGAATTCACATCGACGAAGAAAATATCGTAGCGGTAAAGGATTGGACAAGACCTAAAAATTTACATAAATTACGGAGCTTTCTGGGATTTACCAACGTCGCAAAGAGTTTACACGAGTTGACCAGGAAGAACAAGGCATTCGAAACAATCCTCGCATACCCTATGCACACAACGTGCAACTTATTTTGAACACTGATGCAAGCAGTGGCGGTATAGGAGGAATTTTATCACAGAAACGGATGGCCAAGAACGGGTTATTGCATACTACATACTACTCTAAATCATTAATAAAATCGGAGCGTAATTATTGCGTGACGCTGAAAGAATTGTTTGCTCTAGTGGAATGCGTTAAGCATTTTCATAAGTACCACTACGTGGCTGTTGTAATTCAAGAACCGAGAGGGACAAGTAGCACGTTGGATCGAACATCTTCAAAGCTACGATTCTGAGCAAACATCGGAAGGGAAGGCATCATCGACGTTAGGCTCACGTAAGTGCTGCCTAACGAGGAGCGGACTGACAATATGATCAGGAAAGAGCAATTACATGACACGGATTTGTCGGTTATTAACACCGGCACACTTGAGATCGCAGGCAAAACTCCCATTATCAAGGCTTATTGGGTTCAATGCGATAGCCTCCGTAAAAAGAATGGGAGCTTAAAACGAATGTGGGAAAGCACGGATGGTAAATGAAGCAATTGTTGCTGGTGACACCAAAGAACCAGCTCAGCTAAGATGAGCAATTTTATGCTGCGCTGATGAGCTGCGATTTGACTCCGTTGAACTATTATTTGTGGGGAGCCGTCAAGAACAAATGTTATGCTAATCATCCAGAGACGATTGAGGCTTTGAAAGACGCAATTAAAGTGACTATTGGTGAAATAGAGGCTAAAATGATTGAAAATGTACTGAACATTTGGGCTACTGCAAATCTAGCCGAGGCAGTCATTTGAATGAAATAGCATTCATTCTTCATCATAAAGTACTAATCATTTGAAAATATTTGTTGCATTTTTATTTAATATTCATTTTTAAAACTAAAACGAAGTAAAAGTTGCCTCACCTGTTACATGCCAACACATAATATGTTTAGTACCCGCCTTAAATAGTTTTTTGACTAAACGGTTTATATTTTGAATAGAAATTACCTAACAACTGATATGAATCACAAACATTATTATTCTAGCGCTATAATTTATAAAACAACATAATGTTTCATTTTAAATTGCAAGTCCACTATGTTCAGTAATTTTTATTCAAAATATTTAACAGTTTAATCAATTTAAGGATGTTTTCGTTTTAGTTGTCTTGTAGCCATGCATTCAATCAACATGTTGCCAAATGTCAACACAACGTGCTAATTTTATGAGCGTAATTTAACTATGATTGGCCTATCTAGAATCTATCATTCTGGATGATTGGCTAAAAATATCAAATAATTTCCATGAAAATAAATTCATTGCAGAAATTCTAAATTCAGTGTCCGGTTGATCCCGACACAGCAGTTATACGCACAATTTTTCAAATTATTTTAAACATTACCAAATTTTTAATTTGCATTACTTAATTATATAACACATATACATATCGTCGGTTTGCGAGAAAAGTGACACATCTCAAAAATGGCCAATTTTGAGATAATAGGAAAAAAATCCTTTAAATGTATGTAACAATCTTTTATCTGGCATAGTTTCACTTCTAAACTACCCACAGTTTTCAATAGATGTGACGTTGAATTTGATGAATTCAACTATTTTACTTATACCAGAAAAATAAATTCAAATTGATTTTCTCAAAAATATGATATTTTTAGTTGTGTCACTTTTCTCGCAAACCGACGATATGTATTATTATATACCGGTCCTAAACCGTTTTATTGTGTTTTACAAACAGCAAGAAGAATACTTCCGAGTTACCAACAATTATATAACACCCATTTCAGGCCTAGCTTAAGGAATTGTTTTGTTAATTTTTATTTTATGAATCTGAAAGTTGTAAGAGAAAGGAAAATGAGTGTTATATAATAGTTATTATTCTTCGTGTTATTTGTAAACACAACAAAATGATTTAAGGATTGGTATATATTAGTACTATTATTTAAATTAATTATACTTATAACTAGATAATAAAAATTAAAGTAAACATTGATTGAACAGGAATAAAATTGTGCGATAAAAATTTGAAACGGGATTTCGGGTGTCCGATGTTCAGGCACCGTGGCCTGATTGGAGGATTGAATTTTTCATAATCTTATGCTTATCACCTCGACACTATCATTATACCTTATACTCTTACTATTTTCTGAATATTAGCTTTATAAAACTGGATGATTTATAGAATCCTTGAGATCACTTGCACTCGGCATCAAAACTCCAAGAAATAAGTTTTAGGAGTCGTTACGAAATACCCGGTCCAAAAAATGATATTCGATTAATTAAAGGGTGTATAAAAGATATGTGCAAGGCCAAGGAATTTAAATTATTCCAGGCAACTGGGCCTCATACTTTGGCATCTTTATAAAAGACCTCAACTCACTTTTGGCTTTTGATGATACGTTAACGCTAATAAAGGTGGTGATTTTTTTTTTTAATTTAAACTAAATGTGGGAATATTTTCCCAGTTGCTAATGTTAGACAACCAAACTCCGATGACTTCGTAAAATAATTACCGTAAAATGGAGTGAATAGAAAAAAAACTTTAAAAAATAATAAAACTGAAATTTTTTTTTAGATCTCTGGCCACAAGTCATAGTAGCTTATGTCGACTTAAGATAAAAATTATTTTCAATTTTCGACGTTTCCTATATTTTCCCTAACCTCACTAAATTTATCGTGAAGTGGTAATTCCTTGTGGCCAAAGGCTATGGTCGCAAGCCGTAGTAGCTTTAGTTGGCATAAGTGAAAAATGAATTTAATATTCAATTTTTTCTAACTCTAGAAAAATTATCAAATTTGACTTAAGCTACTATGACTTGTGGTCACAGATAATTAAAAACAGCATCGGTAATTTTTTTAAGTTGGTGATGAGTGCAAAAATAGAAATAATAGGGATTTTGGTCCAACACCTGCAGTTTTAAAGAATATATTGGTAAATTTAAATCAACATTTTTTGATTAAGAAAATACTATGATATAAATTTTTTTTTTGTAATTGAGCCATATTTGGAGTAATATCAGAGAAAATTCATGTAAGTTGATCAATTATGTCTTATTTTTACTTGTGTAGTTAAAATTGTTATTAATTTTTACCGTATTTCCTAAATTTTACCATTTTGTAGTTTAGTCACAGAAAAGAATGAACAGATATGGAAGTTCCATGTCAAGTATTTACATAGAAATATTCAACCTAAAAAATGTATTCCTACTCTAATCTAACCAGTTAAGACAGGGAAAATATAATACAATAATATGTTTCGCTTCTCTTCTTTTTTGTTTTTTATACAAAGAAAAGAAGCGAAATATGTATTATTGAATTATATTGTCTCTGTCTGAACTGGTTAGATTAGAGCAGGAATACATTTTTTTGATTGAATATATCTATGTAAATACTTGACATGGAACTTCCATATCTGTTCATTCTTTTCTGTGGTTTAGTGTCAAAAATTAGGAAGTATGAGATGAATAGAAACAACAGAAATAGGTAGTGTTTTTATTCACATATAAAGTTTTGTTTAATTCCAAATTACTAAATTTCCTTAATATTAAATTACTATAGTAGGTACATATACATATGTATGTTTCGTTTTTTGATTGCTACAGAGTATTAAAATGCTCAGTCAATACAAGTCGAAGAGCTAAAAACATTATAAAAAGCATGACCCTCTGATATTGAAACAAGTATGTAGTTGAAAATGTTTAAAATATTGGGTGTTTTCATTTATTCATTCCATCGAAAGAACAGAAGGAATAGAATATTGATCACGTGACCTCGGAATATTTCGTACGTAATGTAATAAAAGAACGGATTGGAATAAATGAAATACATTTTCCATAGCACGAATTTTTTTTATTTTGAAAATTAGGAAACAAGTTAAATTTATTAAATAAATAATTGTATTATAATTAATTGAAGTTGCAGATTATTTATACAAGCAAGCATTATCTTACCGGTTATGCCAAGATACCAAAAGAGATCGGGCTGCTTTCACCAGAAATCATAAATGAATATAGGAACAGAAAAAACCGAAAATCAATGACTGTTTCTTTTCATCACAATAGTAGGTGAATAGAAACAGTGAGGTTTTTTTTTTTAATCCGCCATATTCATTTCTAATAGATCAAAGTAGTTTGAAAAGGAAAGATTACACCAAGGCCCATATTTTAAGATATTTCGATATTAAAAATAAATATCCTCTTAGCAGTACATGCTTGTAAACTTGGAAAGTGATTCTATTCAGCCCATTTTACGATACTAAATAAAATTAGCTGTTTGATAATAACATTTTAATCTTGTATAAATCCTGGAATTTAACAATATAATTGGAACTGACAAGTTCTGAAATTTAATTGACCTTGCGATCATTTTTGTAAAGTGGAATTATCTTGTCAAATGGAAAACGATAGGTTCAGCGGCGGCTCGAGAAGTTTTCTACAAGCCCAGCGCTCTAGGCAAGCTTTAATTCGGCGCGTTTTTTGGAAAAAAATTCGACTTAAAAATGTAAAAAGTAAAAGCCAAACGCGATTAAACAAAACAAATTATTTTATTGAATTCAACATTTTCCATTTTTACATTCATATCATATAAATACATTTCAACATTTACTTTTCTTGCTTTCAAATTTGCGAAATCTTTTATTAAATTGGATATATCGAGGCTGCTCGATATTTCTTCCTTAATTGACAAAGTTGCCTTACCAGTGAGCCGATCCTGGGTCATTATCGTAATTAGATAGTATTTTTTTATAATTTTTATCTTTGAAAAACTCCTTTCTACACTAGCAACCGATACAAGTAAAGTTAGCATTATCCGTAAAACAATGAAAATGTTCGGAAAGCACTCCGATATTTTCTTCAAGCAGATATACTTTAGAGCTTCCTTTGGTATTGTATTATTTTTGAAATGTCTACAAAGAGCTTGGAGCTCAACGAACAAGTCATTTCCATCTATACCTCTGTATCTCAGATCACCATTCACTGAAAGTTGACGTTGCTGTTCATGCTTCCGTAAATTGTAGGAGTGGTAAACGCGTTATATATAATAAATTTGATTTAAATCAATTCACTACAAAAATGACATCACATGATTTGGCTCAATTTCTTGTCTCAAGTAATCCAGATTTAATTCTTGCTAATTTCAGTGTACTGTTCCATCCATCTGGATTTCAGATGGATTACTAAGTTTAATGGATATAAAAAAGCAAATTGGTCGGAAATCGAATAAACATCCAGAGAATATGAAGCTCCGTGACTTTGTTGTGGAACTCTGCAGGAAGGTTGATATTGCTATTGTTTCTGATAAACATAATTATTATAGCAATAAATTTCGTAATTGTGGCTGTAATAGTAAAAAGACTTGGTCGGTTGTTAACAAAGTTTTAGGCAATATTTCTAGTCTAACTATTGATAAAATATTGACTATACCAATTCAATACTGTTGTCTGATTCGGAAGCAATTGCTAATGAATTTGGTAACTTTTTCTCTCGAATTATATTTGATGTTTAATAAGTTTTCGTCATCCATTATTAGCCTTCATCGTATTTAAATTGTTGATAGTATTTTTATAAACCCTATTGTTGAGTCCGAAATTGCCACCATTATAAATAGTCTAAAATCCAATAGTAGTCTTGATATATTAGCATTCAGCTCTAACATGAGAAAATGTACCGCTAATATTATATCACCAGTCTTGGTAAATTTTATTAATCAATGTTTTGTTATTCGTACTGTTCCTGATGCTTTGAAAACAGCCATTATCATTCCTGTATTTAAGAAGGGAGATACCGACCTATTGTATTCAACCTGTGATTTTAAAAATCATGAAAAAGGCTATGAAATTTCGTATGGATTAGTTTCTAAAGCAACAACAAGTTGCTCTTGTTTAAATTCCAATGTTTTGGATTTAGAGTTGCACCAATGAGTTGGTTTGAATCTTACCTTAAAAATAGATCCGTTATCGTTAAAATAGGTAATTCTTATAGTGTTCCGTTTGGAATTGAATACGGTGTTTCTGAGGGTTCCGTACTGGGTTCAACTTTGTTTTTAATTTATATTAATTCAATTTTTTTCTTTGAACCTTCAAGGTAAAATAGTTGTATTTGCTGATGATGTTGCTCTGACCTGTCGTGAAACGAGTCCACAAGACTTAACTAATATCATTAATTCCGACATGAGAGTCCTAACTCCTAAGTTCATGGTTTGATGCTCACTTTTTGTTATTAAATGAAAAAACTAAGGTTATGTTCTTTAAAATATTGGGTGATCCATATCAGAGTTATTTTCCTGAAGTTTTTTACCACAAACATAATTGCGATTTAAATCATTGTGGTACTTCTTGAAGGTACTACCTTCAAGTACCTAGGCTTGGATATTGATGCTAACCTAAATTGGGGAATCCAATGTCAAAAGAGTAAGGTACAGCTCAATTCTGCTCTACGGGCTATTTATTTGTTACGTAAATTTTGTCCCACACAGGTTTTGCTTAAATATTACGCTTGTATTGAGTCTTGACTGAATTATGGTTTGCCTTGTTGGGGTGAGATTTCCATGAAAACATTGGGGCCTTTATACAAATTACAGAAGTATATTTTACGTGTTATATTTTTTAAATGTCGTCGTGGTCACACTTGGCCCATTTTTTTTTTTGGAATTTAAGATTTTACCGTTACAACATCTCGTTTTAAAACTAGTTTATTCGCGTAGTGGAAAATAATCACCGTATTATTTTTACAATTCCTAGATTTACTACCGAAATATTTCGAAAATATTATTTGGTCTCTGCGTCTGTATTTTTTAACCGATTGTCCACTCACTTGCCTTTAGATTTTAGCAGTAACAGGTTTGTCAATTCTTTAAAAAACTGGTTGTAGGAGCATAAGGATGTTGGTTTTATGTTTGCAAAATGATTTCATTATTTACTTTTATTACAACTAATTTTTATTTGTGTACAGTATTTTATTAAAAAATTGTTAATTTTTTTTCATATACTGTTAATTATTTTTCTGTTATTTTTTATATATCTGAAGTTTCCGATTTATCCCCACACTACAATTTTATTATCTTTCTAATCATGATTATAGGTTAATCGCTACTGTCCGTGACATAGATTATCCTATCTTCTTAGCCGGCCCATTATGGTTAAGAGCACTTATTATTTTAATAATTTTTTGTACATACAGCCGTTCCACCCGAAATCAAACACCCATACGGGGCAAGGTGTGCAATTATTTTGAAATTGGAGGAGATGGTTAATTTGGATAAAAAAAAATACAAATTGAGTAAAAACTCTCGACCAACCGTAATTTTTAATTTTTGTCTCATTTCTCTTGTGCGATCGTTCTCTTATGTATTTATGTTCACACTACAGTTTTATGAGCAATGCCATATCATAGCAGTGCATAATTGTGCTACGTATTTTATTTTTGGAAGAAAATCAATTTTAAATGGCGTTTGAAAGGGTTAATGTACTTATATTAATAGTTTTTATGATTGCACTGTTAAATTTTATTTGGCTGAATAAAAATATTTGCTGAATAGCGAGTTAATTATTTTATTTGGAAATCAGGTTTTGCAAATTTTTTATTCGAGAATTTAGATTTAAAAGTGCCCTAAGCAAGTTAGCGCTTTAGGCGACTGCCTAGTTCGCCTATATGCTGGAGCCGCCGCTGGATAGGTATGTGTTCAAGAAAATTAAAATAAACTCTGAGCTGAAGTATTATTTTAACTTAATTTATTTCCAAGATTGAATATGTCAATGGGACGCAGCAATAATTTAACACTGTATCTGGTTAATGAAATTTTCATCTGATCACCCGATTTCTATGGTATAGATGATATTTTTACATGGAAATATCTGCACTAAAAACTTTTAAGCGCCATCTTACTGATTACAAGACTTTCTGTAATTGCTAGTCCGACAAATATTTAGCTGTTTTAATAAGCGCCACACCATCTTTCTGACGATATCAGTTTAGGTTCAAGTAAAAAATTAATAATATCTTTAACAATTAGTTGGATTTACGTCATCCAAATTTGAGACGGAACTCTTCGATCAGCATCAAGTTTTTCATTTTTGGAACATTTTATAAACAGCGCAACATTTAGAGAATACAAAATGCTGTTATCACTTATTAATTACTAATATATAGTACTAAATCGATACAACTGATTTATATGAAATATTTATAATTTTCACTTTTACGTTTTTTATAATAAATACATAAATAAAAAAAGAAAAATTTATCGTGTTTTTATTAATAGAAAGTAAGTTTATTTATAAAAACTAAAAACTGAAAATATTTATAAAAATAATTCATTTAAAATTGAAAGTGAATTGCGGTGAGTTGTGTGTCGATTAATTATTGGATGGGATTGTAAAATAATAAATTATCTCCGAGGACGCTCACTCTCGGGTAAGCAACTTGATTTTGTTGAAATGCCAATGAACTCATTTAATTCATTTACACAGATCGTTAATTATTTATGTGACATCGTTAAAGTGTGAAGCAGCTAATTAAATAATCATGACATCGACAAAATAAAATTATCTTCATCTCTGGCAAATCGATGGTCGTGTCATGTGGCGATGGTGGAGTCCCAAAATATAATACTTACTATATAATTTTTTCAATTTGTGTTGTTATTTTTAATTTCCCACGCACAAAATCACGCAATATTTTTTTATGAATCACATAAATAAATAGTAAGCGAAATCCACGATCGCGTAATAACAACAACAATAACAGAAACATAAAATATTTTGGTTTACGGTGGTATTTCGGTTTGTTATCAAAGAGACATAATACTAAACAATGTGACAACACACATGATGATAATATTATGTAGTATTGTTTATCATATGTGTTATCAGTTGAATTTCAAGAGTCGTGTGCGTTTTTTTTATTTAAATCTTGTTCAGAGAGCTAAAAATAATTTGTAATTTGTCTGGCATTTTTATATAAAACAAGTTTTGCTTAATATTTGCACAATTATTAAGTATTTCAAGGTGATTATATTTCGGATGTTTTTATTTTGCTGTTTTATATAAACACAAAAGCGGTTAGCTAACATCAAGGTTTGATAAAGGAAGGACTTTATATTTGGTACACCTTAAAATATTAATGATTAACTTTAACTAGGTAGAATGTCCGGCGCTTAATATGATTCATGGCAATCCAATATTGTCATTCTTATTTTAGATTTTAGGTTACTGAACATATAGCCTTCGACTGCATAAGCTTATTTGCAATTCGGCTATTTTTAATTCCGTCATTAAATTTTGTGAGCAAATATATCATTCTATAAATACAAAGTCACATTAAGTGAGTAATCACGAGATTCGCACAGATTATTTAAAATTAAAAACCACAACAAATTTGTAGCCAGTCATTAACGAAATTCAACTGATCTCATTTATTTTTATTTAATTTCAGATGGAAACATAACTGCTCTGGAATACAGGCAAAGTAAACAAAACTAACAAAGAATTTAAATCAAAAAGCAAAGCTCCCAATAAATTTTATGTAACTGCGTTTCTTAAGAATGAATATTTTACTATAATTAAGATTACAGATTTTTTTTATTTAACAAATCGTTTTTAAATAATTGATGTTTAATTTTGAATCGAATAAACTAAATTTAAAATCCTATACTAACACAAATCTCAATTTGAGCCCATTTTGAGTAAATAAAAAATGTCTTCACATCCACCTGGATTAAGATTTTCACCATTTTCATCAGCTGGAACACAAAGTGCTAACAATACAAATAATAATATTAATAACAATACAGGTAGTAATAATAATAACAATAACATTAGCAATAAGTTGAAAATGCAACAGCAGTCTCAACAGCAGCATATACAACAACAGCAACAATCTCAACAAGGTCAATTAAAAAAAATTAAAGCTAATTTTAATAATCATTCGACAAATAGTTTTTCTGATTCCGAAACAGATCTATCGAATTCAATTGAAAATTTATCAATGGAGGAAAGATTTGTGTTACGGCATACGGCACGTGTTGAACCACAAGGCCAAGAAAATTTACAGGATGCTTTAATTCCAGGTGAGTAATTTTTGTTAATTTAAGATTGCATCCAGTTTTCTACGAAACTATTTAGATATTTCTTTTATTTAATTTGAAGATATTTCTTTTTGTTGATCTGAAATTTTAAATTTCAACATTTTATTGATACCTTTTTCAAAACTAACTCCCCAAAACTTTTCTCTTCAACAAATTGGCTAATTGCTGATTTTACAATTTAGAGGGTTTGCATGTTGCAAGAAACGAGAGAAGGTGACTGAGACTAACTATATTTGCTTCCATCTTCTATTCAAATGAGTCTATTAATTGATTTACATTTTTTTTATTTTGTTGCAGGCCGTTATTCAAACGATAACCGTTTATCATCAAATGCCTCAACAGATTCAACACGATATGCATCATCTAACCGAAGTATGTCTGAAACACGCAATCCTATTTATAATCAACCTCAACTACAAACTCAACAAGCCAATAATAATAATAACAACAACAACACCAATGCTAATAATAATTCCAATCGTAACTCGTTAAAAGAAGTAAATTCCAATCGTTCATCGATGGACGTATCAACATGTTCGTACAATACACTTATCATACACAATGATGATAGTATGTACTCGTCGACCAACGATTATACAAGTCCACCACCCAATCATCCGTTTCTAATGAAAAAAGATCGTCCACGATCTTATGGAGAGAAAGGTATGCAAGAAATAACAGAAATCCCAGATGACTACTTGGATCAATCGCATGTTCTTAAACATTTAGCTAAAGATGTTAAAATTCAAACGAATAAAAGTGATAGTACGGCCCGAGATTCAGGACTGTCGGAAAACACGGATTCAAAAGAACAAAATTATGCGAATAACAATAATACGGAATGGATTGTGGGTGAAAATGAACAAAGTCAAAGTAACAAAATTAAAAGTAAAAGCCAACCAGATTTAACAAGGTATGTTTATTGACAGCGATTAAATAAATCAGAAATGCTTATAAAGAATTTACTTTACAGATTAGGGGAGATTGATTTAGATACGGTCGAAGGTCTTATGAAAGAAAATGCTTATCTAAAGCAGCAGTTACAAAATTGTTTGTTAAAAGTGGCAAAAACTCAAAAATTGGAAGATGAGGTGGCAAAAATATATCGAGCCCACGAGGAATTGGAGCAATCTTGCCAGCGTCGTGAAAAATTGGAATTAACAATTCGAACAAAGTTACAGAACGAGATACATCGGGCACAAGAATTAAATCGTGTGCTACGCGACCAAGTGGATGTATTACAGAGTCAGTTGTTAGCACCATCCGAGCATCAAATACTCATTGCACAATTATTTACTCAAAGTAAGTTGGAAGTCGTTGGAGATTCTTAGGTACATGTCATTTGTCTAATTATTTGATTTGATTATAGACAAAGAGTTAACGGCAGCAAAGGAGCGACAAGAAATTGAATTGGCCGCCCAGCGAGCCACACTACAGGAGCAGCGAAATCACATTGGTATACTAGATAGTGCCTTAACGAATACTCAAAATAATATGCGTCGACTTGAAGAAGAGGTACGCTACGCGTTAATTAGTGTTAGATTTTAGAAATCATGTTAATTTTTGTTTACCTGTTTTAGTCACGAAAGAAACAAATCTATATTGAACATTTACTAAAGTTGCAACAAAATTCATTGCAATCGAAACAAAACGAAAGGAAAATGCGTTTAGAATACGATAACGAATTAAGTAAGGATTCAAATCGGAGTGGCAGTAGTACGAATAGCGAATCGAAATGGCAATTGCATGATAAAGATGGTCAAATTTTACGGTAAGTCGATGTTTTAATTTTATCTGATGATTTTGTTCAACCTTTAGTTTGGCAGATGGATGTTAAATTTCTTAATTTGATTCTAAATTTTATTGGTTTCTAGACTAGAAAATGAATGCGCAAAATTAGAACAGCAGCGTCATTTGGAAGAATCAGCGATTAGGCAAAGTGCAGCTAAAATTGTTATGGAAAAAAATTCACAAGAAGCGGATCGAATAATAGCCGAGGCGAAACAGGAAAAATTACGTTATTTGGAGGAGGTACACTCGGCTCAGCGTAAAGTTAGTGAGCTACAAAATCATTTGAAAGGATTAGAAAGCCGACTAGCCGAGAAGGACGCACTGATTCGAGTATTACAAGGTCAAAAAAGTGAGTGAAGAATTGGTGTATCAGATCAAGGTACTAATGTTATTTTTTTATACAGATTACGGATCTTCCAATTCTTATGACTCGTACAATTTATCAAATGAAAGTTTTGTATTAAATCCGCTCGTATACAATTCCCAAGCCTCGTTTAACGTGTCTAACTCATCATTTAATACAACCGCAAACACATCACTTTTAGAACCACCGTACGGACAAAACTCATCAAGTTTCAATCCGGCTACATCATACGGTGGTGGTTATGGTTCACACGTTAATAATGCCTATGGACAAGCAACACCAACCTCGTTTAATCAAAGTGCCCTAAATTTACAAAACATTGCAAATTACGGGCAAAATAGTTCGAATTTCAATACAAATTATGTATCGAATTCAAATTATTCACCGAATAATAATAACTATGAGACGGCATACGAACATCATCAATATGATGCGGCCCGTAAATCAATTGATGATCACATGATGAAAAAACAATTTGACGAGCAATTGAGTAAGGTGAGTCATAATAAGCACCATCATAATATGGTGACGCAGACAATGAAAGGTAAACGCGCACAATCCCAAGATATATCGCCAAATAATAACATAATTTTAAATCAAATCCAAGCAAGTAAAGAGATTGCTAGTTCAGCACGTGATATTACTAAAGAAAAAGAAACGTTTTATTGATATTAGGACGAGTTTTTTTTCCCATCCACCCAAATTAATGTGTAACATAGAGCAGGAATTATAGCAAAATACAGGCTACCGTACACGTAATATGTCTCCTCTCATAATTGTTTAATAGAGCAATGAATATTAAGTATTTAGTTAATTTCCTTATTTTAAATTCCCAATTGTGCAAGAATAGAATTTTTTAGTTCCAATTTCAGTTGCGATATATTGCAATTTCCATGATTTGTTATTTGACAAATTCCAATTATGTAATTTTAAATTGTTAATATTTAAATTTCTAAATATAAAATTTTAAAGCTGTTCAGATTGTTAATTTTTCTGCAAAAATCATTTCAATTTAAGAACTATTGAATAAAATGAAGTGAAGATAAGCGACAAATTATCCATTTTAAATTTGCAAATTTTTAGTTTTCTCTTTTTTTGAAATGGTTGATCCAAATTGTTCAAGACTAACATTGATATCTGTTATTGATGGCTTCTGATAAGGCTTACTATGTGTTACCATTTAAATATTTATTAGAAGAGTATACCCGTGTTTTTTGCGTTACTTTGCTATAAAGCCATCGAAATGTAAATTACTATCGAAACAGAGCTCTCTTTCTATATCGAAAAGGAAATGACATTTTATTTTGTTTAGAAATCTTATTTTATAACTTTTAAGCCAAAGATTAAATATTAATGAAAGCTTTAGTTTAGATTAAATAATTAAATAAGTTATTTACTCTTGCAGCTAGAAAAAGTTTTACTTAAGATTTCTTTAAGTATGTACTATTATTTTTGTAAGGGGAATAAAAACGAGCATTCCAAAATTTTTAAATTTTTAATTAAATGAAGAAAAACGTTTACTTGCTTAATATATGACAATATTATATGGGGATCTGATAAATTTTAAAAATCTCATAAATTTTAAATTTAATTAATTAAATATGGAGGTGATTAATAAGTGGGCCGTTAGAAATCTCACGCCCTTTCATCGTATTCTGATGAAAGTATATCGGCTTACGTAGATTTTGCTAACGTATTAGAACCCTCACAGCTTATTTAATTAATTTAATTTAGTTTTTTAACAATTTAATTAACAAATGAAGTTTTTGTTGTTTTTATTTTTATTTATATAAGTATGTATTTTTTTTATTTAACAAATAATATATAATATAATGTTTTTATATAGTTTTGATTTGAAACGACATACTATTTACTACTAACCTACCAAAAAATACAATTAATGTAAAATAAATAATTTAATTTTATTCAAATAAATTATAATTTAAAATGAGAGGATTATTAAAAAAAAAAAAAAAATATTAGTGCCTTTATTTTATATATCAGATCTGTCTAGCCAATTAAGTAATTTATATAATTAAAAAAAAAATAAATTAAATTATTTACTGATAGATGTAAATCTATATACATATATTTCAATAATATAATATGTGTATATATATTTGTGCGACAATTAAATCGGTGAAACAGTTTTATGCTTCCAAATAAATACAATTATCTAAAATAAAATTTGTGCCTTAAGAAACAATTATACAAAACACAATTTAAATAAAGTATAAAGTCATAAACAAATTTTTTATGGTCCAACTGTGTTCAGTTAAAAAAAATAAAATAAAATAAAATTTTATGTTTTAATAAAATATATGAGCCTAACAAATAATATTTTATAAAAATTTATATAAAAATTGTGTTTTTCTGATTTTTGAGTTTGTGATTTACTTTACCTTATTAACACATTCATGATTAAATGTCCTGATTTTTTGTCATTTGCAGACCGAATATGAGGAATGAAGTTTGTTTTGTTTGCTTTTTATTTGCTTTGATGGAAATATTTTTTTTTGGCTGTGTATTTGTAATTAGACCGCTGACTGAGTATTTCGTATTTTTCGAATAAATTCAATCGTTTTACGTATTCATGATCAAATTCGGAGAGAAAGTTCATATTTTAAATAAGGAACGTGAATGCCGCCACATTGACAGCATCATATTGGTACATAGTGGGAGAGATAAGAAATTCTTTCTTTGTAAAATTTCCCTTATAGAAAGAAACTTAACTGCCATTCTTGTTGAAGTTTCAATCTCTCGAATCTCGTCATGTTTCAGTATTTACTGGTAATGTGATTATTAGTAAATGCCCTTATTTAAATGCCTGGCATGTAAAATTCCTGTCCACAGATTTTTATATCCGGTTTGAATGCTTGTTGCTTTTACGTTAATCAAACTTTGATTTTACGAGTGAAAATAATTAAGTGATTTTTGTGACCTTTATTAAAACAGCCAGTGTTTTTTGTGTTAAATTGATCCAGCCGCTTTGTGTGCACGAAATATTAATCCAAGGTTTGTTCAAAATATGTACGGTTTACTAATAATGTACTCATCTGTTTTATTTTGATTTAAAATTTTTCATTTTTTTATATAATTATATCCGGCAGAGGGGATTATGCTGTTTCCCAGGATTGACGGGCAAAAAACCTATCCAATCACTCTTAGCAGATGAAGTATCAGTATTATCTACAAATAACAGCGATGCATTTTTACAAAAATTAGCGCATATTGACCAACGTGAACGAGAACGACACGACCAGATAATCGAAGAGGAGATGACTGGGTCGAATTCGTCGAACACAAATAAGAACAACGAAGAGATCACACTACTTGAGAAACAAGGCCGTTGTAGTCAGAAGCTACGAAATAATAGCAATACCAGTAGCAACAGTACAATGGGAAATTTGATACAGGTTTCCCAGACCGTAGGGCAAAATATGACCGACATTAGTAACATTGGTAAGCCCGAGTTAAATAAACTTGTGTGAATAAACAATTTATTTGTAAATTTAGCAAAAATTTCCCAAACAGGAATGCTTCCACCACATAAAGAAAACCCTTCACATCGCGGATCATCTTTACCACCGACAGCATTACCGCGGCCGCCCCGTAGTTTAAAACCACCTCGTAAAATCGAATATGATCGATTAACCGACAATTCGGAGCTGAAAAAACAACGATCATCACAAACCCCACCAAAATCGAGTCATCGTTCCCACTACGAATTGAAAACATCGAGTTTGAAGCGCGGAGAATTTGGAAAGGTAGCCCGCGAATATTCACCTTCAACTAATTTTACAATTAAGCATAAAAATTATGGATCGATGAATCATCCGAATGATTATCCGTCGAGTAAAAATTATCAAAGACTTGATGATAATTCCAAATTAAAAATGATTCATGCAAAGGAATCATCACCTTCAATGAAACGTTCATTATTGCCAAGTTCACGGAATAATAATATAAATGCGAATACGGTAAAAATATCACGCGATTCGATAAATTCGGGCGGTTCGAGTGGCTCGAATAATTCACATAATTCTCGATCGTCTCCGATGCATCACATCAATCCAGAGGCTGGTAATATAATCTATCATCATCATCAGATGAATGGGCAGCAATACCATCATTCTAGAACACCGCCTAAATATATTCGATTAACGCCGCCACCGATACACCATGATCCAAATCAGAATATTCAGCCGAATCATCCAAACCAAAATAATCGATCGCCTGGTGGTCCGGGTGGCACTATAAATTTTATATCTCACAAAAAGGGATACGGTGGTACAAAAGTTTCCGGACTTCCGGTCTCGTCCAACAATATGTACCAACAAAATCCTAATTCCCTTATACCACATCCCTCACCAACCTCGTCCTCATCACCATCGCCAAATCAACGTAATCCAAATATAGGTGCCGCACTACCACCAAAACCAGGTGACCCAAAGAATCCTAAAAGAGCTAATAGCTTAGCCCGTTCGATTGAAAATCGTTATCGTATTCAATTTTAAGCAAGAATGAATACGAGAATCAAAGTGAGAAGTGCACACAATCCGTCCAAACTGTTGATCTGATATATTTATAAATTCAAAACCAACCTACTCTAAAGCTAGATAAAATAAAATTCGATCCAATTTTCTAAATTTTGAAACAATTTCACCAAATTTTCTTTCTACTGATTTTACGTTCTAGTAAAACTATGTTGTGAAAGATCAACTTTTCAAAATTATTTTCCATCTATCCCATTGTAACCTTTATTCTGTGCTTGTCTGCATTCGAATCTTATCTTCTAAATTCGCATAATTAAATCGCTTGCCTTTTATTTTTAATCAAATTTTATCATGTTCCTAAAGGAACATAATACAATTGTGATGATTAAATTTAATTTTTTCCATGCACCTTGGGTTTTTCGAATTTATATTTATAACTCAGATCATCATCACCAAAAAGACACTATAAAAATAAAAAAAAAAATCTAATTCCTTCAGTAAATGCGTCCCAGTCACCCAATTAAATTCCAACACTTTCAATTTCAAGCCAATTAATCATCTTCGCTTTGTATTAGTGTGGACCAAATCTGTACAATCCAAATAAATAATTCTTCTTACTTTGATTTTTGTTTGGAATTTTGTTTTTCTTCTTATTTTATTTCTCAGCTAAAAAGTATTCATTCTTACATGTTTTTTTTAAATAACCATTTTTTTATACGTCTTGTGTAACAACAAAAAAAGTAAATAATTGTAGAATTTTTATGTTTCTATAGAAGCAAACAAATATTATATATTATACATACATAAAACATTTATGAAAACATACAGTGCGTACAGCGTTTAAATTATATATGAGATTTCAGAGAGATAAAGCAAAATTGTATTTGATTCACTGTACTCTGGGGCTGGTAATCATTTCGGGTAAGTTTTTGTTCATTCATCCTCTAAATTCAGGTAGGTAGATGTTTTTATTGTCTAATTTCTATTTAAGTTAAGCGTCCGATCTCTTATATGATTCAACCGGAAGCTTGCTGAAAAGTTTTCGCCGTATTATAGATAAAATGTTTATTTGTGTAACCGATTTAAATAAAAAATTTAATTCGATGATGGGCAAAAAAAAAACTGGTTTCTCATTCGCAGAAATTACCATGAATAAAATTTGCAATTAAATGGAGATTCTGATTGGGTCATTAGCTGTGCCAATACGGCGCTCAATGAAAGCATGGTTTGTTAATACGGCGTGATTTTTCTACGAAAACTACAATCTAAATTGTGTGTTACAACTAAATTACAACGTGTGCTTTAGCCATTCCACAAGAAAATGACAAGTGGTTATACGGAATATACAATTTTTTGGAGAAAATCGATGGCAATATTTTTCTGATATGCTCCTGGCAATATCTTCTTGGGTGTTGATTGGCACAATATAACCCTAAATGAATATTGAAT
The DNA here is from genome assembly GCA_963556165.1 of Tipula helvola. Taxonomy (NCBI): domain Eukaryota; kingdom Metazoa; phylum Arthropoda; class Insecta; order Diptera; family Tipulidae; genus Tipula; species Tipula helvola. Next base: position 75,153,590 of record OY744482.1, on the reverse strand, counting down.
ATTCTAATAGGCAATCATTAATTAATTTTGATTATCGAACAAACCCTTTTTCGAAGGACGGACAAAAGAAATACGAGGTTTTAATAAACCACATATTTACTGATAAAGCCATTTAGTTTACATCTCAAATGTTTTCACTTTGTCACTTAACGATATATGAAAAAATAACATAATTAGGTTGACCAATATATTAACAATAGAAATACGAAATTTGTAAAGTAATCGATGCATATAATAAGAGAAACTAAAACTGTTGTTGTAATGTTGTAATAACACTTTCGGATTTTCGATAATTTTATCTCTTGCTTCAAGAATAAAATCGAACTCTTTTTCGCTTTTTTTTTGGGATCTCAGCCTGTTGTACATATATCTTTTCGTTCCTTTCACCGACAAAATATCGTAAACAAAAAGTAAGGTGATGATGGAAGGAATGATGATTAAAAGTGAAAATTGGACTGAAAGTGATGTTGATAATACAACATGCAATACCGACATCCCCCCATTTAAAATAATTAAGAAACCGATACGAACATTTTCAGAATTTGCTGACTTTGGTTCAGTTTACTTTGCTCAAGTAAAACTCCCTCGGTTAAACAGACCCTTCATTTGAATGGACAACTTGTTTGGCTCCGTGGATGTCCGCTCAAGTGAAGTTTCACTGTACTTATAAAAATACATAACGGGCCAACATTCCTCATGTGGCCTAACGGAGCCAAAGATTTGATTATCAGTGGGTTGGCACTCGATAATCAAGCGGCAGAGTCGATTTTGTAAACAATTAAAACACTCAAATGTGTATTAAATGTGGTCTGGCTGTTGTCCAGGGCCCGGGCCCGTATTCTTGAATTTAATCGAAAAAAAAAATCGCCGCTGACTTTAGTATAAAGCAATTTAAATTTTCGATTGAAATGACGTATTTTATTAGAAAGTCACCAGTGGGTCGCTGTGAAAATAGTCCACTTCACGAAACCAACCGAAAATAACCTATAAGTAGCAAAATTTGTGTTTTAAAAATTTTAATTCATAAAAAATTAAATTTCTTACCAGATGACTCCGACAAAGCAAACATTCGTAGATTTCGACAAATTGTTATATATTTACCATAAATATGAAATTGTCAAAATAATTTACAGAAACAGAACCACAAGATAAATTATTTTCTATCAAAAATAAAAAATCAGCAAAGAAAATTTTCAAAGCTATCGACGAACGGTTGGTAAATGAAAGTAAAGCCTGCGTGCTCCAAAACTTCCATTTGAAGCGGAGAAGCAATTGGGCAAAGCAGCAATAATGCTGAAACAATACTTCGAGTCTCAAGAAACCACCGTAGTTTGAATCGAAGAAAATCATCCAAACGGACGCAATTTGTTAAAGATTTCAGCATGTGTCTGCCAGCTGCTGGTGTGGGGAATTCACATTTTTTAGAAGATACCATCGATAAAATGATGTTTCTTTGGCTCTTGGCATTTTAGTTAATATTTTAAATCAAAATGTTGCTAAACTTGGTTTTATAGGTTCTACGGGTCGGCGTCATACCCAAAAACCTATCTGTTATGCTTATCAGCTTCAGCTCCGATTTTATTTATACACAAAACAATATGCCAATTTTATTTACTTTATAATTCAATTTATTTTGTAATTGTATTTACAGTTTTATATTTTAAATTTAAGTTTCATTATAAAAATTCGACATAAAAAAGAACGTGTCTGTTCACTCAGACTATTGACGTTAAGCTCTTAATTTTTTATAATTTCTTTTTTAACCCAACAAACATGTACACTCTATCAATTTGTACGAAATGTATTTATTCTCTGATCAATGCCATCTATCACCGACCACTTCAATCACTCACCTCGCACTCACCACACACTCCCCCTCCAGCGAAATTCTAACGGAATTGAACGAAACTCAATCCTGCAATCGTTGCGGCAGCCTGGTGGCGCGCCCTGCTCTCGTCATTACCAGACGAGGTTCCACTTGTGATTTCTCGGAGGAAAAAGTTACTCGCTTACTTTGCTTGGGCTTGACGGTAGAGACGTCGCAATACAACTTTGTGTTTGAATTAAATGACACGGGAATTTCTTTGAATTCTAGCGTAGTATGTTGATCTTGCAACAACGCGTTTAGTTCCGTGTCGCCAACTTGCAACTTAGCAATTTTTGAATAATCGACAGACTCTGGAATATCTATTTGATCTAGCCGGGAAAGCGCATCTGCTACCACATTGCCTACACCGGGGACGTGCTGTAAATCCGTAGTAAATTGCCCTATATAGTCCAGCTGACGACGCTGTCTCGGCGATGCTTTATCTGCATTTTGTATGAATGCATATATCAGTGGCCTGTGATCAGTGTATAAGGTAAAGCTACGACCTTCCAACAAATACCGGAAGTGCTTAATCCCCAAATAGGCGGCCAACAGCTCCCGATCATAAGCGCTGTATTTACGCTGGGTTTCAGTTAGTCTCACCGAGTAGAAACCAAGCGGCTGCCATTGGTCTTCTACACACTGCTGAACTACCGCACCCACTGCGGTGTCAGATGCATCAACCATTATAGATAAACGCGCCGATGTCACTGGATGAACCAATACTGCTGCTTCGCACAGCTTTGACTTGCAATCCTCAAAAGCTTTAATGGACTTGTCAGTCCACGCAACAGGGACCTTACTATTTTTGCGATACCCTTTTAAAAAATCATTCAACACAGCTTGGTCTCGTGCTGCACCCGGTACAAAACGACGGTAAAAATTAACCATTCCCAGGAATCTTTTCAGTTGTTGTACCGTAGATGGGCGTTCGAATTCTGCAATAACCTGGACTCTGTTTGATGACGGCAAAATACCACCGGCGCTCACCAAGTGTCCTAAAAAATTTACTTCTGTCTCCGCGAAAACACATTTGCCTACATTAATTATCAGACCATATTCCTGCAACCTTTGAAGTACTATATTAAGATGGCTCATATGCTCTGTCCATGACTTTGATGCAATTAATATGTCATCCAAATAAACAAAGACAAATGGTAGACCAAACATAACTGTATGCATCAATCGCTGAAACGATTGTGCTGCGTTCCGTAAACCGAATGTCATCCTACAAAACTCAAAGAGTCCGAATGGCGTTGTGATGGCTGTCTTTGGTATATCGTCTGGTTCGATGGGTATCTGATGATACGCCCTCACCATATCTAATGTCGTAAATACTGTGCAATCGGCCAACTGATAAGAAAAGTCCTGAAGATGGGGGACAGGGTATCTATCCGGGACCGTGACATTATTTAATGCTCTATAGTCGCCGCAAGGTCTCCACTCACCGTTCTTTTTCGGCACCAAATGGAGCGGACTAGCCCACGAGCTTTTACTTGGCCTACAAATGCCCTGCGCCATCATATTTTCGAAATGCTTTTTAGCGATGTCCAATTTATCCGGCGCCAATCTACGTGTTCTACATGATATCGGTGGTCCACGGGTCTCAAGACAGTGCGTCACATTATGCTTCACCGCGGATGAATTCAATGATTCATGTGTAACAGATTTAAATTTGGACAACAACTCAATAACCTCCGCGTGAACTACCGTTTTGTCTACAACCGAAAGAGCTGGTATTTGAATCACCGTTATGGAACCAACAGTAAATAAACTTGTTAAAGGATCGATTATTCTACGTCTTTTAATGTCAACTACTAAGCCCGTGCTTTGCAAAAAATCGGCACCAATAATAGGCATAGATACATCTGCCACAATAAAATTCCAATGGAAATTTCTACGCAGACCTATATCGAGCTGAAGAGGCTGTGTTCCAAATGCTTTAATTTGCGTCCCATTGGCCGCATATAAATTAAACTGTGATATTTTGCTTGAGTTTCTAGACAAATTTGGTGGTATAACGGACACATCTGCTCCCGTATCTATTAAAAATTTACGTTTTGTGTTATATTCCTGGATTAATAGGCGACTTGAAATAGCACCATCAAGACACGTCGCCGAATGCTGATGTGCTATTATTTTTTTGCTTTTATCTGGATATCAGAATCAGGCATAAACGTGGCGTTGTGTTTACATCCCGACACGCACTTAAGTGCGCGTTCACCAAATCGGCGATGGTAAAAACACTCATCACTACCACGACTGGTTTCTCGCGATTGGGAACGATTTCGAGGATGATTATTATATGACCTACCGGGACTACGCGACCTACCATTTGCCGCCATTACTGCTGAAACTTCACCCAATACGGTGACAACTTGTGCTAATATTGCGTTTAGACTTGGGGAATTTGACTGATTAGTCTCTGGTGGAATGCTAGTCGGAGAAGCTACTGAATGAATCTGGGCTTGTGACAGGGTTTCGATCAGATTATCTGCTCGTTCAGCCAACACTGACAACGGCAGATCATTCTCAAATGGCGTTAATACTAACTGAATCTGCTGAGGTAATCTTTGCAACCATAACTGGCGTATCGAATCATCACCGAATCTAGTGCCTGCATCGCGCCTAAACAACTCTAAAAGTTGGGACGGTTTCCTATCCCCCAAGGTCAGCCCATGCAACAAATTATTTAATTTAGTCTTTTCAGACTCACCCAGTCCTTTGATCACCTCACGTTTAAATACTGAGTACGGCTGATCACCTTTCTCGCGTATAATTAAACTCGCAAATTGATTGTGCAGCCTGGCATCGAGTGCACTAATTGCATGCGAATACTTGGTGCCTTCTTTGGTAATACCAGCCACTTGAAATTGCTGCTCCAATATTTCAAACCACACCTCCGGGATTTGATTAAACAATGGCTGCGGTGCTTTGAAAGAAACGTGCGATATTTCGGAACCCGACCCTTGAATATGCAATTTTGGTATACTTTGCGACATTTGCGGTTCTTTTTTTGCTGCATCCGTATGTGCCACTGTACTAGTACCGACTGAGGATAAAGGGAATTTCTGTTTATCGGTCTGCTGCGCAACCAACATACTACGCGCTCTTGATTCTATTAACGCGCTCAACTGTTCGGGTGTCAACGTGATAGTACTTCCTACTGGCTCGCCCACCGACTGCGCAACCGAACCCGCTGGAGTAGTTTCATTCTCCGTTTCTAATTCGTCGTCCGAATCTACGCCATTCGCCACGCGGCGAAAGAAATAACACGCGCCCAAAAATAACGCCGCGATTACAAACAAAAAACTCGCAATGGTCATTATACCGGCTACTTATATGGCACTGAACAAACAAAAATACAAATGGTACTTACAGTTACAAATTACAATAATTGCTTATATGGTTATATAAACGATACTGGATGCCTGCTTCCTGGATGTTGCACGTTGAAATTTCCCAAATGATCTCATCAATGAATGTTTTACTGAATATATTATATTCCCAATATATTCTATTTGTCCCAATATAAATGATAATATAGATGATAGTTACTCCAGATGGTAATAAATTTGGCTGGATACAGTTGATCTTTTTTTTATAGGTTAAATGTCCAGTGTTACCACGTGCACAAAATTTGGACGATATTTAATATTTTATATATATTTCATTCGGATACTTTTTTTTTTTTTAAAAAACAAATGCTGATAAACTATTGTACGCCTAAGTAGTAATATTCTGCTATACTTGAATAATAGTATTTTCAATTTTAATACGCAATCACGTCGGTTGGTTACCAATTATAGGTTATACGGGTCGGCGTCATACCCAAAAACCTATCTGTTATGCTTATCAGCTTCAGCTCCGATTTTATTTATACACAAAACAATATGCCAATTTTATTTACTTTATAATTCAATTTATTTTGTAATTGTATTTACAGTTTTATATTTTAAATTTAAGTTTCATTATAAAAATTCGACATAAAAAAGAACGTGTCTGTTCACTCAGACTATTGACGTTAAGCTCTTAATTTTTTATAATTTCTTTTTTAACCCAACAAACATGTACACTCTATCAATTTGTACGAAATGTATTTATTCTCTGATCAATGCCATCTATCACCGACCACTTCAATCACTCACCTCGCACTCACCACAGTTTACGGACAACCATCATTTCTATCAAGATAATGACTGAAAACACACTGCTGCAGTAGTACGTGAATAAATACATCAAAACTGACCAAACATCATAAAAACTCCTGCAAAATCACCAGATTTTACCACAATAGAGAATTTATGGCTCTTTTAGAAATTAACACTTGCAAACATAATATTATAAATAAAGAGTCCCTTCAAACAGCAATACAAGAAGAATGACGATCATTCAGAAAAACGATCAATGCCTGCAAGATTAAAAGAAGTTAAAAAACAAAGGACTTCTTCCTGCAATTGTGGACGATTTTCATTGTAATATGTATGAACTTTCACCTTAATTTATTTTTTTAATTTTTTCATTTCCTGTTATAACTAAATAATTTTATCATTCGGTGGACTATTTTCACTGTGACACGCTGTATACCTTGTAAATATGTATGTTAGTTAAAAGTTCGGAAGAATTAAAGAAAACACAGCACCTCAGATAGTCGAGGCAACTGGTGGAAATCCTAACACCCGCACATATATTTGCAGCTAGATCCATAGCCAATCAATAGCTGTGTTTCTTAGTTCCGATCTAATCGATCTGGTCGATCCGAGTACTAAATGAGGTGTTTCTTTTTTCCACTCAGATCAATCTGAACAATTTTATTGTGTTATGTCTATTTTATTGTTTCAGAATAATTTTAGTTAAGCTCAATCATTTGTTTTCTATTCAATCGACGAAAGAAAATTAACACTGGGATAAAAGAGGAGTAAGGCTTTTTAAATAAAACATACAAACGGCTTAATACCCTTTCAAATTTATTTATCGCCTTCAAATTAATCTCCTCCGGATATAGAATATACTTTACCGACGAAAGTATAGAATATACTTCAAACTCTTTCCGCTCTTTGAGCTCTCAAACACCAACTAGACTAGAAACCCTTTCCGCTCTTTGCGCTCCCAAATATTTTTTTATAAAAAAATTAAATAATACATTACCGTTTTAAATTCCCTTATTTGTCTGCTGAATTTATATAAAAAAAAACAATTTATTCAGTCTTCTCTATTCATTTATCGTGCAAGGATCAATTCTCGTGTAACGTACAGTCGTACACTACCAGTGAATAGAGTTTTAGTAGTGCTATTTATAAAAAAAAGAAAAAATGGACAGTCATTCGAGAAAGAGTTTTTGCGTGGAATGGGAATACGAATTTTTATCATAGAAAATAGCCATAACAAAAAACGCAATACCTAATTTGCAGAGCAATACTGGCTTCACTGAAATATAGTAATGTGAAGAGGCACTACGATAAACTGAATAAAAAGGATTATGAAAGTGTATTTGGAGCTGCTCGACGTGACATAATTGAAAACATGAAACCATTGATTTTCCCATCGAATCTACATTCAACTTTGTCTTTCGATCCTAAGTTCTGTTCATTACTAGCATCATATGTTGCTAGCTACAATATCGCAAAAGCTAAAAAGCCTTTTACTGATGGAAATTTCCTTAAAAACACATGTATTGGCATGTTGCAGTCTTTCGGCAATGAAGGACAATTAATGGCTACACATATACAAAACATTCCATTGGCAAGGTATACCATAACAAGAAGAGTTCAGGACATTAGTGAGTATCAGAATTGTAAATTTTATTCATTAACCCTCGACGAAAGTACAGATATAGGGGGTCGGTCGTTGACGCTCGAAGAAGAAGGACGTGTTTTTGTCGTCTTCTTCGAGAAAATTTTAATTTAATTAATTTTTAGTTCATTTTATTTTCTAATGTAGTGTAAAGTGTTTAAATATATAATTTATATATAATTTATTTTAATTTAAGTTATTTAAGTAAAAGTGTGTGCATAAGAATAGTGAAAATTGAAATATGGATAGAATGCAATCCATCGGGATGCATTCAACAGGCATTGTTTTATATTTTTATTTTTATTTTCATATTTATAGCGAAACAAGTCAAATTTTGGCTTTCTCGCTTAATAATGCATGTCTTAAATTTGTGTAGTTGGTGCATAAAATTCGAATGGTCAAATACATTATCTCGTATTTAAATTTAATTAAAATCGAATAAATAAATTTACGCATTAAATTTCTGTTTCTGTACATGAATATACAAGTTTTCGGTTTCTCTCTTTCCTCTTACGAGATTATGTATGTGTTGTATTTTTTGTTTTATGTGGAAACGACACAAACACATATATTCTTTATTTATATACATAAAAAGAATATAATTTCTATTATATAATTTCTATCAAGACAACATTGGTTCTATAGTGTTCGATTGTTGATATTTGCTTCTGAATTGTATTCACAGTCGTGTATGTGTAGTGTACGAGGTTATTTTCGGAAATATATACAGTAATATATAATATAGTGAAGCCTATTATATATGTATATAATATAGAGAAGGCATGTACCAAAACACACTATGTACACATCGATACTTTCCCTGCTGCGCACGTGAAGGATTATATGAAAACGTTTGTTTTCTCTATGTGCGTTGGTGGTTTTAGTTTTGTACTGTAATACGATTTTATTATTTTACTTGGCGTTGTTGTATTCTTTGTGTTTATAGTGCTCTTTATATACAATGAACTACACAACGCAAAATTTTCATGTATTCAATTCAAATAAGATTCTTATACTACGTATAATCGAGTAATTTTGAGTTGAATTGGAAATTTAATTAGAATTAAAAGTTTCTTGTGTTCGATTCTAATGGGATTTGTTTACTTTGTATTATCGAGTAAATTTGAGTTGAACCAGAAACTATCGTATGTAATACAGTGAGGTCTCGTTATAGTGAATACTGATTTAAGGAAATTGTAATTTCGCAAGGAAATTTTATTCGCCAAAGTGATAAGTGTTTATGTGAAAATATATGATTAATAAGGAAATAAAATAATAAAACTTTGCATATGTAAATACACAACTAAATTAAATTATTAAATAATTAAATACATTTCTCCGGTTCCTTTGGCTGCGCTGTTTCGAGATTTCACTGTTCATATAAAAATTTTTTGTTTATTTAACCTTCACTCTGTGTATAGCTTTCTATCACGTTGTCTGTGTGTAGGGGTCAATCTGACCCCATGGATATCTTCATATATTTCAAAGGGAAAGTAATTAAAAATTGGTTATTTTCTTATTACAATTTTATATTTTTCTTGGAAAAGTAATTACATTCACAAAAAAATCACATTTTAATTAGTCAAATTTGTGTTTTAACCAGATGTGTCATCTGATACCACTTAATCTTAATCCGAAACCATTTCTGATTCTTTATGCATGCTATACATAGGATTTTGGTGTGGTTTTGACAAGATGCTCATCACAAAAATGACATCTTGTTCTGATTTTCGTATCAGATGATCGAGAGCGCAAGTAACATATTGGTTGTTTGCTAACGGTCTTAGCCGTCACTTCTTCGCCTGTTGATTCCCGTCTTATTAACCTATCTATAATCCCATTTTATAACATATTTTTTTTTACATTTTTTTTTTAACTTTCGAGGGTGAGCTGGCTTGCACCAGTTGCATAAAAAATTATTTTTGAAACGATTTTCTTTAGGATAAAATTCTCAAGTGTTAGGCTGCTATCAAAACAAAATGTTGAAGATTTAGTTCTCCTTTTTTTTAATTCCCCCTTATTAGTAAACTCTTTGGCAAACAGGGTTTATTTTGTCTAATTGTTACAATTAGTGTAGTTTTTTTTCTGTAAAAATTGATCGGCTAAAGTACAAATAGTAAAAAAGTTGTGCATGCTAATTTTTCTTTCTATGTTGTCCAAGGTGTAATCAACCGAATGAGGCTTCCTTGGTTGCCCATCAACAAGTACTTCTGCGTTTAATAATAAGAGTTTTTTTCGTCGCGTGGCCAGAATATTTTAATCTCATACTTCCCTGGTTGACTGTCGGGAAGAATATCTTCCTCGAGTTAGAAAAAATTGTTCATCAATAGTTGAATTTGATGATGGTTTATAAGGTTCTCATAGAATATCATAGCTCGATGAAATGAACTGTCGTCAAGACGGTATAATTCATAAAATCGCTCGTCCCAGTTCTTATGAGCCCCGGCGTAAATTAAAATGCCAATCAGAGCAAACATTTCCACCGAATTAGTATCATAACAAGCACGGTGGCTTTCTGTTATTTTACTATTCATTGTATAAAACTGCCACGCTTTTCTATTGGTCTCAGCCACGAAATATTCACAAATATTTCTGGGATGATTTCTTGGAAAGCTAGTAACTGAGTGGTTAGATTGTTTGCTGTTTGCACCGTCAAGCCTTCTCTTTCTCGTAGTAGTAGAACGGGTGTTCCAACATGTTCTTGTTCATTTCCTCGATCGTCAGTGCAAGGTTCAAAGTTTTCATCAACATCAAAATTTATCGACTCAATATGCTCATCCTCATCGAAAGGAATCACAAACGTTTATCGGCTTAGCTTGTTCACCCTCGTCGCAGTCGGAAAAATCCACAACAATATTGTCGTTCGCTATTTCTTCATCATCTGACACCTCAGGAGTAGAAACTCTATCGAAAAGTTTACGGAGCTCTTGGCTGCTCTGTCTTTTTCGAGCTATAATCGCTATATTTACAACCAGGACTAACTACTTTTACTGGTATAAGCATCTTGAATTACAAACACAAACTAAACCGGAAATATCGTTCATTGATCGTTCGGAGCAGTTTCTCTCTCAATCTCACTTACTAATTAGCAGAAAAATTGCACAAAACATCACAGACGTATACATACAATACATTTGCATAAACATAGAAAGTAAGTCATTTTTTGATTTATATAGAAAATAGCACCTGAAAAGAGCTTGGGGTCATTTTGACCCCAGTACACAGAAATGTGCTTGGTTTATTTCAGACTATCGCAATTACCAAATTTACAAGTAATTTGGGCCCGCTTTTCATTATATTGCGTGTATAAGATATTACTTGAGGCTATCTTATAGGACATGGGCCATTTAAATAATAAGAAACGCAGTTTTTTCATTTTAAAATCGGCTGGGGTCAATTTGACCCCAATACACAGAGTGAAGGTTAAGCATGATTATTTTTAATACCGGGTAGTTAATTTTACTGAACTGCACGGAATTCCTAAACTGAATTCATACTTTAGAAACTAATTAGTTCTTATAACTTTAATTTTGGGTACTGGTGATATTAATTGTAATTCATTCCAGAAAAGTCATCACAGATGAAACTTCTATACTTTAAGTGGCAGGTTCACGAAAATGGTTCATTTATAATAGTAGTTTTGAGTTAAACTGTAGTTTTTTGGATCGGTTTGGTGAAATTGGGATTCCGGGAAGGACTGGCACCCTATTGATTTTGTTTATCAGTTATTTTTGTTAATATGTGAATAGTATCTAAAGGAGTTCCTTTTTTAGTTCACTGATTAATAAGTTAAATTTCAGAATATAACTCAGTTCCAGAATTAATCATTATTAGAGGGATTAAAATTAATCCTTTCTAATAAAGAAGCTAATTTCAAGTATAGATTATAGTTTCAGAATTAGTAATTATTAGGGATTAAATTAATCCCGTGTTTCAGAATTAAATTCCAGTTTAAATCAACCTTCCAGGATCAACAAGGAGTGAAGAAGCTGAAATTAAAAATTGTGTTAATTTTGTAAGCTGATGAAATTAATTAATTGTTAAAATTTGTAGGGGTGCCAACTAGAGGATTTTTTAAATTATTTATTGAATTATTTAAGTGGCCTAGGCTAGGATTGATGCGGATGTAATTTTAAGTATGTATACTTAAATTAATAAAATCTTAGGTGTTTAGAGGGGTTTATTTTAAGTATACTGATGAATAATTTAATTTGTTTCAGAATTTAAGATTGCTCCAGAATTAATCATTCTTAAAGGGATTAAATTTAATCCTAATTTTCAGTAACAAAGGTAGAGCCGGACTCAACGCTCCAGGAACAACAAGCAGTTAACAATCATGTAGTTTAGAAATTGTGTTGTCTTGTGTTGTCTTATTTACTAACTATCAACCGCCATGGTGTTTGGAACCGGGTTGAGTCTCTGTTACTAACATACCTTTCCTTTCCCTCGATTTTGTTATTCGTAAGAGGGTGTACGGTGGACCCGGCGTATCCGGGAAACTTGCCTTAGGCTTGGTCGTACACACTAAATCAATCAATCAATTAACCCTCGACGAAAGTACAGATATTACTAACGTGGCACAAGTAATAATATTTATTAGATTTATAGATAATAATTTTAATGTAGAAGAGGAACTTCTTAACATAGTACCAATGTACAACACGACAAAGGGAGCTGTTTCCGAGCTGTCGAAATTACTTTTGAGTCTATGTGCAGTTTGTACCGACGGAGCTCCAAATATGAGAGGAGACGGATCCGGATTACTTGGGCAGTTTAGAAAACATAATATTATTGCTCCATTCTACCACTGCATTTTACACCAGAAGGTCCTTTGTGCTCCTAAAACAATTGGTTTATCTGATACGATGTCGCATCCATCATTTGCATTGTGAATAAGATTAGTGGCGGCCACAAAGCATTGACACATCGCAACTGCAGGTTACTCTTAGCAGAACTTGATGCTCCATATGGAGACTTACGGATGTACACAGAGGTACGCTGGTTAAGCAAAGGAAAATGCGTCTAACGGTTTTTCGAACTTTGTGCAGAAGTGCTAACATTTCTTGAGCAAAATGTAAAAGGCAGCAAAATAATGCAAATGAATATGAAAAATAGTCAATTTTTAAGAGAACTTGCATTTTTGACGGACATCACAGTAATTCTCAATTCACTGAATCTACAACTGCAAAAACAAGGACAAACTATAATTGATTTATTTTCTAAAATAGATGAATTTAAAAAAAACGCATATTAATTAAAAATCAATTAGGAAATGACAATCTGTGCAATTTCCCATCCTGTGTCATCATCAAATCTGAGCAAAATGGTTCGAATTTTCGGCGTTTTGATGATAATTTGAAACGTTTGCAAGAAGAATTCGTCAAACGATTCAGTAACTTTGAAGATATTAAAAATCTAATGCCAATGTTCCTAACACCTAAAACATGCGACATTTTGAGTCAAGACCAAAAATTTCAGATGGAATTATGTCACTTACAATCAGACCTTAATCTGTTGGCAATTTCAAGCACTGGACTTAATTTTTGGAAAGAAATTTCATCAGAAAACTACCCAACATTGAAGAATGAAGCGATTAAATTGACATTCATGTTCGGGAGCAGTTATTTGTGTGAAAGTGCATTCTCACACTTAAAACTTATTAAAAATGAATATCGTAATAGGCTTTCTGACAACAATTTGCAACATTTACTACGGATTGCCCTCTTACACAACCATATTGAATGAGTCCGAAATGCGAATTTAAATGCACATTATTTAAAATGCGCATTTATGGATTAAATAAAATTTCATTAAAATCATTAAATTAATTAAAATTGGACAAAATGGTTAATTCTAATATAAATTGGCATCAAAGAGATGTATTAAAAATGCACATAAAAATTTCATCGCAGGTAGTTTTTTAAATGTGGCTTCGCTAAATGCACTTTTTCCATTTCGGACGCAGCTATTGATTTTGATGAATTTACGAGACAAAAACTAACATAAATTTCCCACGGTGTACTGTATATTTGTTTATTTCATACTATAAAGAAAATCAATGTTTATTTCATACTATACCGAAAATCAATGTTTACGTGATTGATTTCTGTCCGGGAAATGAATTATTACGGTAAAAAACAAAAGTGTCCAGAAAACGAGCTATTGCAGTACAGAAAAATATAGAACCAAACAAAAAAAAATAACTAGGGTAACTTGGTAATCATTTGGATTGATTTTCTTTAAATTTCAAATTCATGTTTTTACTTTTAAATTCAATTTTAAATGAAAAAATCGAATTAATGTCCCATGTAGTATGAAATAAAACGTTGTACGTTATACGTATACGTTAAATGAGCGTTACAGTACTCGTTCAAAATTCGGCTCCTTCGTCGCCTCGTCCATAAACGTCGAACTCGTATTGTAAATACTCATTTATCACCCGTGTGACATAAATAACTATTATATAAAATAAAATCTTACTGGAATTTGAAAATAAATATTTATTTGTCAATAAAATGAAACAATTGATATATTTTTTTTGTTAATTTCCGCTCTTTTCAACTTTTTTATGGACATATCGCTGATTCAAAACCTTCGTCGATTCGGCTTGTATCTCTTAATCGAGTCAAAGCGATATCCCTGGAGCGGTTTTTTAATTTCGGGAATAGCCAGATATGGGCCGAATTTTTGGCCAAATAGTCAAGTATAATCAACGCAGTATGAGACGGCGCATTATGATGATGGAAAAACTAAAATTTGTCTAGCCAAAATTAAGACCCAAACGATATTTGCGTAATGTCAACAATAATTGCGTAATTGTCAATCGATGATTTTTGATTACCAAAACCTTGACTTCTTTCACGTGGTGTTCATCGGTAGACATCGAAAGAAGGCAAGGACGTTCATAGTCTTCACCGCGCTCCCTGCCTGCACCCAAAGCCTTTTTCAACATTTCCAACGTTTTGGAAGCCGAAATTCCAATTTTGAAGCAAAATTTGTTGCAAATTCTTTACTGAACTCATTTTAAAAATCAAAAAATGCACTTTTTTAGATGAAAGTAAACAAGCATATCTCATTAACTACTAAATAAATTGACACGAAATTTGAACCATATGTCTGCTAGGGTGCTACTAACCTAAGAAAAGAGAAAAACTGCTCGTTTGGATAAGCCTGCGCGATTTAAATGGAATTCTTACTATTTTTTGATCACAGATACACATATTACAACGAAATTATATTAATTAAAGAAATAATTATTTTGGATCGGCAAATCTGAAATCTGTTTCTTATTTCAGATCGCTCAGACCGATTTGATTTCAGATTGGAAAATTTGCTTGTTCTACGGATTTAAATCAAAAATACAGCTAATATGTATAAAGAATTTAATACACTTATTATGAGAAGCTTGAAATTTGTGTTCGTTAAACACCAACTGTTGATTGAAATAATGAAATGACCTTCTGTATGAGTGAAATTCCCATTTTATATTGTTTGTTTTTATCTACCTCAGCCGAACATGATGAATCGTTTCGGAGATACACTACATACTAATGGCAACCCTATATTTTTCTGCCAAATAGATATTTGATCGTTACAAATACAAAACTAAGATGCTTTTAAGAACTCAGCATCTGCACAGATATTGCGGTCAATACCGGAACTCGCAATAGATATTATTGAATCAATGCACTTGGTCTTGGATCTGGTATAAAAACATTGCAAAAATTGCTTTATGGTTGCATTAGCAAATCTAGTTTTATAACGTCAAATTGCGAGTATTCAACAATTCTTACGAAATCCGTACTAAAATGAATGTCATTTTATCATGTATTTAACTTGTTCCGAAGAAAGTCCTACGATATGCTAAATGACATACATATTTTTTCCAGCAAAACCAACAAAAAATTTACTTTCAACTGACACCAATTCATGAAGAATGAATGATCTTAAAATCAACTACAACACAAAAAAAAAAATCGAAATTGTTGTGAGAATCGACCGACAAAATACAAAACAATATTGTAGCACAATCTGCATAATTAGCAAAACACTTACCTGTTACCTGTAATTCTAATTACCTTGCTGTATAGTCAATTCCAACCAATACTCACTTCAAGTTATAAACATAACTTTTTATTGTTTTATAATTAACTTTTAACTACATAATTCACGATTATTAACAACAAAATCGGAAAATTTGACATAAATTACTCTCATAATAAACCGACTATATACCTTGACATACTTTCTTTTTTATACATTTTGTATAAACATGTATAAACGTATTCGTCTGTATATGTACTCACAAACTAACTTTTTTGTTTTTTTTTTTTTAATTTTCATTACACAAAAAGTGTTCCACTTTGGAATAAAAAATAATACGAAGTTTATATAAAATGCTTTATGTACGACAGAGAGAAAAAGCGAGAGAGACAAAACTTTATTCATGTGCGAAAATGAGATAAAAAATTTGTAAAATTTATTTCCCCTTGCGAGAGAAATTTTCTTGAGCTTTTTTGTGCATATGTATAGTGTTTTTAAGAAATTTAACAAACAACAGAAGAATCAGGAAAATTTTGTTTATGTTTTGTTCATTGTGGTTGGGAATGTTTTTTAGGTCAAATGGAAATTTATTGTATTTGTATTGTGTATGTATGTATGTGCTGTGCTGTGTGCTGGCGGAGTAGAGGAGATGAAAATATTTTTAATGGCATGTCTGGTTTTGTTGTTTGCTGTTTTTCTTCGTTTTTGCCACACCGAGATAACAAAAACAAACGTAAGAAAAAGAAAATTATTTTTTTCATTTTTGTTAAATGGGAAAATTATTTATTAATTAATTTCCGGTTTATTTTTTTATGTGTTCTGTTTATAGTACTATAGCACACTACGTAGATTTAAATGTTTTTGTGGGGAAATGAGGAAGGGGGTATGATATACAATACCCCACTTGGATTAATTCTTTCGTTATGATCTTGATATAGGTATGTGGAGTTAATTTAATAATAAAACAACTTATTCCTAACGTTAACAAAAGTTTACCCTGTTTGTTCCAATCATTTATACTCGTACATGATGGTAAATAATCGACCCTAATATTCGATTCACAACATTCAACATCACACATATATACATACTAGCAATTTTGTATTTTATATTTTTCTCAACAAAATGTAATAATTTATCAACGACGTCTGAAAAGCTTTAAAAAATCAATCGACATTGAGAATAAAGAACAAAATTCCACCCATTCTCCGGAACGCTTATTATCAACAACAACAATAAAAATATTAACCCTTTTACTACTCCACGTTCAAACAAATGTTTCGTTTTACTTTTATAATTGTTCATATACAAAGTTTTTGCGACCGCGTTTATGTACAGTTTTATTTTGATAAATAGCAGAATTTTTTGCGTTTTTTATAATCTAGGTTTTTTATTAGTCGAGTGCAGTTTATATTTTCAAGATTCGTTTATCGAACATTATGTAGAGCATGCAATCCTAAAAAAAAATCAATAAAAGTATTTTTGAGCTGAATCAGTTGCCTGAACGAATGGGGGAACTTTGAGAGATTATATTACTTAGGGGATACATTTTATAGGATTAATTAGTATATAGAAAATTGAAGCACTTCCCTTGTAAATTCACCGTTAGGCGTTAGCCAATTTTGTTTATCCTAAGTTCTAAGCGAGCTGCATCTACATATTTGATAAGCTTGTTTGGAATTTTCTCGAGATTGGCCAGATGAGTACTTCTTCAAGAAATACCCAATAGTTGCAAGCATTTCTCCTATTTCGCCTTCGTTTTGTTTTTACTGGCTACACGTACTGCGACTGTTAGACTTGTATGGACTGAATTATTATTAAAACAGAGGAATATTTTCGTGTGTGTGTCGTGTTTATGCTGATATAATTAAATTAAAAAAAAAAAAAAAAACGAAACCTGTTAACCAAACAATATTTTATGCGTATTTTTGTTTTATTTATAGTAACTTATGTACATTACAAATAAGCAATGCAACAAACTTGCAATTTACGAAAGTTATTCACTTCGTATATTCGACCTCCGTCCAATCTAAGTACAATTTGCCTTGCAATGATCTATATATTTACCGAAATCGAACGTATTGCATAAATCGTTGTAATGGATTAAAACCTGGACTTTCGCGAGACGTGCAATTGTCGTTCAAATTCTCGATCGCCTTGGACCAATAAAATGTATATGTAACTTGTGTGTCTCATATATGCGTACGTTCGTTTAATGGTGAAAAATACGTTTTTACAATGTCAAAGCGGATTTTATTTTTATAGTTGTTTATGTAAGTAAATAAATATACAAGAAATTGGAATGGAAAAATCTTATCTTTTTAAAGGTTAAAGAATTTTAATTGTGATTATAATGTCGTGGAATGAACGTCGTTTTTGGGTGTTAATTTTTAAATTACTACTATATTATGTACATTGACCACCAAATGGTTAAATTATGCTAATCAATTTGTTTACTGCTTTCACTTGATCGCGCGCGTTATATACAATTTTTTTTTTAATGCTATATTTGCAATACACATTTATAAACAACTTACACTCAATCTGATTACGAAAATCGTAAATTTTAATTTTCTTTTTCATTTCGTTGAAAAATTTCTTCTCATTTATTGTTTTTTGTTCAATTTTATTTCAAATTCGTTCAAAGTCGCAATATGTGTTTGTATGTGTGTTACGTCAAACCATTTCGACATTTCTAATAATTTGGCCAATTTGAAATGGTATTTTGAATTGTTACGGTTTGGTTGAGTTTTCATATTTTATAGTGGAGTAACTCGTTAAATTATTAGGGTGACAAGGTTTTTGCATGAAGT
Source organism: Tipula helvola (assembly GCA_963556165.1). Lineage (NCBI taxonomy): Eukaryota > Metazoa > Arthropoda > Insecta > Diptera > Tipulidae > Tipula > Tipula helvola. Next base: position 75,135,074 of record OY744482.1, on the reverse strand, counting down.
TACGAGTAGATAAACAATATAATTTTGTGGCAATATTTTGCCTTTGGATGGTTGACCGTCAATATACTGTTCATATAGCAAATTTTCACATTATTTGTGAATTAAAGTGATCGACATTTCAATTGAATTACTGTGTCGTAATTTAGTACTTTTATTTTAATAGTTTTAACGGCTGGGTTTTTTCAGTGTTGTTGTTTGATTTTTACTAGCCCATTAATCTTACGTAGGTTAAACATTCTTTTTGAATGGACTATTAATGAACTTGTTTTGTTAGAAAGAATCGAATTCATTACTGTCTGCAGTCATCATTAGGTTGATGTTAAGTATTATTAGAAAATATTATTTGGTAGAAATAGCAACTATTTTAAAAACCGGCTTGAAACAATATTAGAAAGGGAGCACACTTACACTTTCTCTAATTTGGAGAGTTTAGAGCTGATAGATTTTAAATTAAACTACTTAAAACCTCCTAAAGATCGCTGCAGTGCTTTCCAAGTTCGTGGACATTCAGCAGAATTTTTAGATTGTAGAGGAACGTTCAGGTTTCTGTGTGCTGATTAATTAGTTCAAATCTTTCTTTTATCTACATTATTACTGCATATTGACAAATTCAATCATCTTTATCTGATTAATTTGCGCTATTCGACTCTTATACTTTTTGTTGATTGAAATTGAGGTATTTATAACACTTAAGATGCAACAAGTTTTAAAACTGTCATCACCTAGATTCATAAAGAATTACTAATTAAACTCAATTCAAGTTTATAATAAACAGAGAATGTTCGTGAAACGTCCTTCTAAAAACTAAAGATGAAATTGCTGCAGTAGTACAAAAATAAACGGATATTAAGCCCAGCAGCTCAGTTTACCCTTCTTAGATTATTCAACAATTGTTAATAATAAAATGTGCTCACTCTAGGTGCAACTACAAAGATCCTTAAATAAAATTTAAATAAAGCAATCGAAATTCTAAAAATTCGGACTGAAATGACAGACTATTCTCTTTTGAAAGCCACTCCACGCTGTCCACACGTAAGCTGAAATGACATCACTTTCATGTCCGTCTCCCTGTCAGAAATTGATAATTAATTACTTAATCGAGAATTAAAGGCTAAATAATAAAATTCTATCACACCAACACACTAAATACTCGGCCTACATTTAGTTAGGCTCTAGAACTGGTTAGAAGTAAAACATTCAAAGTCAAAACTGTAAGGGCTTTAACATAATAAGTACACAAACTTACAACTAAATCTGCATATCGAAATAATAGCAGATACAATCCAGCAGTACAGCAAATATTATCAGTTGAAATTAGAATAACAAACCAGCGCTTTATCCAAGAAACCCTTTGTGTTTAACACATATAGGTTAAGTCTTAATCAATTGTATTTGATTAGTTTGTAAGATTTGATTACATCTTGTGAGTATCTAGGTATGATTTGGTGAAACCAGATCGTCTAAAGAACAAAAATGTAAAATCGCCGAAAAATTAATGTTGGGAAATTATTAAATATGCATAATCTCCTAAGATATACTCGCAAATGAAGAATTATACAAACTAAGATTTCAAAAATTGTTGGGCGATTATTTATTTTAAGTTCTGGCTATCGTCGCGTTTTCCCCTTTTCCAGAATTTACATTCAAAAAAATATTATTGGATTTTTGGGCGATTTGGTTTTGGGAGATTATTCGTGTACATTGGGTAATCGCCCAAAATTGTTACGTCTTTATTTATAAAGTCTTTATTTACTAAGTGGACACCCATATGTACAGCGAGTACAATCATAAAAATCTAAAATGAAGGGGGTTATTTTGCATTTTTGATGTTTGGGTTTTGGGCGATTATTCATGTCGTAGGTATTTGTGAGCATTTGAGATGAAGTGATACAATACAAAGCGATAGAACAATTTGTTTATTTTATTCATATTTTATATATGTTTTTATATTTTGATAAAAGTTTACACAAAGCACACGGTAGTGCAAGGTTGGATGAAAGCATAGGCGATTGTTTTATTTTTATAATATAAGCCTAGATAACTAAAATATGTCACGTACGCGTAATTGTTACAATTCAAGTTAGTTACAGTTTTTACAAAGAGCACATCTGTACATGATTTAGATGTAGTGGTAGATTTGGATCTGCCAAATTGAGTTCAAGTTCAAAAATTTGTCTCTTAAAAATTTGAGGAAATTTTTATGTTCGTGATCTTTAACGGTAATATTAAAATACACCCACTAAAATCCTGGGAAGAGGCGTAATTTTTCAGCAAAATCTTTAATTTTTTCTGCAAATGGTTCAGAATACTAGGATAACTTTTATGGAATTTCGATAAGACATTTCGGTTATAGCTAGAGCTATACATATAACCGATTTTCCATTGATTTAGCACATATTATTGTTAAACGAGCCATCCTTTCCTTGTACTGTAACTCTTAATAATTGTAAACTTTTCATTACTGATGATATTTTAACTTTTGCCGGCCAACATGCTGAAATTCGGCCGACAAAACATTTAATTGCCAATATTTTATATTCTGGATTCTATGGAATATCGTTTATCTAAATTATTATGGGCATCCATCAATCTGTTAATTGTCCGCAAGTTTATTAATGCCCACCCACTTTCACAACAAATTGGCTAATCTCTAGTTACATAATACTTCCTCTCTTTCTTCTATGCGATCTGTTTCATAAATCAAATTCAATGTGAGCTGAGAGAATTAAATATTTGATCGTTCAATTTCGCTCAAATAAATCGTCATGTGAGTTTCCTCTGGTCCTATACACCATTTTTTTCAAAAATGAGTTAACCATTGGTTGTGGTGCTTTTGACGATGCTTTCTCAGAATTTTTGATCAATTTTTATCTATAGTCCTATACACCACAAAACCTTGTTGTTTATTGGGCGTTTTAATTCTATTTGGTCCTATGTGTTAAATTCTTCGAAGTAGGATACAATTATATGTCATTTACGTAATTTTTCTTATGAGTTCTTTAGTGTCCTATATGCTATATCCAAAGAAACTAAGAAACGTACATGATACAAATTAAAAATATTTTTTTTGTGTCATTTTAAAAATACTGCACCAACGACCTAATTAATTTAATTTCACGGAAATCAAATTATTTAAATATTGATCGAAATATTTATATTTTATTAAATATTGATAAAGTTAATTTTAATTGGTTAAACTGAATTATTCCTATACATAAAGCAAAAAATTTGAATTAGGGTAGACGGGGCAAATTGTTACATGAGGCAGGTTGTTACAGAGCGATTTACTCGTAAACCAAAGATAATATCGACTTGGGACAAAACAGCAATTTGCTCTTTATGTAAATATTCAGTCGTGTACAAGAATTCGTTGTGATCGGACGTGTTCTAAAACTACATAATAGAGAGAAAAGTTTATTTTGACGTATGGGTATGGTAAGTAAAAAATTACGACTGTTCTTTTTTTGTATTTTAACTTGTTCAATTATAACTTTGAACGTAACTAACTGTAAATGCATGCTTTAGTTATTTTTCTATAATGTTTAAATGATTTGTTTCATTGTTAATCGTAATAATCGTGCAAAAAAGTTGTAACAACCTGCCCCGTATAAAATTATTATTACCGAACCTTAAAAATAAATAATTATTTCAATTTATTTGATGATTTATCAGTTATCGAGCAGTACACAAAGAATACCAATTAAGGTGCAACGACAGAAAATACCATGAAAGTTGCTGTAGATCGGGTTATCAAACAAAATCTTAGCGTTCGGTCAGTTGCTAAAGAAATGGAGATTTCTCATCAAACATTATGGTGCTATATTAAAAAAGCACGACGCACAAAAGCACGACGCACAATTTCAATGTTCAATGAGGAAGAAGGAAATAAACTGGTGAGACATATAAAGCACGCACCCAAGATATATTTCGGCTTGACGCCTATAGAACTGAGAAAGTTCGCTTATCAGTGTGTGGTTTCCTTAAATAAAAATATTCCGGAATCTTGGTTGTTAAATAAGCAGGCAGCACCAGATTGGTTATTAATCTTTCTAAATAAACATCCTGATTTATCTATTCGGATTCCAGAAGCGACCAGTATTGGTCGTGCAATGGGTTTCAATCGCATTCGTGTCGACGCCTTTTTCGATTTACTATAGATACAGTAAAGAAAAAGTTTAAATTTGTTGCTTGCGATATTTGGAATGTTGACGAAACCGGTGTTACAATTGTATAGAAATTGTGCAAAATTATAACTGAAAAGGGAACAAAGCAGGTTGGAGGGCTAACTTCGGCAGAAAGAAGACAGCTGGTGAAGATGTTTTTGACATCGACTGTCACGGATCGTCCCGAACCTGGACCCAACTCTAGTGAGAGATAGTGCTTCCTATGTAAATGATTCATCCAGCTCCAATTCAATTATTTTTTTATATCGACGAAGAACAGGTATACATACTTACCTACGGTACCAACACTGTTTTCAAAGCGGCACAATTTTGACAATTTAATCTTTTTTTCAGTTACACTTGGACAGATTCGAACCTACTATAATTGTTGAAATTGAACTGAATATGACTGCTGAACTGAATATGACTGTTGAAACAATCCCTTTAACCTCGTCAATAGACAGTGGCACTTTGGAATTTGTTCCAGAAGTGATTAGACCGTATTCGAAAGCAGGCGCCATATCAATGAAGAGAGGTAGGAAAAAGCGAAGTGCTGCAAGTTTGACGGCTACACCCGACAAAGACAATACAACTGAGATTGTAATTGATCAAATCTCAAAAAGGCAAAGAGCCACAAAACGATTGAACGAAGATACGGAGTGGTTTTGTATAGTTTGTATGCACCTTCAAATTGCACAGGGAATATAATGCCATACAAATGCTACAAATACACTTAAAACTTAACTAAATTATTATTAGATTATATTGTACCATATGCTGTGAATATGAATTAGGTACCTGATTTGATTTAAAAATTAACCATAAGTTTGTTTGTATAAGTTAACCTTTGTAAACGAAGATTGAATTCCAAAGTTACATTTATTTAAATATAGATGCAATTATATTTTATGACAAATAAATAATAAATACAAAACGTTTGTCTTATCTGATTGTTGTTTAATTATTAGTAATTTTCTTTTTATTGACTCTAATATTACAGTAAATATTTTAGGATCAAATATAACTACTTACCCCCCTACGTGTAGCAACTTGCCCCAGAACAGGGTAAGCTGTTACAAGTGTAGACTTTTTTTAAAATTTAAATTTATATATTTTTATAAATTTTGACGATTTAAACTGATAATTATAATGTATATGAAGTTCTAAAAAATAGTCATAACTATGGGAATGGTCTTATATCCATTTAGGCCATTGTTGCTTGAAAAAAATTTCCTTGCTTCAGTTTTAGGGCTATGTAGTGAAATTTTTATCACTATGTGGAACATGCAAAGTAATGACAAGGCTGTTTATAAAAATAAAGAACAATTTAAAATTATCTTGAGAAGGTAACCGTATTTTTGCTAAAAGTTTAAAATTCGATTTCTTTGAACTATTATCTTTAAGTACCGACAAATGACGGCATTTTTAATATCAGAATAAAATAAACCAATAACGGCAATATTTTGGGCAAGTATTGTGGAGATAACCTGTTTATAAACAGGATTGAAGAATCGATATAGTGCACGTGTAAATGCAGGTGCCTATTTAAAATAAATTACATAGTTTAAAGTCAAATTGAGTAAACGTTATGATTTCTATAAAAAAAATATTTTTAGAAAAGTAAAATAAATTATCTTTCTTGGCTTCTATCTTTTGAAAATTATAGATACACAATCCTAACGTCAAAAATTATCAAAACATTTACATCTTACCTTATTTTGAAAAAATAAAAATAAAAAAAGTGAAAATTTTCCCGGAAAATGAGGTAATTTTCCGGGAAAATCTGGCTTCCCCCTCATAAAAACGATAGATGCACAATCCTACATTTAAAATTTTTCAAAATTAATACTCCTTACCTGATTTTCTCGATGTACCTATACGTAAAGTAAAATAATGCCCCAACTCGTCTCAGCAATCCTGAATTATCAAATGCGTTTTTAAGTTTGTCCCACACTTTTTTAGCTGAAGTCGCATCTTGAATGTGTGAATAATTTCTTACACAATTTCTTGCGCCCCTTCATCTTTTAAATAGGAGATAATATGCTCGATACATTTTGTACACTCGAAGATCGAATTTAACATGAGAAAATTACACGATTTTATAAACTTTTATATTACTCTTAGAACACAATATTTTTCATAAAACTTTATTTACACGACAAAGTAACCTATTTTGCAACGGATAATTGCAGATAACTTTTAATTAAGATACAAACACGTTGATGCAGGTTTTAAAAAACAAGAGAATTCTTTATTGTCAAAAAACTATATGCACCAAAAAAAACATAATTCATAAACAGACATCTATTGAGAAGTACGATAACTAAATAGGAATGTTCAATTTCAACATTTGAATATTGATTTTGAAAATCCATAATTTGCCGAATACATCTTCGTTAGCTTTTCTTACCCCACTTCTCCCGAACTATTACATTTATATGTATTAATTATAAAGACGAACCAATAAACTCAAATTTTAAATTTTAGCTCTAAAGCAAGAATGATAGATTACAAGATTATGCAACTCAAAATACGTTACTCTCTTTTTTTGTAAAAAAATAAAGCGTAGGAACCAGTCTGTATATCTGACTTTATTTTCACCTATTATTTAAACTTTGTTTCACTCACCCTTGGTTCTTCAAATATTTGGTTGGTTTTACAGCGGTTTGAGCGAGAAACATGAATAAATATGATCACATGATCATTGATGTGAAAGCGTTAATCTACATACCTTTCATTTCCTCTTATTGTATGTAGTGTGGTGGTATAATATATTTGGTCATTCACTCTCATTCATCATTGGTTATTTATTTTATTTAATGTTTATGTTGTATATACAGTAGAAAACAAAATTATCGTTCTCTTCATAGTAATTTGACGACACGACAATTCATTTAAGTACAACATTTTTGGTTCACTATCGTATTAGAAGAGAGGAAAAAAAATAAAATTAAAAAATAAAGCATAGGAACCAGTCGTTTTACTCTCCATCGGAGTTGGACAATCTTCTAATCTATCATTCTTGGCTCTAAAGTTGCAAATGTGTGAGAGCGGCAAATGCTTCCGTTTACTCATCGTTTCAAAATTCTCTCTTTTGCTTTAGCAGTAATGTTTCTAAATATGACCAACTATGACTAAGAATTGAAAAAAATCATGATAAAACTTAAGCCATTAAATGTTTCACCAGCGATCTGAAATGGCAGAATGGTAATTTGAACGTTTTCAAAAGTTTACTGAATTCGTTGGAATCATCGTTGGAGTATGTTAAAAAAACGAGTTACACCAAAACTTCACCATGCAAATATAAATATGTAGTGCCACATTTTCACTGTGCAAAACCAAAAAAATTTAAATCGAGTTCCGTGGAAATAGGAGGACGGATGTATTTAATATACAATTAGAATTTTGTTGTTTATCAAGCCGGTATAAAATTTGTGTCTTCGCGTAATTTACGATCCTCTAGAATTTATGGGCCCTAGGCACGTGCCTAGTATGTCTTTGCATTAATCCGCTCCTGCACATTGGCACATTGGTAACTTATCCAATAAATCTATTTTTCGGTGGCATTTTTAATGAAAATTCAACGTTTTCTACTAAAAGTCAACATACAGGTTGATAAATTTGTAAACAAATGAAATGTTTAAAACTTCTCCGGTTTTACGGATACAATATTTTGTAGAAAGGTAGAAGATGGAAATTTTAAATATAAAAGATTAGTACTTAATTCTTCTATTACATAATATAATGATATGTGAAAATCAAAAATCAAATCGCTTCAAACACATGCAAAAATTCCCTTTTGGTATATACATATGTATATATATATATAAATAGATTATACGGATATTAAAGAACAACTTTGCAATCGTGTCGACAACTTATATATGTATATATGTATAACCAGACAAATTCAACCTTCACAAAATCCATAAATTAAAGCAATTAAAATCGTCTAATACTCGTATAAGAATTTTTTCAAGAAATAACATTCAGAATCTATGTAATTGGCATTTTACTAATTGCTTGCTGGTAAAACTAATGTTCAATAGAAATTTGCTGTACTAACTCAAAGTTTCTCGATTATTTATTTATTACGAATATTTTTTTTGTCAATTTCTTTATACATTAAAAACGTGTTTGGAATTACAAAATTGCCTCTAGGTTTAGAGGATATGTCGCTGTATAATATTTAATTTATTAAATTTTAGTTTGTGGCGTATAGAATTTTACTACAATAATATTATGATAACGATATCTCTCTTTGTAAATCATAATTCACAATTCTCGTGAATTGGGGCGCGTGGTCCTCAAACCGCAAATGCGCGCACCATATAAAATGTGATCAATGTCATTCGTATGCTGTTATGTAATCTACATATTGTAAATAAACCCTCAAAAATACGATAACTGGATAGTGTGCTTATAAGTGCGCAATCGAAAAACGTTTTTACATTAATTGAGATAATTTTATTGTATTTATATACATACGTAAGATTTTGCCCACCTGAATATTAATCGCGATATTAACTCTCAATTTACAATATTATAGGTTGCAAATGAATTCGCGAAAGTGATATCGCTCACCATATTTGACGACATTGATCAGGTGAAATTTGTTTATGTTTTAATTAACGTCCATTATCGTATGTTTACATCTCTTAATAATTGTGGTATGACACTTGTAAAAGCACAATTATCAATACCAAAAACCACGTATCGCTTTTGTTTGTATATTCTCTTATATGTTTACTATGTATATAGAAACCGTTTATATATAAATAGTCTATGTCTAGGCAATAAAAACCGATTGATAATAGTTCATGTTAAATTATAATTTTCATGAAAATTGTTTAAAAAAACATACAAAAAAAAATGTAAAGTTGAACTCATATACTCGTACCTATCCTCAAAAAATTCCGACCCTCGTTGTACATTTATATGTTTTAGTTCCTGTTCCTATATTTGCATTAAAAACAAAATTTTTACGAAACCCGTAAATATTCATAAGTTTTGTGATGATAACATCAACACCCAACACGGTTGCCATGTGTGCGGCAAGTGGAAATATACATGTAGTACATAATGTATTGTATACCCAAATACCCATTCCATCGAGCAACAAAATAAAAATAATTCCTTGTGATTTACTTTGTAAATTTAATAATTATGTGAGTACCACCAACCTTGAAATTATTACCACCAGACATTAAAGGAAAACCGATAAGTGATATGGTGAATGCGATGAGAGTAATAAAAGTCGTGCGGACTTTTTTATCATGTATATCGAACTAAAAAAATCTGGTGGAAGGGTTCAATGTTTTTTTGGGAAAATACAGTCTTAAATAGATATGTATTATGTTTATAACGCTCAGAATGTGAAATATTAATAAAGGATGTATTCAACCCGGTAAACACCCTGGATGAGGAGAAGCTGGGTATCTTCCGGATGGCATTGAGTAGGCAAGTTATCGAGTCTGCAAAATCATCGGGTTTGTACCACAGATGCTTGGATGCTACCTTTTAGTTAGCGCATTTATTTGTAAGTGCAGTAACAATGAAACATGCATTATTATTATTATTATTACTTGAGGGCCATGTGGGGCTCAAGCCACCCCGCACTGCGATCTAAAAGATCTTTTGTGCATAAGCCCTACTTAATTATCCGTCCAGTCAATATTCAGGCTTTTAATGAACCTGATAATACTGCCTAACGGTACGTGATACATACTATCTGGGCTCATTGCTCTCCCTGCTAGATGTAATAACATTTACTTCTGCTAGAAAAGCGGTAGCATTGGGACTCAAGGACTTTGAGAGATGAGAGGGCAGACCAACTCCCGTGTATTCCTTCCCGTGCGTCGTCTACCGTTTTGATTTGACTCTTGCGAGTAGCTGGGAATAAAAAAGTCGCCTGTAGGTTACCCAGGTTTACTACAGGAAGGCTAAATAAAACTGGAGGGTGCCTGGTATCCAGAGTCCGCATATATAGACTGATTAACCTATCAGCCATTCATCCATCGGCATATGCTGTTCCACCTTAGATTAGGGATTTTTTGTCAAGGTTTTCTCCTTTAGCGCCGTACTTTAGCCTGTCACAAAAGTCTATATTCAGCCTAATGGTTACAGTTACCGGTGGTTGCCACGAGGAGGCAGTACGTACACTTGCGCCTACTGGAAGGTTACGGAGCCCCTTCCAATAGACGCCAAACCACCATGAATCATGCATATAAGTGGTTTTGTGAGGAAGTCTTCAAAATTATACAGACATTTGAAGTGGTTGCCAGCTAGTTGTTGAGGACCCTCCTAAACCTCTGTTTGTACAGACTTGGGCCCCTAGTCCGCCAAAGTCTCCGATATTGGACTGATGTATTCAAAACTTTCGATAAAGAAAGGGTGAAAGGTTATCTATTACATGCGTGAGGCGAATGGCCAATCGATAATGTTTCGGCTGGGTCTGAAATCTGTCGAATGTATTACTGGTTCCGGTTCAATGATGCAATACGTTCTGGAGAGAATTTCTATTGAGATACTCTCGGGACCGTAGTCGTTTTGTGTCGTTTGTGTAGCTGAAACATTAACCATCGAGGAGCTTCTCTATTCAATTGTTTAAGCTCTTCGGAGCTTGAAATTCTCAATAAAGACTGTGAGCCAACTTTTGTTAATTCTGTTTGACAGGAAGTGATTGACATCAGTTTGTGCTCTTTGTCGATTATTGATTCTTCTTACTTCTTATCACATGTGTATCTCGTTTTCTATTAAACTCAATAGACTACCATTTAAACGATACTGTAACAGAAAAATAACCAATTGGTATTTTTTCTATCTCGAGCTCGTTCCTCTACTTGTTACACCGAGCGCATCTCTTGTCCTCTTATCAATAACCAGAAGTCTCGGAACAAAATTTTTTGGATTTCTGAACGTAAAAGGTTAAAAAAATTCGTTAGAAAATTAAAAAATAAAGCCTAAAAATCTAAACTTCAGGCTAATTGTGGTAACTTCTTAGTGGCTCAAAAGGATTGCTCACAAGATCACAGATCACGTGGATTAAATTCTGTGAGGAAATTAACCTAGACTTAATAAAGCATTGGGTAAAAATGATGTTTGTAGACTTAATGCTCTTCGTCTGGCCGAATGGTCAGCTCACCTCTTCCAATAAGGAAGGTTAGTGAGTTGCTTCTTTCTGTTCATTTCCCCGGCCGTGACTTCAGTTTTGATTTTGTTGCTTCCAAGCCTACTAAATTTTATGTTGAAACCCCTAATTGTAGTTTAGCTCCCAATTTTTCACGACGTTCTGCGTTGGAGTCTGTTCTCAATTGCACCGTACAAATCTGGGGGTCCAGTTGGTATTTTCCCTGCTAAATTACAGTATGACTCTCCCTACATTCGGCAGCATCTACTTCATATATTTCCTAGCGTTGCATATAGCATTGTTTCACAATGCTTGGGCAAGACTAAAGTTCTTTTTATTCCGAAGACTGGCAAATCTGATTATACGGACCCTAAGTCATTTCGGCTTATTAGTCTGTCTTCAACTTTTCTTAAGACTTGCCATTCTTGCCCCTCAGTAACATGCAACATGCTTATAGAGTTGGTAAGTCCTGTGAAACTGCTCTATACACGAACTTGTAACTATTGAAAGGTCGCTCAATAATAAAGAAAAAATAATAATCTTATGGTTGGTTTTCTGGATATTGCGGGAGCCTCCACTATAATCCTCTCATACCTCTCCATTTTTTGGTGGCCAGTGGTTAAATAAAGACTTCTTTAATTAAACTTAATTGATTGCAAAATATTGCTAGAAGTAGAGCCATTACTGGAGCTATGTCTATAGTATTTGTAATCCGTGTATTATCTGAAAAGTATTTAAAATAATATTATGTATTCATAATTAGCATTATAGTTAGTAACTTACTTATACTTATCTTGAATTATAACAATTAATTAATAATTAAATCATTATTATATTATTTTAGTCACAAAAATATTGCTCTGTTAAATGTGAAAACAAATATGTTTGACGTTTTATTGTTCTTTATACAGTTGATCGCGACATCTGTTAATCAACATTAAATTCAAATCTATCTTGTACTAAATCATAAATGCTATTGTACTAAAATTGTAATTTCGTTCTAAATACTAAAATAAAACAGTAGGTACTTGTCGAATTCTTGAGCTTATGTGTCAAATAAATAAAATTAATGAATTATAATAAAATTATACTCAACATAAACGAGATCTGTACCGCGTTTTGTGTCACTTTAATCATTTGGTGAATCATTTCGTCTGATTCGACGCATTTCAATTATTATTTCATCAAGGCTTTTGCCTGAGTTCAATCCATCTTGGTTTATCCATCGAAAGATTTGTGGTGCTCGGAGCAATTTCTTGAATCTTTATCGGATTCTTTTGCCTTCTTTTCTAATAACTCTTGCTCTGAAGTTGGTGCTGGATTTGGAACTTACTGCCCTCTGAATAATTTCAGATCGTTTGATAGTCTGGGTTCGCACTGCACTGTGTTTCAAGCAGAATTAATTGCTTTGACTCATAGTTAAAGTGTTATTGAGGCTATGCGTCTTGCTGTTAACAACAAAACTAACTATTTTTTTCTGTACGGGTAGTATAGCTGTGCTGAATTCATTGAAAAATCCCTTGACTATTTCTAAACTTGTTAAGGACTAAACAGACGCTACACAAACTTCACATTTAAAAGTGTGGAGCATCTACAACGCTTGGGTTTGGCTATATATACAACGCTTGGGTTTGACTCAAGATGATGTATGTGATGACTGCCTCGAAGAGTTAGACAACTGTATTGACTTTGTGAAAAAAAGAGAAAGAAGACCTTTATGGTTTCCAACCAATTTCAATAATAATAATAATTCACACATATTATTTGTCAACTATGCAAAATGTTTTAGTATGTAAGCTTATAAACAATATTATAAAAACTAATTATTAAGCATTTTCTATGTTTTTATATAAACTCGAAATTAATTAAAAATAAATCAGAAACATCAAAATGTTCGTTTATCACTCAAATTAGTTAAACCCCACCAGCGATAATTTAATTAGTTGGTACGTTAATCCAACAAATGTTTAGTCTTACAAAGTAAAATTTATAATTTGTTGAAAAATAACATTGGTCTCTTCGAGTCATTAAAAACCGGCAAAAATAATAATCAATAGCTAACAATACATAACAATAGAGAAAAAATGCTACAAGGCAAGAGAGCGGAAAAGTTATTCCAGCTGCACACGAACTACAAAAAGGATGGAGACTCGCGAAAAACTACAAAATATCTTGAATCCAAAATTGCAGCATTAAAAGCATTGTAAAATGAGTACACAACGATAATACAATTCGGAAAGCTACACCAGGCTTAGAGACGATCCGCCATTATTTTCAATAAAGTCCTCAAGAAATAAGATCTATAAAAAACAAGCAGCAAAATAGAGAAGCTGAGGCGTTATTAAATTTATCATTAACTCGTATGGAGAGAATGAATGACGTCAGGTTGCAGATCTTCATGATACCATATGCCTGGAGGCGACAGAGGATGAAGAATCAACAACCAAATACTTCACAAATAAGTACTACGACGACTTACGAAAAGCGTATGACGAAATCACGAAAAGCAAGCAGTACAAAGCCGGTAGCGATCGACCAGCACAAATTAAGCTGCCAGAAATACAAATATACCCCACTTTTGTGGAGAGCACAGGAAAAGGATGGCATTTCATGATGTTTTTGAACAATTATTGGACTACAACCAATCGCTGAACAACATACACAAGATCAATTACTTGAAGACCTGTGTTGGAGGTCAAGCAATTCGTGGGAGAAAAACTATGAACCCGTATGAAATATAATCAAAGAAAGGTACGAAAATCGCAGGATGAACCTAACCAAATATATTCACACCTTGATGTCACAGCCGATTATAAGTAATGAATCTTCTATAGGAATGTCTTTAGAGAATCCAAGATAAATTCAAACTCTTGAAAATTTCATGAAGACTCTTGAATCGCGTTTTACGGCATTAGAAGGCGTATTTCGAGAAAAATCCTCGAGTTTTCGAAAAACAGCAATTGGACAATTGGTAGAAGAACATTTCTATTTTTTAATTGATTGATTGATTTTGAGTGTACGACCAAGCATTAAGCATAACCTCCCGGTATTGAATTTAACGCCGGGCCCACCGTACACCCTTTCTTGCATTTACTTAGAAGGATTGGATAGGATTGTTAGTATAGGATTGAGATCGACCCGGTTACAAACACTTTAGCGGTCAATTGTTAGTAGTTACATTTTTTCTAACAAAGTGCTTTCAATCCTTCGAATCCTAAAGTCAATATTAATTAGTTATCAATTACCCCTTATATACATATATGCCAAAAACTACTACGAGAAAACAATTACTACAGAATTCGTCCTAAGTCGATTCGCCCTAAGTCGATAATCTTATAACACTCTCAAAGAACCATTCAAGCCGACTGTTCGACAGTGATTTTTTGTGCGAATTTTTAGATTCACACTTTTCCGCCAATCAAATAACTCAAATTTATCAAATAAAACTCCCACCAAGATAAAATATTTTTAACTTTAAGCAAAATATTCGCAGACGACCAACTAAATCAAACAAAAAATGTGTGAATCTAGAAATTCGCATAAAAAATCACAGTCGAACAGTCAGCTTCAAAACCAACTAAATGAACTACTTCGGTAATGAGGCTTTAATTTAAGAAAATGAGCAAGCGACTAAACACAGCTCCTAATCAACATAGGCGTCAGAGAACCTACAGGATCACATAAAATTGCAACTCTAAGTGGCAAGCTGATGAATCGAAACATTCTGTCCACGACTGCTAAGCTATTTGATCCATTAGGATGGCTAGCACCAGTTATAATAATACCAAAGATAATGTTACAGAAGATGTGGCTCATGGGCCTCAATTGGGATGAACCAGTTGCCTGCTGCCTGCGTTTATCTAAATGTAACGAATAAAGAGAGTGAAGTTAATATCAGCCCTATAGCAGTCAAAACGAGAGTCGCGCCGACGAAATTAAAAGTAACATAACCAAGGCTGGAACTAAATGGCACTGTTCTGTTGGCTAAATTACTTAAGGAAGTAAAACAAGCATTGGAAATACAACAAGCACCAACTTCGCATAGACCGATTCAACCATAATGCTGCCATGGATACAAGCAGATATTCAGAAACATAAAGGTTACAGACTTGCCAACAGAGTATCGGGGATTAGGAATATTACCAAAACACATCAATGGAGCCACATTAAATCAGGTAACAAACCAGCAGACTGCGCGAGCGCCGGAATAACGGTTGATAAACTAATCAATCATGATCTCTGGTGGTTAGGACCTCATTGGTCCAAAACCAAGCACAACAACTCGTCAGACATACAACACTACATTGAACCAGAAGAAGGACAAATAACAGGACTAAAAAACATCCATTAACTGCCATCACAGAGGATGATGACAGGATAGCTCGTTTAATAAATAAAATATCCAGTTTCACTAAACTTTCCTACTCTGTACAACTGTAGCTTCATAGATTTTTGAACAGCATGTAACACCTCCTCCCGGTTTTGTTTACCACTGCTAAAGTTCATTTCGTCTTTAATCCATAGTCCAGGTATTTCTTTACCGGTCTTTCCCGGTATTAGGAATACCAAAATGTTCCAAAATACAGAATCAGAATATCAAAAGATCTTCTTTTGCATACCACCCTTTCGAAAAACTTGTATCTTCAGATTCAAACACTAATAGATTTTAGCACTACTATTTGATCGCTTGATCACAATTAAGAAATATAAAGGGCTGAAACCTCATGAGGTGATCAGAACTTCGGTCTTCAAAAATAATTCAACTCCCAAATCAACTAATAAGCGAACTTCTTAAGACAATCTACAGCTCAACCTCCAAAAACAATATTTGTGTGAAGTTTGGTTCAAATCGATCAAGGCGTGTGGATTTGTTTAAATATCTTGCACATATACAAATTTTACAGATTTGTATTTCGTAAGTATGTAAATATTTCACAGTTTCCTTTTAATGTTCTACTTATAAAAAGCTATTGACCACACAATTTATATCGTTCACCAAAACTCGTTGCAGATTTTCCTGTAGGTAGTTCCATTCAGCGATTCTCAGCCGGCTAGAAATCAGTGGTGGTGAGCGACGGATCATTGCGATCCCCAGAGAAGCTCGAATTTGCTGCATTTATCAATTCAGATGAACCAATAAAAAAAAATTAAGTACTCATTTTACAAAAAAAAAACCGAACACTGAAAAAAAAATTGTCGGTAACGCGAAGTTTATGGCAACGGGACACATTTGCGGCATTCTTGGCTGATTTTTTGTTTCGAAGTTTTGTTGCTCTGTTTATTTTGAAAATTTGTCGTAAATACTCATTTGGGTTGGAAACAACAGTTTTATTCTAATCCCAAAAATTATTAAAGCTAATCTGCATCGCCTCAATATACAAAATGTAATCCCCCAAAAGAAAAAAAAAACTTTCTCCTTTCTGTTTCTTTTTATTTTACTTCCGGCATTCCCAATCAATATTTTTTCTTCTATTCGCTTTATTTATTTTTAATATTTTAATATTAATATATAATAGTTAATAGGTCAAATAAGAATAGCGTAAATATTTTTAAGTACAATCGATCATTTTTCGGTTATAATTTTGTTAATTTTTTTTTCTCGTTATTTTCTGACTTTTTTTTATTTCAATCATTTAATTTGTATGTTGTGAGATTCTTTTGGTAAGTCTTCTATATACATAGGTGAGATAAAACTAATTCTTGTGCACTGGCTGGGAGACGATTGGTAACGTTATGAGTGACACCTGCGTATCGGTTAACAGATTTAGATCCCTCATCAATTTGAAACCAAGACCTTGATTTTCCATTTGCTAGCCAGAACTGATCGTCTAAATGAACCGTCTAAATTTCTTATGATCATCATATGAAGTGATAGAAAGGTCGGCCCGAAACAATGAACGCGTAGTTTTATCTAGCGATCGGTGAGAATCACGAGCCCTATCACTTCTGACTGCAGCATTTTATCCAACTCTTTTTAATTCCCTGATTGGTCAGCGGTGGTAAAGGGATAATACTTACTTGGATCGCGTATCGCAGCATAATTAAACCCATTCGACTTATAACTAACCCATTCTTAATGTAGCATGGAAACGATTCAGTTATTTGTTTAAATTGAGACTCGTGTTCGGGGTGTGATAATTCTTTGGTGCTGAATTTAGTTTTTTTCACGAATGCTGGAACTAAGCCAAGCAAGTTCCAGAAATCGATCGGTTGGCTCCCTATATTTATGGCGCATATTTCATTATACTAGTCGTTATTACAATGATCTAAAAATGTCTAGGGTTACCTGGAACATCCTGCGCAGTAGGATATTTGGACTCCTCAATCGGTGCAACTTTATAAGGAGGATTGTCGGGGACTAACTCCTGATACTGTCGAAAAGTTACTTGTCTTGCAGATTTATCACCACTCAACTTTTCCAAGTTTCCTCTACATAGACACGTTGGTGAACCAACTATAATACTGAGGCTATCTGTCGTGCAGCGATCTTACACTTCAAGGCGCTATTCATGTTGCGTTGCAATATAAAATAAAGTAAGAAATCAAGGGGCGGCGTACAAAGAGGTAGGGTCGAGTATATTACCCTTGTATAAAATCCATAAAACTTACTTCTGTCTAATGGAACTAATTATTTGCCTGTAGTAGCCAAATCAACTTACGGCTACAGGTTCGTTTTACTTGGGCCACCTGAAGGAAAATCCCTCTTTGCATTTCTTCTCTATCGGAATTCGAAATTCGGTACCTGCCAATCAAAATGCTGCAGCTTTAATAACTGTTCCATTTAGTCGGTACGAAATAAATTAAGAGCAAAACACACTAAATTTAAGCTCAGTCACTCCTAATATTCAACGTAAATTTGAGAAATATGAATGAGTTAGTCAAGGTTCAATAATCGATGAAACCTTCATAATGACGAATGAATTTATAAATTAAAAATCTTCAACAATAATATGGACTGTGAAAAAGAATATACTCGAAAATTGGTCCACAGCCTAATTATTTTCTTCCATATCCAAGATCTTACAGGTAAATTTTCTATTTTTGAGTGCACATTAATAAAAATTACTTTTTAAAATACTAACCATCTGCTAATTACATAATTTTAATTTACATTGTGGATTGGCTAAAACGAAATTCTTCAGAAATGTAGCTTTAGTTATTTGAAACCGATAAATAAATGAATAAAAGTTCAATGGTTTTTGATTATGTTTTGTTGTGATATTTTCAACAAAGCCTTTTTTACATTTTCGTGCTCCACCTGAACTGGTTTTGTTTTGTTTTTGTATGTGGAAATACATGATCCCACACAATTGAAAAACTTACAAAATTACTAAAGATAATTTTGTGTTGTACCTCTGCTATAACTTAAATGTATGAGGTGTTATGCGTTGATAATCAATTCCATCAAGCGGATCAAGCCCATTCAATATGTTAATCGTGCAATATGACATACACACAAACACCCAAGTAACAGAATTGTATTGTAAACTCGCGAATAAAACAACAGACAGTTAAAATTCTTGCGGCTTTTTAATTTGTGATGCGCGCCGCGATGTTTTTGTGTATATCATACTGTATATTACATGTATGTAGTAGTACAATACAGTATAGTTTAATAATACATAGTAACCTACACTACCGCGGTTTTTAATCGCGCATTTTTTATTACGCTATTACTGTTTTTTTTTGTTTCCATCGTGTTTATGTCGATTCGTTGTGTGTTTTATAATAAATGACAAAATGATGGCTGTGGACTGACATTATAGGAATTTAAACAAGGTGTTGGAATTGCTTTTTAGGTCAATTTGGTGGTAAAGGTGTATGTTGTAAGGTTGTATCGATTAGCAGACAGTTTGTTTTATAAATAAAACAAGTGTTTGTATTTTATTCAAGATCATGGCATGGTTTGTTATAAATACATACATATTATGCTTATCAGACGATTGACACCTTATTTCACACTAGGTTATCATTCCCAGATTATGTACCAACATAATTACGTAAACGGGTTTAATAACCCCGTATTCACAATCCATATATTATAACGACGCTTAACATCATTAATCCTTATACTTAAAAAAAATCAAGTTACAGCCTAATTCAAACCTACTCACCCACACCCACAACCGTACGCAAACAATTTTATTTTATTTTCCAACCATGACCTTCAACCGTGAGAACCAAATATTTTATTCTTATAAACTTTTTTGTGTTTTTTTTTTATTTTACATTTATCAATGAATGATAAAAAATAAATTCGTGAAATTAAAATCATTAAATGGAAATTCGTCTCTCTTTCTATATAAAACAAAACACCTGTTTGAATATTTCATTTGATTTAAAAACGGAAAATTTATGACAACAACAAAAATCAGGGGAGGTATGAAAATTTGGTTCTCCTCTTATATTTCCTTTTTGTAAAATGGATCATACGAACAACAATAATTTTCTTGTATTAACTATACGAATACAGAGATAATCGCTTGATATGCCTACATATGAGGGATTAGGGTGTGACAGGATTATTAGGATGATGCGAAAGTTGAACAGTGAGAGAGTTGTCGAAATTGCGAATATTGTGGGAAAGTTTAAAAATGTCAGCTTTGTATGTGCCACTACCGAATCATAACGTAACCTGTGTGATAAAGCAAAATTCATCAAAGCTTGGCAAAAAAGTTTCGTAATAACATTCAATTTTCAAAATACCAAAAAAAAATTCAAAATGTGACGTAGATGGTGTTGATAATATATATTGTAGAGAACTTGGCAATCTTTCTACTAACCTTGTACAATATGACCAATGGCACTATAATGTTATCAGTGGCTTTTTTAACCGTGACGAATTAATAGAGAAAATGGACTACTTAGTTTTACATTATGATAATTATTTATCAACCGACTGAATAAATTCCCAAACAATTAGCATAATTATTCATCAAGGTGATAATTATTATACACATTCGTAGCAATTTGTTCCGCAGCTTCAAAACCACTCAAAATTACGGTCTTCTTACGTTAATCTGAGGCGCACACTATAATTTCCCGCATGACCTTTTATTCATTCATATTTACAAATATATTATAAATGTTGCTATCTATGTATGTACAAACAAATAACAAAGCTTAATATTACAGTTATTTACAATTATTCATTCGTCTCGTTCCAACACATTTAACTCATGAATACTAACGAAACGAGATAGTACTATAATATGGTAACAGCTCTTCCCTGTTTTGTGTACGTACTTACTTATATTGTTGCTGTAATTAAATCAAGATTAATTAATTTCTAAACTATAGTCAATTTCGTTACGAGACTACATAAAATAGTCGGTACGTTTAAAATTCAAGTTACTTTTGTGTTTGTAAAAGCTAAAAATACTCCCCTCTTTTTTAAAAATAAAATAAAATTGTGTATTCGGCTAATTTCGTTTACTAAATTCTCTCTCATTTTCTTTTCTTCGGTTTCCGATCGCATAAAAAAATACATTTTTCGTTTCCTTTTTTCTGTCAGTTGAGTGAAATCGTTTGAGGTGGTAAACTGCGTTTATTTACTTCTCTGTAATATTAATTTAAATAAATTAAAAAGAAAAAAATTTTTTTTTAATTTAATTCGTGTTAATTAAAAATCCATCTCAAATTTTGTGTAATTAATTTTTGTTTAAGTGTCTGTAAGTAAAATAGTGAAACAAAAAATTAAATTAAAAAAAAAAAAAAATTTTTGTTAAGTGTCAAAAATAAATTCTTTTGTTTTAAGTTATAAATTTATAAGGTGTATGTATATAAGAATAAAATATAAAATTACGGTTTATATATGTGTTATAATTAAATAAATAAATAAATTGTGTATGTTTTATATTATAAATATAAGTGAATAAATAAGAAAATTTTGTGTAAATTTGTGATTTAAGTGTTTGTGACTTCTTTATATATATGTACATAAGAAATAAATTTAAAAATAAATAAGTGAAGTACATAACGTATAAAAATATAAAGATATAAAAAAAATTGTGTTTTGTGTTTTAAAGAAATACATATTATATACGAAGCATAAGACGTATATATTAGACGAAGAAATAAAAATGGATTAAATACCGTTGTCTTTTTACATTGTGACGTGTTCGTCCAATCGAGGTAAAAAAAAAAAAGTTTTAAGAAAATATATAAGACGTAAATAATAAGAAGAAATTATTGGTGTGAGCACTTTAATCGCTCAGCGCTGTGATTTTCTTTCCTGTGTTGTCTCTTGATCAATCTCATTGATTTTAGGTATTTATTATAAGACACGAGCGAGTGGAAAATTTCAAAATTCTGTGTTCTACTATGTTGGAGTGTTTTTGAAAGTGAACAAAGAAAATTTTTTGATTTGAGTTTTTCTTCGTACACACGACGTCTTGATTTTCGATAATATGCGAGTGCAGTATTTTTTGTAGGTGTAGTCGTTGTTGTCGACGCCGTAGTCGTCATCATCATCGAAGGCTAAAAACAAAATGAGAAACGAAAAACTGCATTTTTCATGGCCTTGGCTTCGCAAATAATCGATGTTTTGGATTTTGTGCTTTTCTTTTGTGCTTGTGATAAGTGATATGAATGGAAAAAAATACGAACCTGAATGTGATTACAGTGGAGTGGTAGATTTGTGATTCGCGGAAACTCTAAAATATAGCAGTGTAGCTCGGCTTAAGTATCGGATGGCTTCGTTTTTTTTTTTTTAATATTGTGTTGTGTGGGGGTTTACTGTAGAACAATTAATGTGTTAATCAAGTGGGTTAATTTGCAAAGAAGTGGTTTGTGGGAAATTAAGTCTAAATTTTTTAACTGCGCAACATGAGTGTTTAGATTAAAAATAGCCTGAGGTTCAATAATATAATAGAATACCTGTTATTTTAACCATTAAATGGTAATATACTTACTAATTACTTTAGAACTACATGTCATGTATTTGTTTGTAAATTATTTAAATAATTCGTGTTTCAATTATGTGCAAGAATTATGGAACTCCCTCCATAAACAAAACAATTTTTCATTTAATACTTACTTAAATGAAAAAATTTATTAATTTTGACTTTCAGGTTTGTGAATTTCCAACATAAGAAGCAAAAAATTTGTGTTCAAGTTGGAAATTCATACAAACCTGTAAGTAAAAAGTTTTTTCATTGTGAATGCTCTGTAAGTGTAAATTGGTTCTTATTTTGAAAACATGAGGCTTGAACGTCCTGCCTAAAAAATAAAGATACTCTTGGCTACTCTGTATTTTGTTCTTTAGTGCATGAATCGTTTGTAAAGTAATGGCATAGACTGTATCCTTAACAGTCAGCCATGCTGCTGGAAATAAACATCATCCACATCCAAAGTGTAGATAATAATAAACCATAAATAATCAGCGTGGTTCGGTAAGGTAATCCATTCACGGTAACGATGGCACTAGCTTAATTTTCAAAAAAAATACGATCCAATCACACCACCAGCCCAGAAACCGCACCTGTCACTCGGTGTGGATTAAAATGCTTTTCGACAAACTCTCTTGTTAACAGTTTTATTCGATTATGTAGCCAGAGTATTAAAAGTGAGCTACTTCGCTGACTGAGACCAACCCTATAATCGTGTGTGCATTACTAATAATTGTCAGCCTTATACCATTGAAACACTGCGATTTAATAAATCGGATTTAGTGAATTTTTCGAGTTTAGCCGTAGTGTGTCAACCCTCGTTTTTGCTAACCACGTTTTGTTTCATAGAGTACCTGATCCAGTTTAGATAAATCGAATTTCTTAAACCGCAGTTTAGCAACGCTTTTACGCGTGTAACAAAACGGTAGTACGACTATGTCGTGTGTGTGCTTAAGCTATATTGGGTCGAAATTTACATACTTAGCGGCAGCGCTCATTTACTTAATAGGCTTAGGAAGAAAGAATGCAGGTGTATTTACTAAATTTTAAAATAGTTAGTACTATGGGAGGAGGTCAATCTTAACCCAATTATAACAAAATTGAACTCATTCATAAGTTCCAAGTTTTTCCCATTTATCAAAATTATCATTGGAACTTAGGTAGCCCACACCTGTTCTATAGGTTAGAATTTTTGTTTCACTTTTCATAGGAAATCTTATAATAAAATGGAACACAAACTTGGAACTCAGTTCCAAAAAAATCAAAATATGTATATTTGAAGTAGTGATACTTGGGAAGTAGAGATAAAAACGTAGAAACTTTTGAGGTGACATTCTAGTATTAAAGACGCATATTATGAAATTTATCCGATATTTTTGTTATGTTAATATTTACTACTTAAGCCATTTTATTTAAATTAAAAAAAAAAAATAAATAGCATTCGGATTCGAATTTTGAATTTTCGTAAATTTCGTTAATGTTCGGATTTTTTAGTTTAATTACTTAACTGGAAAATCCGCAGTGAATCGGATTTTACGATATCGGATAAATTTCATAATAGGCTCCCTAAGTTTGTTTACAAAATTAAACTTTTTACCTATGTACATTTTAGTTAAATTAATGTTTGATTTGTAGGTTTTCAGTACCTGAATAAAAATCCTCAAAATAGTGTTTCATTTTAATAAAATCGTGAAAAAGTCAAAACTGTTTCTGTTAAAGGTAGGGGAATGTTGTTTTTTGTTAATTAAGAAGATGATATAAAATTCGTCTAATACAAGAATGAAATTAGTACACTTTACATACGCAGTCACGAAATAAGTAAAACTATAAAAATTCAGTTTATTGGTAGGTATTGGCATAACTTGGTCGGAAATTTCATTATTCTTTAGTTTTAACCTGAATTCTAAATTTGGATTATTAGCTTAGGTTCGTTCAAAACTATTAAAATTTTAGAATTAAGTACTGCTTCATATAAATATTTTGGTGTTCAATACCAACAATTTCAAAGAAATCTTTAAGTAAGAAGTCCGTAATCATTTCTGCAAATGGAGAACTCTATAGTGTTAGCGACATAGTATACTGTGACTCACAAAACTGTTCATAAAAATCAAAAAATAAAATATTTTATGTCTTTCTCGTTCTTTCATCGTTACACCTTCAATAAAAATATTATTTTTTAATTATTAGATTTTACCGTTATCGATTAGATTTTCTCATTGTTTCGTTAGTCCTATTTGAACAGTTTTGTTGCTCGAATGTCAAGACATTGCTTTCCGTTGAAATATTTATTGTGATATTTTTTACTGTTGTTGTTGAGATTAATTTCATTAATTTATCATATTATAATTTAAAAAAAAAAAATTTATATTGTCGATGTAAAATACCGAAAATAATTTCAAAAAATGTTGAGGGATGTTGGGGTATTATCAGAACTTAAAAATGGAGTATCGATCAAAAATATTTCCAAAAAATTTGCCATTCTCTTGGTTTTATAAGTAATTTTAAGGAAAATAATAGTTTACCTATCAAAAAGAATGTTGGAGGAAGACCAGAAACATTGTCGCCTAATGCAAGGAGAGCTGTAAAACGATTAATTGTATCTGGTTCAGTTCACAATGCCACAGAGGTTAATAAGTCCATTAAAAATACACTTAACATTAAAGTAAGCAATGAAACCATACGGCATTGCTTAAAAAATGGTAATTTTAAAGCTAAATTTAAAACGAAAAAACGAATTTCATAAAATGAAGCGGTTAAAATTCGCAAACTTATATAAGAACTGGACACCGGAAAACTGGAAATTGATAGCATTGTCCGACGAAACCAAAATATACCGTATGGGGTCAGGTGGACGCGTGTGAACCTGGTTAGATGCAAGAACTGGATTATAGGAGAGAAATATTCAGAAAACTTTGAAATTCGGAGGAGGTTCTTTAATGTTTTGGGGATGTTTTAAGGGTGAAAAGTTGGGAATGGTTAGGCAAATTAATGGTATAATGAAAGCTGTTGACTACATCGAGATTCTATATGCCTCGTACCTACCTAGTTTACAAAGTTTTGGTTGTGGGATAAGGGACACAATTTGCATGCAAGAAAATCATCCGAAACACTCTGTTGGGAATTGATACACTGGAGGGGCCACCACAATCAACGGATTTTAATCCAATTGAGAATGTAGTATAGTTAAAAGAAAAATAATTGCCAATAAAACAGTTCCCAAAAGCTATGATGAATTATGGTCTAGGGTTCAAGAGAAGTGGAACAACATTGAACCAAATGTTTTAAAAAATTTGGTCGACAATATGCTAAAGAGAATTAAAGCAGTTAACCGTGCAAAAGTGGTTGCACCAAATATTAAACTGGGCAAAAGTTGTACCATGAACCTTAAAAGTGTTCATATAGTTCTTTGGTTCATATTATTCTGTGAAACGTATTATAATTTTAAAAAATTATTAATTTATTTTATTTTATAATTAATTAACAATAATATAGACTAAGTGAATTAATGTGGAAAATAAAGCAGAGAATCTAAAGAGAATTAAAGCAGTTAACCGTGCAAAAGTGGTTGCACCAAATATTAAACTGGGCAAAAGTTGTACCATGAACCTTAAAAGTGTTCATATAGTTCTTTGGTTCATATTATTCTGTGAAACGTATTATAATTTTAAAAAATTATTAATTTATTTTATTTTATAATTAATTAACAATAATATAGACTAAGTGAATTAATGTGGAAAATAAATTCTATGTTGTTTATTCTTAAATTACTTAAGTATCTGTTCTTTTAATTTTTATCAACAGTTTTGTGAGCCACTGTATATTTCTCTTTAGTTTTGAAAAATGTATCAATATTATTATTAGTAAAACGCTTATAAAATTGTTTGGCAATGTTTTTGTTTAATCTTCAATATAATTTCCTTTTAACTCAATACACTTCCATCCAACGATTTTCCAGCATTTCAATACCTGTCTTGTAAAGCGATTTTTTAAACTTCAAAATATGCGTTTGTTTTTCCTATTTCTCGATGTAAATGTCTTTCCTAAATTTCGCAATAGAAGAACTTGACAGACATACAATTTTCTCATCTTTTTGGTAATTTTTCCCCCTTTATATCAACTTAAAAAACATAATTTTTTTTCTCGCATGAAAAGCAGTTGCTTTTTAAGTTGTTATGGAGAGGAAAAAATTACCAAAAAGATGAGAAAATTGTATGTCTGTCAAGTTCTTCTGTTGCGAAATTACCATAAAAGTTATTCACCACTCACGACTGTAATACTATAATACTTGCCAGTGATCTATTTTGTGTACTGTGAGTGGCGCCTACTAAAAGATTATTTTCAGAAATTTAATAATGATAACTCATTACAACGCCATCTTTGTCTTAATACAGGAATCTTTTCAGCCCCTACTTATTTGGTACTTGTGAGCAGACAAATTGGACATGTAATGAAGGGGACACATTGATATTTGCCTCATTGATATTTAAATTCATTTTTCTTAAAAATGTATTGGGTGTGTGAATTAATTCTTAGACTCGACATTTAGATGTCGCTACGTGAGATTGCGTATAGTTTGATAAGCAATTCCAATTGCATTTTGTAGCTGTCACAATTGTCAATCTAATTCAGAGCAGAAAGTGTTATTTTTCATATTACGTCATTTTTTTGTAATTGATTTAAAATGGATCGTGATAAGTTGTTTTTTCGAAGGGTTCTTCTTTTCTTTTTTGTTTCCAAGAAAACTGCCGCTGAAGCTCACCGATTGGTTTCTGATACTTTTGGTAATCTAGCTCCATCGAGAGTAAGCTGTTTCAGTTGGTTTCATCGATTCCAAAGTGGTGATTTTTCAAATCAATTGAGAGCACGAATTGAAGCATGCAAAAAAAATCTTGCTGAGTACAAAAAACATAGTTTTCTGCATCGAATTGTTACTGGCGATGAAAAGTGGGTCTATTACGACAACCCCAAACGTAAAGCAGCTTACGTCGATCCAGGCCAAGCAGGACGACCATCGCAGCCAAAACGAGATATTCATTGCGATAAGGTTATGCTGAGTATTTGGTGGGACCAGAAAGATGTGGTGTATTATGAGCTGTTAAATCCAAATGAAACGGTTACAGGTGATCGCTACCGACGCCAACTGGACAATTTGGCACGTGCATTAGACGAAAAACGGCCAGCAATAGCGAACAAAAGCTATAAAGTTTTGTTTCATGATGAACAGACCACATCGTGCAAAAACCGCTCAAAACAAGGTATAGAGCAACTCGGTTGGGATCGGCTTGAACAACCTGCGTATTCTCCAGATCTTGCACCTTCCGACTACCATTTGTTTCGATCAATGCAAATAGGCCTGGCTGACGTACGCTTCCGAAACGCCGGAGAAGTGCGAAATTGGATCGATGGCTGGATAGCTGGGAAAGTTGAAGGCTTCTTCAAACGAGGAATCCACAATCTTCCCAGGAGATGGCAGGAAGTCATAGCTAATGATGGCGAATATATTGGATAAAATATACTGTATCGTTATCTTTTAATAAACATTTCTTTTTTATAAAAAAAGTCTAAAAATTAATTCACACACCCAATAATATCAACACAAAATAATTTTGGATTAAATTTTGACATTTTACATTACCAAAAAATAAAAAAAAACATAATAAAAAAATATCGAAAAATTTCTAAAACTCATCTATTGAAATTCTCGCAACTAAAATTCACCTAGCGCAAATTTTATGCGTAACTACTTCTGTTTTCTACACTACCGTATGAGAACGAGTAGTTGTACACAAGTACTTGCGAGTAGTTTGCTTTCGCCAATGGAAGGCGTTTATTGTTTGCGGAATACATAAAAATAACTCTTCTGTGCGTCACGGATTAATAATTACATTTGGTTTAGATTAGTGATGGAAATCTTATACAAAGTACCATGAAGTAAAGTAAAAACATCCACATAACATTAGATTAGATGTGTAAAGACCAAAATCAAAATAATAATGATAAGATAAATTGTTCTTATCACAAAATATCATGTATTTACTTGTGTGCAAATTTACAGAGCGCATATAAGTAAACTCTTATTTTATTTTTATTTATTTATACGTCTCTTTAGAAAGTATCTCCACATTTCAAACCTACTTAGTATTTTTAGTAACCGAGCTTTTCTGAGATGTTTATAGTCGTAGGAATCTTGAGCCAAATTTGATATCGCATTCTTTCAATAATTGTGTTTGTTGGGGAAGGGAGTGGTGTAATACAATAATATTGGTCACTTAAATATTATTAAAAAATTCAAAGCAGTTTTAAATTTATAGTGATTTTATCGAATAACAAAATTCGAGCATAATTTTTAAAAAATTACTCTCCAGCCAGGCAGGCACAATACGCCAGTACAAAACGCCCAACTACGATATGTAGTATATTTGGCAGTTTGGCACAAAAATTATTTTTGTCGTTTATCATAGAATTCTGAGAAAATTTAATAGTTTTTAGAAATTCTGTTATATCATAATGTAGAAAATTTCAAATCGTCATTTAGTTTTTTTTTTATGGAATTTTCCACAAAATCGGTACAATATTAGGGGAATCCCATTTGTTTAGCAAATACATTGGAAGGTGTAAATAGCATTTTAAATAAAGAAAATTATTCAAAAGGATGACAAATCTGTTTTTTTTAAGAAGAAAAAATACTAGCACTGTTGTTGTTATTAAAGCCATTACTTAAAAAAAATAACTTAAGTATTTATCTACTTTAATAATCAAACTTCTTCATTAAACATCTGTACCAACTTCAGATCAGAAAGTTATACAACAAAGATTTTTGATTACTTCTATTTATAGTTTTATACCACATGTATTTTGCTGTTTATTTCTATAATATCCAATTATTATTGCACTTCAATTTGTTATCGCTACAATGCGCACAATATGAAAAGTTCAAAATTTCTTTATAATTCCACTTAACAAAATAACAAACAGACCACAAAAAAATAATATTTAAAAAATGATATGAAAATTATCTCTCACCTATACTTATTTATCGCCCCAATTTTTAATCACACATATGACGAACTAAATACATAGTACATAAATGTACGTTATATTCCTCCTGTCTTATTTTATCAATATACACTACTTCGTATTTTTATAGCGCTCCATTCTTACATTCCACGCAACTATAATAAAAATTCAAGTTTATTATGAACAAATCATAAATCGTTGTTTGGCTGGTATTTTATCGAGCGAAAGTTGAATACATATCATATTGAATGGTTCATTAACGATTATAAAAATAAAAAAAACATACGGAAATAGACGATCGACGGCACAATGGTGTGCTTGTACGCTTAATTTTAGGTCAGAAAACGCACCTTTTAATAACTCGATTTAAGTGCATGCGGGTAAGGTCCTATAATTTCTTGAAATTGTCTGTTAATAATTATATAAAAATGTAGCACCACACTTGCATTGATATACCATGTATGTAAGCATTAATAACACTCAATTATACATATTATAAATGTATGTAACGAAGAGTAAAAAAAAAATGTTAGTCTACCTTTTGAATTAAAAACAGAACCTAAAAAAAAAGAAAAACCAAAGAAAACTTTCTAAATCAAGTCTTTTCTTCTTTTTGTTTAACATCTTGGTCGTCGTCTTCACTGTATAAATTTATTATTCGCATTTTTTACGTTCGTTCGTTTTTTCATTTTCCATTCGCAGCTTTCATTTTATATATTTGTTGAACAACACGAAAAAAAAGTTGAAGAGCGAGAGATAAAAGTTGTGTTAAATACTTAAATGGAAAGAAGAAAAACTTTAAGATTTATATTACTTAATTATATAAAGAAGGTATATTGCTGTTGCTTGTTTCATAGGTGGTTATGGTATGTACGAATAAAATATAATTAGATTTAAATCAAACTAAATCTTGATTATTGAAAAGGGGCGAGTAACCAAGAAAATCGATCGGTTTAAATTCCTAGTAGAATAAATGTTACCCTTGTTATAAAACAAGTTTATATATTTTTATAAGTCGTCATAGATACGCACGAGATTGACGAAGCCGTACACTGGTTGAGAACGTTTTAACATTATTATAATTAAAGGAAGACGGATTTACCAACCAACGCCCAAGTTGCAATCCTTAGTAAATATAAATCAAACAAAGAAACTCATACCAAAAATAAAAATAATTCTACAATGCGCATTAGCACCCAATCTACATTCTACACTATGCCACCTCCATTACACTGTAATCTCACTCTATAAAAACAACAATATTATTAAAACAAACATTTTTGCAAACTATTATTTATTACTCATTTTATTTATGTTGTGAATAAAACACTTTGTGAAAATAATGTTGATTATTTGGTTATATCTAATTATGGCGCCCACTAAATATGTATTCATCTATAATAAAATATCAAATTCCTAAAATTTTGTTATTTTATTTACCGTTACACACTATAACATTTATAGAATCATACTATATATAACCAAAACTAGTTTCAATAAAATATTCTAACAAAACAAAAACAATAATAAAATATATATTGTTGACAAACTATCGTAAACTACCTTACCTCATACTGATCTCATCAAAACCGTATTTAAGTAGTTCATGTTAATGACCTACACAAAAGTATTTAACATTTTAGCTTTCATTAAAGCTTGGAATGGATCTAACTGGTATTTTTACGCAATTTTTTTGCAAGGCACTTTTGTATCAAATACTAATTTAAAACATATTCTAGATATACCTAATTATGTAAGTAAGTAGTAAAAAATGGGATAAGTGGAAACTTCCTTGCCATTTAGACATTCGAAAAGTTAGTCAACGATTGTGATTCAAATATGTTATATATTTGTTAAATATTTTCTTGATTTGTTTTAATTATTTGTCGAACAGTATTAAGTTGGTAATGCTTGATGAATGAATGGAAAGTGGCCGTTTCAAATCTAATATTTAAGAAGAGAGATCGTACGATGTGGGAAAATTATTGCGATATAGCCATTCTTTGTACAGCCTTACATACTTAATATTGAGAAGAACCAATCCGGTAGCAGGGGAAATTATCGATGACTATCAAGGTGGATTTCATTCGAATCGGTTGGTCAGTGGTCAAGTTTTTTCGCTGCGAATGATTCTAAATATTACAGACATCTTGTGATCTACAATTCTACAATAGAGTTCTTGGATTTCAAACAAGCATATGAGTCGATCAATCGGAGTCAGCAATGCAGTCACAACATTGCGTGAAAATTGATAAATATATGCTATGTCGCCGAAAACCTTTAATCTCATGTTGGAAATTTGGATTATGTCTTTTTTCTGATGTCTAGCCTGGTCGATAACAAGAACAAAAAGAAGAAAACCCCGAAGTTTTTCAAAATTAGTTGCGCAACTTCACACAAGATCAGATAAGCCAGTAATCGCAAAACTAAATATGTTTTCTGTGTTTGCTCTTTACGTTTACATAAATATGTAAATTGAAAAGTGGTTGTCTCAGTTTAAGTATTAAAATTAGAAAACAATATTTTACAAAATAAAATAAAATTTCGTAAAATATGCAAGGTAGATACTACATTTTAAATTAAACCAAATGACACATTTTTATTTTTATTTTAAAACGAAATTTAAAATTTTAAAAATTGCTATGCGCTTAAGTGTTACTTAACAGATAAGTAAGTGTTTCTTTATCATCAAATGTACGATACGAGATGATATATTTTGAATGAAAATAGATACAAAAATTTTGAAAACACCAATCGAAATATCTCATTTTTTAACCAAGATGGCAATACAAACTCAAAAGTGGCAAAAATGCCTTTATATGACTTAAGTACTGTGGAGACGGATTGCCTCCCTAAATTACTGGTTCTTAACCTTTTTAGGTACTGGCACCTATAACCTATTTATCGATTTGGTTTTAATATGCAGAAGGGTTGAAAATCTCATCTCAAATGCTGTTGTGACAAAGAGAACAAGGCATTTCAGATCAATATGAGCCAGCATACGACCTAATATTAACTTCCTCTTCTCTTGCGTTGGCGCTACATCCTATAGATTGCTTTGGCGGCTTCAACAATGTGCCAGATGACCAATCACCTTAAGCTCCCTTTCAACGTCATCCATCCATCGGGTAGGTGGTCTCTCGCTAGGTCCTACTTTCTTTGGGTGCAAATTTCAAGGCCTGTTTGGTGGTCCGATCTTGAGAACGAAGAACGTACTAACGTGCCTGGCTCAGTGGTTAAAGCTGTGGCGTTTGGATCGGGAGGTACCGGCTTCGAATCCCGATAGGGGCTGTTTCATCATCTGATTACGATCGGTGATCATGATAAACACAACTATGACCCCCTGTTGAGAGTGCAGAATCCATGCGCTGACCCACCTTTCGTGTCAGCACTATAGGCTGACATGAAGCAATGCAATGTGCAGGTGGTTTATACAAAACGGGTCTATAGCCGTACGTCCTCGATTTGGCAACTACTGCGTAAAGTAGGACGGTAAAAGTTAACTGCGAAAGAGTTGGGAGTGCCTTGAGCCCCAGAAAAGATTGCATAGAATAAAAAAAAAAAAAACAACATGTGCGTTGGAAATGAGATTCTAAAATGTTGTTTGGATGTCGTTTTGGAATATAGCCAAGTATGATGGAACTTGGCCATTTCTCAACCGATTGTGATGAATTTCGACATGTGTATTTGAAATGGTAACTAAAATGAGTTTTGGATGAAGTTCTGGAATATGGCCAAGTAGGATGAACTTGGCTATTCCTTAACTGGGTATCATCAAATTTGACATGTGTGTTGGGAATGGAATTCTGAAATAATTTTTGGATAAAGCTAAGCTCTGGAATATGGCCAAGTAGGATGGAACTTGGCTATTTCTTAACCGAATTTGATGAAATTTGATATGTGTGTTGGAAATGGGGTTCTAAAATGATTTTTGGATAAAGCTCTGGAATATGGCCAAGTAGGATGGAACTTGGTTGTTCCTTACCCGATTATTATGAAATTTGATATGTGCGTTGTAAATGAGATTCTAAAATATTTTTTGGATAAAGTTCTGGAATATGGTCAGTTACACGGTTAGAAGTTCTAGAATACGATTTTTCGTGTTAAAATGGATGCCTGTACCCATGTTACTGAAGCTTTTGACCTGTTTGGCTGTTGTTATATACGTAAATATATGGATATTGGTTAAACTAGAAATCAGTACTGTCAAAACTGTCACACCAACTTTATGACACAGGTGAATGCTATCCCCATTGAAGATATCAAAGACCGAAGTTCTGATCACCTTGTGAGGTTTCAGACCTTTATATTTGAATGGTTAAATTTATCAAAGTATTTTGAAATATCAGTGTCCACTAAGTATACCTAGTTGTTGACTGGATGGAATTCTGCTTTCCAGTTGTCCACAAAATGAAACGAGGTTTTAATACTCCAGAAAAAAAATTATGAAGGGCAGGTGAAATAAATGTTTCACTTTTTTCCTTAAATAGTTGAAGGGCATCAAGGATTGTAATCCTAAAAACGGGCAAAAGAAACATACTTACTTATTTTCCATGAATTAGAAAAAATTTAGTTTACCAAATAATAAAGATTGCCGACGTCCTACGATTCAGTTTTGAATCATTTTCGTTTAACTCTAAAAAGTTGCTCCGAGGGCAATTATTTTTTTATTAAAGCACTTTTTAAAAATCTTAATTTTTTCATAGAATTATGTACTCCTTATCTACTAGCATTACCATTATTTATTGAAGTAAGTACTTAAGGGACAAGGACAAGTTTTATTTGGCTTAATAAACTCACTATTTTAAATTAAACGCCCACACATAAATAAAAAACAGTAAGTAATCCAATTTTCATGTTCGATTGATGCCGAAATCGAGATTGATTTTTCTTCGATGGGAAAAAAGTCAATCGAAAAAATACCTTTTGTGGTTGTTTTATAAGTTATACAGACGTGAAGAAGATATAATATACATATATCGAAACGTCGTCGAAAGAAAAAGAGTTTTATTTTGATTAGGCTGTAAACCCGAAGGTAATGAAATACTTACTAAATATTTCATGCTTTACTTATATGCTTAAAATTTCAAATCTGTACCTCGTACAATTTGAAAACTGTAATGAATTGCAGGTTTGGTTGGATACATAATATAAATGTACGGTGCAGCAAAGTTAATGACCAGATTTCTGGTCCGTAAGTATTCGCTCATGTTGTTTTAAAATATTTTCATACTATAGAGCCTCAGTATGAGAAAATTTTGAAGCAACATGACCGGATACGACCAGAAATCTGGTCTTTAACTTTGTTGCACCGATGTTTAGTCTGCAATTCATTTTAGTTTTCAAATTTTTCGAGGTTATTTTTACCACTTCTATCCAGAAATTATTTAGAGAATAAGACCGAATAATAATGTCTTCAGCAGCAGCTTTATAAATTTCAAGAATAACATAATTTGTGTTTAATAAAAATAAAATCCCATATTACCAAACTCCCAAGGTTTCATTACCTTCCGCATTCATGGATTGAATTAGAAATAGAGATAATTGTATACTTTTTCAATGTATTTCGTTACATAGCTGCCGGCCAAGGCCATTTCAACTCATTTTTATTAAACGACTCATAAAAATACTAGTTGGCGAGAAAAGTTCTGGTAAAATATAAAGAATGTGAATTAATGTGTGTTTATTGATCTGATTGACGGCCTAATATTTATACATTAAGAATAAAATTGATTTTCTTAGTCGTCTATTGGGTTGGAGCTTGAAAGAGAAGGGAAAATAGCTTTTTTTAAAATAGTTTTTTTGCCAGCAATAAAAAAAAGAAGTCAAAATAAAATTTCTAAAGAAAAATTTTTAACAACATTTTTCTTATGTGTTGTAAGGATTTTAATAAGATAAAGTATTTCAGTCTGGACAAGCAGGAGAAGTGTCCATTTCAATTCTAAGTAATTTATTCTGCAAAATAATGCGGTGTGTGGATCCCGTGTAGATCATCAAATTTCATCTCATAAAATTAAAAACAAAATTAACTTCCATAAACAAAAATCCCTTACCATTACCTACCTAAATGTAATTTGTGAATGTTCCTGTAATCTAAGCCGTCATATAGCTAATGATCTGAAATTAAAGTAAAACGAATTATTCATTTATTAAATAATTAATTAATTTATATTTATCTTGTAATTTGTCGTAAACATCATTTTGTTTATATTTTTAATTGTTTGACATTTCGTCAGCTGTTATGTAAAAGAACTAAATTATTGTTAAAATAATTAAAATTCTCCCCTATTGTTGAAAGCTATAACAAATAATTTCGATCGTAGTTTAAAACTTTTATAAAAATTAAGTTTAAATTACTCGCGGTAACTTACCATTTAAGCGAATGAATTACTTAATTAATGAAAAATTGCCACCATGACCGCTAATGCTTATATAATATGTATTATAATTCGTTTTGGGACCGGAGAAAGTTGTTTGAGGAAAATACAACCGCCATCCACCAACACCATACAGGCCATCGCCGTAATACATTGGTCCTTCCCATTGAGCCGAATCGGGAAACTATCAAATATGAAATTTTTCACAATCGACCAAGCGCGCACTGCTATCTTAAATCCTTACGTATAATTTTTTTTATACTATAAATTAGTGCATAAATCACCATCAATAACCGTTAAAATGAGTCTTTCAACTTATTTATCGACGTTTTCAAAATAAGTAGGTACTTACGGCGCAGTAAAAAATTGCAAATTCGGGAGTTTTGTTAGAGTTGATGTATTTATTGGCCATGGATAATTTTAAATATTTTTGATAGATTTTGTTTCATTTCAATAATTGAACGCAACCCGATTGTTCGGGGAATAAAAGAAAATGTTAAAAAAAAACATTTTCTTTTATTCCCCGAACTTTCACTGTATTTTTAATTATGTAAACAACAAAAAGTCAAAATCATTATTTTCTAATTAAAATTGAAAAATAAATAAGTATAAACCCAAAAAAAAAAAAAAAAATTATAAATTTTCTTCTCATTTAAAACAAAATATTCTTATTTTTAAAAATAGATCTCTGTAACATTTGGTTTTGCTTTTCTCTCTCTCTCTCTTTTACTACATATTTTCTTCATCGCATTTTCATGAAAAGAAATTCAAACACAAAGCCGAAATTTTCACAAAAATAGATCATTAAACGTATGAAATGGAATGATTTTCTTATTTTTATTTTGGTTTCTTTATTTTGAAAAAAAAAAAATGGAAATTCTTGGGAAATTGTTAATTTAATTTTTATGTATATGTACATAATTAATGTGAAATGAGCATGATGAATATTTTGACTTTAGAATTGCTATATTTCGTTATTTGACCTATAAACTGATGTCTGGAAGACACATCGTTTAATATCGTTTTTTGAAGGAGGTTTACACTTAATAAGTATAACTATACAGTACTTTTTAAATTTTACTAAAACCACATATAATCGCTCAAAATTAAAAAAAAAATGTCAGTTCATAAAAATTAAGATCATATCGTGATTTGTTGTTTATTCGAACTTCAACCTAAATGTTTTGTGCAAATGCTGGACCATTGCCAATAAAATATATTCAAC
The DNA here is from genome assembly GCA_963556165.1 of Tipula helvola. NCBI lineage: Eukaryota > Metazoa > Arthropoda > Insecta > Diptera > Tipulidae > Tipula > Tipula helvola. The sequence goes on along the minus strand of OY744482.1, from coordinate 75,098,274 downwards.
AATAATCGCTATGCTCGATTAGTAACAGACTAACAGAAGAATGAAGAATCAATCACATGCTCATCATCATTCACATTGAAAAGTGAAAATTTAAACTTCAATTTTATTTTATAGTTTACTTAACTATATGATATGCACAGTCAACCGAAAAGAAATGAGAAACACATAAAATTTCGATAGTTTTCGTTTTATTTATAAATAAAAAAAAAAAAACTAGGTTAATACAACAAATCAAACTGATAGAAAGTTAAAAAAAAAAAAAACTTCGAAATAATTAAACTTTGAAAAACCAGAAATTTATCAAAAAAAATTGTTCGTTTTCTTTTGTGTAGCTTTTAGAAAACTACCGAGAGGAAAATGTTGAATTGCTATAGTGTTATTCAGTCTTTTTCCGGAGAATGAAAAATGTTGGGAAAACTAACTTTTAAATTGTTTTTTTTTTGTGCTCGTCGGAAAACAATACCGTAAATATAAAATTAAGTTACACAAATGTTCAAACCATGATTATATAAATCTTTCATTATTTGCGGGTTTTCAAATTTTGTTAAGGACTAAATAATCAGGTGGTTTAAAATTAATATTTGTATACTCAATTAAGTAGACTAGAACAGTACCGTTCAAATATTGTTATTTGGTAAGTAATCGAAAGGAAATTTCATTCCAATTGTATCAAAAGCTAAACGCTAAACTCTTTTACGATTATTTGTTTTACTTGCTTATTCTTAGGTTTGACAATTATTTCAATTCTGTAATCTAGTTTTGCAAAATAACAATTAGTCACTTATATTACGTTTTAAAGAAACACGAGTATATACTCTTAATTTTAGAAAACCTTGCTAAATATTTATTTTATATATCACAAAATTCGATTAAGCAAGTAAATTTTGCTAATCTTCAATAATCTCTTCTAAGTTTTACTTAACTTGTCTTGCTAAATTTTTAATAATGTTCCAATAAATCAATAATATGTATATTATACTATATACATAGTATGAATTACCTATCCTCGGTTGCTATATTTTAATGTCGTTTTCGATTCGCTTTTTTTGCACCTCTTTCAAAAAGCAATCCGCGAATCGAACAAGAAAATCGAATTGCAAGGTTATTTTTATGTGTGTGTATTTTTGACTTATGAAAAATATTATTGAACATAATATTTGAGTTGAAATAACAACAAAATGATAGTTCTAGTGAAAATGACAGTATTTGTTGTTGGTATTAGTAAATGAGGAGTAAATCTGACAAAAAATCGAGATTTGTAATCGAGCAAAAATTTTGCTCGACGAATTGATTTTATTGGGCGAAGATTGATTTTTTTTGGGGTGAATCGTAAACGACATAACTTTGTTTATTATGCTCTAAACTTCGAAAGGGAATTAGCTGGAATTTTGCACAAAAAGCGAGAAGCGAGTTTATGTCTCTTTTACTTACACTAATATGAACACTATGTTGCTTAGATATATTTTATAATTGCGATCTCAGCTAGCTAGCGATCTTAGTAATTAAATTTCAATCTAATAATTAATAATAAAACAGTTGAATTTATAAGATTACAAGCAATAAGTTATATTGTATTTCAAAATAGGTTAAGACCAATACAAAACTATAATAACGATTTAATATTTAGGTTATTCGAGATAAGAAACTGAAAAATCAATGGAGTTTATTTTAGGAAACTTAAGTACTTAAATTATTATAGATTCACCATGATTTTCCTAAAGTGGTTAGATAAATTAATTAATAGGTAAACACAATAACTTAACAGTTTATTTTATCGGCGATAACTTAATAAATATCGCATTGCATTATCACTAATTAAAGAGCTTACATCATGCGCATAGCGCATACATTTTTATGTGAATATTGTAGATAAAAACAACGCAATTAAAAGAAATGGGTCGGAACTTACTTAGAATTGACTTTAATATTAAATACAAAAATACTGAAAATCTTAGTCACCTTATCTATCTTCATAAATAAAATAACAACATACAGATTACAGACGTCATTTACAATTGACTGATAATCTAAATATGAAAAAATTCTACGAACAAACGAATGAAATGATTGTCTTTTTGTGTGCTTACATATATGATGTTTGATGGTAGCAAGGTTTGCGACTACATAAAACTACATACATACAATGTACCTAAGAACGAAATTAATTTATTTAACAGCTTTTTTTCTATTTATAAACAATACTTATACTCTCGTAGTAGATTTTATTTACACGTGGGCAGTTTGTTGATTTTATTTCGTATTCATTTTGGCAGTGAGACTGCATCATTATGATAAATTTAGCTATGTGAATATTTCGTTGCATTCAATTTTATATTTTTCGTTTACGTTTTTTTAATGAGTCCATTAGCGTGAGATATATTTATATACATTTATACTAAATTCATTCTAACAGCTGAGAGCTATCAATCAATAAAACATTTGTACAAAATACAAATCTAAAGATGCGCACGCACCTAAAAAAATTCACGAGAATTTAACGTTTCGGCCGTCGACAAATTAATATTGACATACATTATTTATCGTCTTGAATTTTTTTATTTTTTTTTGCTTATGTTTATAAATAAGGCAACAAAAGCAATTCACAATCTTGTGCGTATGCATATACATATTTATTTACTTAAGTATGCGAAGAACGGAAAATTTGAAAATATTATTGTAAATCTTAATATGAAAAGTTCAAGGTTTTTTTTTTAAGCAATATGTATAATTTTATATGGTTATAAATCAAATTAAATGTAGACAATTTGTGAGCAATTGATAATCTAATCCTAATAATGATAATGGTCAGAAAATGTTTATTAAAATTTTAAATGCTACTTGTATAAACCCATCGTTATTTTACAGATCGTCACCTTCAAAACTTCTCTTCCCTTCCTACCTATATTCATTGTTTTTTGTAAACGAATTTATATAAAATGAAACAAAGATTGTATATCTGCTGTGAAAACACACAAATACTTACATCATAAATGTGTTCCTATTTTACACGTTTGGTGAATTCAATGATTACCATTGGGAATATCGCACATGTCAAGGAAACACGACTCTAAATAAATTCCTTGAAAATAAAAACAAAAAATTTCCATTTTCCACTTTGTCTCTTATCTGTGTGTGTGTGTTTCATTTACACAAAGTGTACATAAAACGATAAATAAAAGGAATGAGTAGGATTTGGTTGGAAAATTGAAAATACATAGATACTTATGTATTTTCCAATATTATCCTTTTACACAGTTTTTGTACATATTTTATCAAAACGACCATAACTTTTTAGTTAAAACTGGGTTAAGATGAGATTAATGTAAAAAAAATTTAAATTTATCACACAGCAACCATAACGTCATTTTGCTTTAAGATTAGATAAGACACTAAATAAGTTTATGTGTATATATCTATCCACTAACATATTTTTTATATAGATATGAATACTTATAGTACGAAGTTGCAAAGTCGTTACAATGTTTATTGCTGATAATTAATAAAGAAAGGTCAGGCTTTATAGTGCTTTTGAAATTTTAGATAAACTTATAGAAAAGTCGATTTTATTAAGGTTTGTGACTGCATAGAAAATCATTCCGTTCAATAATATGTAAAGTTGTTCTGGTTTGAAAAATTGTGGTTTAGTTTAGACTTTTAGAGATAATAAATATTTTAATGTCTAGATTCAGTTGATTATGTAATTTTTACTTGCGTTTAACAGCTGTTTCATTTGGTGTTGTGCTGTTTTATAGACATGCATTGCTTTCTTGATTACATCTCTGATCTCTGGGTGTTTTGGCTTCGCCAAAAAGCTACTTTTTATTTTAGAATCTTTAAGAATTTCTACTTTAAAGTTATACTATGTTATCCCATATTTTGTCAACTTCTTCAGGATATTTGCTCATTGACTTGAAAATGGCGCCTGCATGATAACGTATTACATCGCCATGTATGTGTCAATAAAGGAAACATATTATTCAGCTCGTACTTATGGAAGTGAGATTCAACTAATTCAACTAAAGAAAAGGTTTAACGCTAACCATATGATGCTAAGTAAAGTGAGAGCAAAAATATAATTTTTGAGGAGGAGGCGAATTGAGGATTGCTTTAACTTTTGCCTTAACTAACTTCATTCTATCAACTAGCCTTGAGGCGACAAAGCTGATTTGAAAATATTGAATACCAAATACCGAAAATCTGGATTATTTGGAATTATGGAAATTTCTAGTTTAATATTATTTTGAATATCTATATCTATTCGGAAAATTTATTATTTTAGTAGTAAGTACACCTAAGTATATACCTGCTCAAATTTGTGGAAAATTTTAAGGGCAAACTGCTTAAAAATTTATTAGATTGATGAAAGGTTGCGGATTCGTAAACAAATGACATGTGCAACACAATACTGTAACATAATCTTTCTAAAGTACCTAAATTTAATTTGTCTGTCATGATCTTGTCGACATAGAAACAATTACGGGATGACCAATCCCCTTCTGTTAAAGGTACACAAAAATAAATAACATTTTTGTTTGGTAGATAACCGAAAATTATTTCAAATTAAAATAAATTTCTGAAAAAGGTCATAATTTTTCTGCAAAAATGGAAGTTTTATATTTAATTGAATTTTTTACGATCCATGGTGATTTTCTGAAAACATTCTTTGCTCTGGCGTAGAACAAAATATCTTTCCATTTTTATTTAATAAGTAAATAGAATTTTTCGTACACCGTTGTTTATTATTATTGTGAATCCATAACAATGGTTGTGCTTTATAAATAGTCTCTCTTTTACGAAAATTGATTTTTGATAATACATGAAGGAGTTAATGGGTTGGAAAATATGTCTATGTAATGTATCGTCAAGAATATTGTCAGAAAAATTATAATTTTATTGTGTGATGGTACTCGGTAACAGTCACATCACATACGACCACACAAAACTATATAAAAACGTGACAATTAATTTTTAGAAATTGTTCGCGTACATTTTTCAAAATATGTAGCACTGTTTTATGAATTTCATGTACATAAATAATTCGAGCGTTTTATTATCTACAGGCCGTTATCAAATATGTTGAATGTTTTTATTTGTTATATTACGTATATTTTGAATATTTTCTGCTTGCAGTTAAAAATAAAATTTTTTTTGTAAACTAAAAAATATATACATACTTAATACAAGTATACAATTTTGGTGTGTATTATCTTAATTATTAGGTTGCTAAAATAACTGTCAGTGACAAGTTAATTATAAGCATCCACAAATTTAATAGCAAAAAATGCAACGGACACGATCAAATCAGATAGTTTTACAGGCGCGAAATAATTGTCTCTAACCCACATTTAAAAAAAAAACAAAACTAATTTAATTTGCCAATCAACTAACATTTTTATATTATACTACTTACACTTTATTTAAAGTTTAAATAAATAAAAATAAATTGTATTCTAAGAAATAAATTTAAAATAAAGAAAAAAAAACTTATCTTTAACAAATAAATAAAATCGACAGCATTGATCTTGACATGACACACATTTTTTCTTATTATTTTTGTTTTGTTTTCTTACTACACAAATAAACAAATCTATATAAGAAACATGTGCACACACCGACATTTGAGAATATAAGTAAATTTATATAAATATTTCATACATGTAGTATGTAATTTCAAATATGCAAATTAGCAAAACTATTTTATATATTCACTTTTGTAGTTTTTTGTTTTAATAAAACAATAAAATTTTTAAATTTATTGAATTAAAATTTATGTACCATATATACATACACAAAGTACATACATGCATTGTGTGTTGTGTACAGCTAGCATAAAATGATATACGGGATGCATTTATTGCACAAGTAACGAAGACAAGCAAAAAAAAAAAAACTATACACGATAATAGTTTTCACATATGTTGAAACAACATTGGGATAAAATATAAAAACTATAAGTGGAAATGGAAATGAGTTAATTTTATTAAAACAACAAAAAAAAACAATGATGTTATTCTATGTTTGTGCGACTATCAATGCTAGCTGGGCAATAATCTGTTTAAACAAACCGCGATATGATTGACAACACCATTCATACCAAATTAACATAATTTATTTTGGTTTGTATCCGACTTTTGAAAAGAAATCATCCATCAAAAACTAACAATCGTAAATTTTTTAAAAGGTGATTGATTCAGTGTCAAAATTGTTTATGAATGATTTAATGGTTAACGTTAAGTACTTTCTTACTTGGTTTAAAATATTTTTTAAGAAAATTGGGTCATTTCACTTTATTACACATATGAAATATTATACCGCATGCTAAAATACAGTTGTTTGCTGTATATTTAAAATATGTCCAAATACTAAGGCATCATTGTGTTTTTTATATTTTATAAAATTTGGAACTAGTATACGTAATATGTAAAAATAAAATTTTGATTTGCATATTTTAATTATCAGCTGCCAAGTGTGCGTCAACCATGTAAAATGTTATTGTTATATAAACAAACCCTGTTGGGGTGGGAGGGGAGAGAGAGAGGGCATTCACATGACTCGTAAAATCGCACTGAACGATCATGATACCCTTAGAATTTCACCACTATATTCACTCTCCACAGAATACTGCAAGCGGTTGGTGAGAAACTTCATCCGTAAAATCGTTTACTGTTAAAAATGGCACCAAACACTAGATTCCGTCAAAATAACACCGAGCCCCCGATATTGTATCTGGATTCGAGGTTTAGGATTGGCATGCTGAACGTGTGGTCGTTAAGTAAGTGATGTGTCCCAATGCTGTCCGTTGGTTTACAGTAGAAGTGACCTCGGCAATCGTGGTGTTGGTTTTGCTTCTTAGGCGGTTCTTATGCGTACACGTGCCTACTCAAGTTAGCCAACCCAACGATAAAGCAAACCCAACCTTAGCAAGACGTTGGACTGGTGATCGGGACTTTAATGGTACATCTTGCAAAAATCAGAAAACAGATTCATACCCCCGAGACGAAATCGCGGCCTACAATGGTGAGAGAGTATTGTACTTCGTCATTGTGCACGATCTTATAGTGGCTACCATATACTTTCAACACAACAAGATCCATTTAGAAACATGGACCCATCTAGGCAACACTTCGCGAAGCCAAAATGACTATGTGATAATTTCAAAGGGCGGACTGAGGTCGTTCGAGACATAGGGACTTATTGATCGGCTACCATATTCATAGTCACTCATGTTCATCATTTGGTTACTCCAAGCTACAATGGCCGTTTTCGCATAGATCTGGCGATCACAGGATAGAATAGAATTTCTTCAAACTGTGAAGGTCTGAAAATGAAGATGTAAAACTTGTCAGCAAGTGGTTGATTGCTTTGATTCTTCCTTAATTTTTTTTGGATCTCTTCTCACTCACTTGATAATTGGTTCCGAGCACGACAATGATGGTACCTTACCGAATTCTGTATAATAATCGTGAGATTCGGAATTAGAAGAGAATCGTGATCTTATGGTCTGTCATATTCAGGTGAGCCACCTTTTAGTAGGGTCCACGGCTTAGAGTGTAGGGAACCTTCTGGTTGTCTAGGAACTAGGACAACACGAAGAGTTATCTTGCGATCGAAACTGATGGGGTCAGATTGGTGGCACGGTACCTCTTTAAGTAGGTTAAATAAGTGACTGCTTATGTCATTGCTGAGTAATATTTTTGTTTGTAATAAAGATGGCTTATCTGATCCCCAAAAATATGATTTTGAAAAATCATGCAATTTCAGAATTCGTTCAACTGAAAATTATACCTTGCAGTATATATAAATAATCATATTTTTAGAAATTTTGCCGTATTTGTCAAAATTTACAAATACAAATTTTCCAAAATTTAAAATTTTTTTATTAGCTTTGCACGATTTGTTATTTTTTTTTTTATTAATTTCGTTTTCTTGAAGATATATGGCTGAAATTTAGTGTTTTTTTAATTTGTAAGCAGAATAACCAAATTAGTATGGTTTTCAGGCGAAATCTTTTCTTTTAATGATTAATGACACTTACATAAGTATACTTACCATATTTTCTATTATATGTTTTATATGGAATCCCGGAAATTAACTCATTACAGAAATACCAGTTTTATAAATTTAAATTTTATTTTGGAAAACTGGTCGGTCAAAAAGACAGGTTTGTGCGTTTCGTTTGAACACCGATCTTTGAGAGATGTAACACGCATTGCAGCATTCTTTGTGAATTTTAAACGTCTCAATGGATCTTTCGACATTCCTTCTGTTGATTATAATCTTGTCTAATTATTATTGTCTATAATAATTATTTGTCTTTGTACCTCTGGTTATGATTCTCTTTATTCTGGTTTCGTATTGACATTAGTGAGTTAGTGGTCCTGTGTCCCGCTGACCACATTTTCATCCTTTTTTGAAGGATTGCATAGGATTAGCAAATTTTATTTGTAAGTGCCTTCAAGGGGGAATTTTATTTCGGTGTTATCTTGGGACGGAAAGACAGTTAGATTAATTTTTTGTTTATCTTATGGAAGTTACTATTGTAACCGAAATCAAAATTCCTTTATGATGTTGTACGACGTTCATGTTTATTTCTATTAAGCCAGATAACCTCACAAAAAATTCGGAAAATCATTAATCCAACCTATAGAGGTTGTGTCCTTGTTTTCAAACGCTCAAGTGTTACGTCCTTACGTCCTTAGTTGAATTAATTCAAAATATAGCAATCTTAAATAAACGTAACTTACCCGTATTTTAAATTTTGGTTATTCTGAAACCATAACTCGTTTTGTATGAAAATTGCATTTATAGGGAAAATTACCCATCAACTGACTAGTTCTTTATATAATAAAAATTATTAATTTTTTTTTTTTTAATACGTATTTTATATACATATTTCATCTTTTTATATTTAGTTCTTGAGTTTGAGATTTTAAACGCTATTAAAGGTATAAATTGTGACTTGAATTTTTCAAGCTACTTAATTGTTGCGAGGCCAAGATTTTTCATAATTATTTTTCTCAGACTTGTTGATATCTGTAACTAAAAATATAGAGTTTTAGTAGTGTTTTTAATAATAATTCAATTAATTTTAAAATAAAGTGAGATCAGTTTCAGTTATTCAGTTAATATTTCATTCGTTCCATTCTGAGGAACTTTTGGATTTTTTTGTTAAATTAATGAAAAATTAATTTCAAAATGAGAATAGCGCTTGTTATGTCTTTTATGTAGATTAATAGCCACTAAACCAAATTCACTTATAAAACTCATAAAAAATAGAATCGCATAAGTATTTGAAATTTTTTGTCAGAAATTTCTTAGAAAAATTCCTGGAATGTTTCCAAATTAAATGGATGATAAATTGAATTACAACATAACTAAATAAAATGCGATACAAGTGAGATATGAGATGTGTGTTGGTTTGTAAGTAGTAGCAAATAATGAAAATTTATGGAAATGTAATGGATAATGATGTGAGTCAAATTAGTTGAGAATAACATGAGGACACCGTATGGTGAAATGTCATAAATAATAATGAGGTGTGAAGGAAACTATTTATTTAGTAAAAAAATAGTGAAACCTCACATCTGAATAATTTATTTTCTCCAATTTGTGTATTACGCTAATAATAATCGTGTTTATTTTCTATCATTTCAGATGTTTGCTGTGTAACCATGAAAAATATGCCGGAAGGAATAAAATAATATACTAAGAAAATTGTTGCTTGTTCAAACATTTTTTTATTTTTCAAATTTTATGTTTTTTTATTGCTCTAATACTGTTTCTGTTTATTATATATTTTGTTATTTACCTAGACATTTATATATAATATATTACAAGTAAAATCAATTAATTAGTATAAATATAGTTTGTATACAAAACTTAAGATAAGCAGAAAAGATGTTTGATTAGAAAGGACAGTAAGTGCAGTGCCTGTGTAATTTTTAAATTTTTCGTTACTTATTTATATAAATTAAAATGTGAGCTATAAATAATAGTGTAGAAAAAAATAAAATTTTATGTGCATTATATAATTGTTATTTAAATAAATAAATCATAAATAATAATATTAATAAGTATATAAAAAAATCAAAAGAAAATTGTAAGGTTGATTTGTTTAGAGTTAAAAAGTTAAAAAAGAAAATTATATAAGTTATATAAATTATTTATTTAACGAGAGTATATAAGTGGTTGTAGATCTTCTCTACTTCATTAAGTTTTATTTGGAATAAATTTAAAATTTATGCACGCAGCAACAACAATCTAGTTTACGTTTATGGAACTCGTGTAAACTTGGAAAAAATATAATGGTAAGTCTGTTACGAAAATTCTATATTATTTAATACTTCTTCTTTCTTGGTACTTAAATATTTTTTGTGTGGAGAAAGGCACGTGTGGAAATGTGTAAAACATAAATAGGGTTTCGTCATGGTTTCGGTGTAAATTATTTTAGGTAATTACAAGTTACTAGGATTAAATTGCAGTATACAATAGCTGAAATGCATTGTACTTAAGTAAATGGTTTTACTATAACAATTTCAAGTAATTACTGATTGTTACGGGTCTTACAACGTAGAGGGTTAATCGCAAATAACACTTTACTGTCAATCACAGTTGGTTTTACATAAAAATTTAATGGCCGAACTGACGTACGTCTTTTGACAAATATATCAACAATACCGCTGTCATAAATGTTTTATTCGACTTATAAAATAATATACATATTTTATATTTTTGATGTGAAGCAACCAAAATATTATATAATTTTATATTTATTGTACTTTGATTCGACAATCAAAATATCGGTTTTTCACTCAAAAGGAAGGCCCCTAGGATAGGACTGGGTTTGCTGATGATTGTTTAATGACACAGAAGTACTTGGAACAAAATTTTAAAATTTATAGTACATAGTTACCTTTCTCAAAAGCAGAGTAAACGAAATAAAAACGATAAATGTTTCATGGTTAGATCATTTATTTGTTATTGTTATAATTATAAGGATTAGACGAACATAAAACAGAAAAAGGCTTAATTTAACAAAAAATGAAAACTAAAAAATCGACATTTACCTTAGTAAATGATTTACCATCTGATCAAATTTAACCCGGACGGATAAAAAGAACAACATTTTTATGTATTTGGTCTAGTCACTAGGATTGAAAGAGTGGTGGCTTTGAAGGAAATTGCCCTGTGTGCCTTTGTGGACATTGAGAGGGCTTTTGATAATACCTCGTATGGTTCAATAGAGAGGGCAGCTATGGAGAAGGGGGTTCCGCTTTCTACAACTAGGTGGATCCGCTCCATGCTGAAACCGCGATATTACAGCCAGATTAGGTGGCGACTCAGTAACCATCAGGGCCGTAAAGGGCTGTCCCCAAGGAGGCGTACTGTTTCCTCTTTTATGGTCATTGGTTATTGACAGATTACTGGTCCTCCTGAGTAGCCATGTGTTTGATGTCCAGGGCTATGCGGATGACGTGGCTATCATGATTAGAGGCAAGTTTGATGGAATCATCTCTGATCTCATGCAAAATGCACTTAATTTAATATGGCAGTGGTGTGACCAGGAAGGACTCAGTGTCAATCCAAACAAAACTGTCATTGTTCCTTTTAGGAGGAGGCGAAAGCTCTTTCTTATAGCTCCCTCGTTAAACGGTACTATTGTTGCTTTTTCCAAAGAGGTTAAATATCTAGGGGTCATCCTAGATCACAAACTGAACTGGGAACAACATTTACAAACAATTCAAAATAGAGCCACAAAGGCTTTTTGAGCCTGTCGGAGACTCTACGGACGTACTTGGGGACTACAACCAGAAATGATCTACTAGTAATTTCTAACAATCATTAGACCTATGGTCACATACGCATCGCTAGTGTGGAGGCCTAAAACAGCGTATGGCCTGCATTGGGGTTGCGGGCTCAATAAAAACATGTCCGACCGCAGCTCCTAGGACTAACTCTATTGCATCTGCATGATAAAAAGGAGGCTGCTACTATGGCCCTTAAGATGCAGGCGGAGGATAACATCAAGCCAGGCAATATGGTGGGTCATCTGGCAATCCTCAAGGAGTTTCAGACAGACTCCACTATAGGAATGCCTTACGACTGTATGCCAGCTAAACTGGATTTCCAGAAACCGTTTTGGGTTTGATTGCCTAACCGCGAGTTGTGGAGTACAAGCGGACCCATCCTTTGAGCGAGGGTCAGTGGTGTGATTTACGGATGGATCAAAAACGGAAGATGGGGCGGGGGTAGGAATATACGGGAGCGGGACATCCCTCTCGAAGTCCTTGGGTACCAATGCTACCGTTTTTGAAGCAGAAGTGCATGCTGCAGAACTTTGCGCAAGGATAGGCATATCTAAAGGCCTAAACGACGCAAAGATTTATATTGAATCAGATAGCCAATCGGCCTTAAAGTCTCTTAGGCCTGTTACCATTAAGTCAAGGCTGGTATGGGATTATTTGAAGGTTATTAAGATTCTTGCAAGCTCAAATAAGGTAACACTTGTTTGGGTGCCAGGTCATACTGGGATTGCGGGAAACGAGGCAGCCCGCGAGGGTTCTGCCTCTCCATTCATTGGACCAGAGCTCTTCTGCGGCGTCACTAAAGGGCACCTTAGGGCAGCGGTAAAACGCTGGGAGGATGTGCAAAGTCCTCCTACTGGCGCAGGATTCCAGGTTTGCGACAGGCGAAGGAATTTATTTCAACTTCGTCAGCTAGGGTCAAGGAATGTCTTGTACTTAGGAACGTGAGCTGAGGCTGCGACCTGGAAGCGGAATCAGCGGAACATGTTCTGTGCTATTGCCCAGCCATTTTCTGCCAAAGATTACAACATCAGCCGGCAGTATTGTACGGTTCATTAAGAGACTAGAACAACTCCTCTAGAACAAATTCATGGTGAACCACACTACGATAATCGAAGAAAACAATGAGCATTACCTTGATTTTCGACCGACTTTGACGTGGTTTTTTAGGTTTTCGCTCATTCTTGGTGCTCCATTTGCTAGATTGTTAAGCAGTTTCGACGTCATATTCATAAGCCCATGTCTCTTCACCAGTAATAATTCGTTTACTGAATGTAGGGTCATCAGCTACGTTGGCAAGCATCTCTTTTGCGACCTCTACTCGACGTTCTTTTTGCAAAAAAATCAGGTCTTTCGGCACTAGTCGAGCGGCAACGCGTTTCATACCTAAAACATCAACCAAAATGGGTTAGTTGAGTCGATCCATAAGAGATGTAGAGAGCCTCTGATATCTCTCTAATGCCAACACTACGATTTTCGAGCACAATTTTCTTCACTTTCGATGTTATCGTCGTTAACAGGTGGATGAACGACTCGCATGAGGCAAGTTTCCTACGACCTCACGACCCTCACTGAATGCTTTATGCCATTCAAATACTTGCGTTCTTGATAGATTATACTCCCCAAAACACTTCTGCAACATTTTCAATGATTCCGTAGCCGTAATTCCATTCTAAACACAAAATTTCAAGCAAACTCGTTGTTCAATTTTTTTTCCATAGTAAATCGCCAGACACCCTTTTTGCGTCGTAAACAAATGGCTGCCAAACTCACACTAATGGACGTATTCTGCTCAAACGCGCGGTTTAAATGACCCAGTTCCGGTCAAATTTGATTAGATGGTACCCGAAAATTCGACCGCAGCCTATGGTTTAAAATCAGTATATAAACCAAACAAATAGCTAATTTTGCGATAATGGCTTAAGTGGCCTCGGACTGAGCCAATTATCAATTTGATAGATTAAAAATGTTGAACAATGGTGAATCGAGACCAAAATCACTGCGTCATTTAACAGGTTAATTATACAAGAAACAAGTACTACATGTATTGCTATTTTCTATATACTTACATTTACGTACACTGTAAATATAATTGCTGTATATATTAAGCAACAATAATGTACTGAATATTTACGTAATCTTAAAGAGTTTTCTTTTCTTTTAGTTTTACATTATAAAATTGAGACGCATAATCAGAGAGGCAAACGAGGAAAACTATATAACATAAAGGTCGTTTAAAAACTATTATTTATGAAATCTACTAACTGTAAACAATAGAAATTGTATATAAAACATTGACTTTTAGTGTACAGTCGTGATCGGCAAATTGTCGAGCTAAATTTGTATTCTTTGACTCAATTTATCTGTGAATAATATAATATTTGAAGGCAAATTGAAAATTCTTAGCACATATTTTGGCCGTATGCCAGTAAGTAGTAGACTGTATTAAGTCGGTTCTCGCTTTATTGACGTCAAATGTACTAAATTATCGAATTTGTAACTGTATAATAAAAAAAAACACAAACATTAAACACAAAAATATGCTTGCCAAATGATTTATATTTCTTTAAGATGTTTCTAAAAACAGATTTCTATTCTAAATCATAATTTTACACATGCAAGCCATTTTAATATTAGATTTGAACCCGAACATGTGTGTGATATAGTTTCGATTGTTTACTTTTGGAAATAGAATACATATATGTATGTACAATAGAAAAAATATTAGAGATTAAATTTTACTACTCGACACTCTGATAGCAGGTAAAAAAGGCATCTGTGTGTATTGTTACATTATGTACATATGTACACCTTTTTAGTAAAACTGTGCCGTCAATACTGCCTTGAACACCTAATCGTAATATCCACTATAAATACATGTTTAGTATATACCACTACTAAATTATTTAATGAATTAATTATCAATACCAGAAAAACTAGTTTCATGATACGAGATTTATAAACTACAAAGTGTATAAGTATTAAATATGCTTTTGTAATCATATTACATTCGAAACCACATGAACTTAAAATTTATATAGTTTTCAAGGTTCATAAAACTTATAATAAAAACTAAACAGAACAAAAAAAAAATCGTTTGATATGATGACACAATGGTTCAGATTTAATTGTTTATATTATTAAGTATATAGAATTCACTAGTTCATTGCACGATTAGAATTCCTTGAATATTTTTTTGCAAAATAAAATTAATTAGTAACATAAATTTTTAATCGATTTTATTTCATTTGTACACAAACAACAACTAGTAATACCATTGCCATTACCGATCAGCAAAATTATATACGATAGTGTAGTAAAAATATAATGTTCAGCTTGAATAAATTTTAAAGCGTAATTTCAATTTATTCATAAGTTACATCAAAATTATAATTTTAACAAAATAAATTAGCATATAGCCTCGCTGTTGTACTGTATGTATGCTGGGTGTTTAATTTTATCAAATTGTTTTGATAATTTACTAGGTGAAATGACCAAAGACGGTAAATGTTGTGTATTTAAATAAAAAAATAAAAAAAAAGTGAGACATGAGACATATGATATGAAGGAAGGTCGACGTGTAACTGGATGCATTATTTGATAAATCATTTATGTGCCTATCTAAATTAGGTAATTTATAATTTTAAACTTTAACGTAATTTTATCTTCTGTGACGTAACCAGATTTTTTTTAAGCTTGACGTAATTTTTTATCGGTTAGATGGTTAATGTTGAAAAGCACTTAAAAACATGAAGTGATTCCTTATACGAATATATCTCTAAGACTTCTGTTGAGGTGAATTTAAAATTATTTATTGCTTTGTATTGTAGTTTATTCTGGTCATTTTATAATGAACACGTTTCTTTCATTTTGAATGGTACTTGATTTGTTTTGGCTTCTTTGGCTGCCCTGTGGTATGCGTTATTTAGTTGTCTAGATTGGTTTGGATACATTCGTCTTGATATTTTATAATGAAACATGTGTACAATTTTAATCTCGGCTTAATATAAAATGTTAAATTTAATGTAATTTCCTTTAATGGTTTGGTTTTCGTTAGACCCTTCAGATTTTTTATAAGTTGCTTCACAATCTTTTTCGCATAAAATTTGTCAATCAATTGACATTTACTTAATACTTCAAATGCACTAAGTGGGGAAGGCTCTCCAATTTGTCTTGGGGGGGGGGGGGGGGGGGGGGCTATTTGTGAATTCAATTCGAACGTATTCGAGTCTTCGAAGAGTTGGATTCTTATTTGAATTGAATCAGATTCGTTCGTTTCTTATTTAAATCAAATACGACTCTTATACTTCGAAGCGTCAGATACGTTTTAACCGAATTCACAAATAGCCCCCACCTCCCTGTTTTCATTTATTTAAAATCACCACTTTTTGCCTTAATCACGCTTAATTATTATGAAAATATAACATACATTTTAACGCTATGTCACAAATTAGAACAATATTTCAACCCTAGATAATTTAATTCATAGACCATGGTTGAACATATTCACGCTTTTAACGTAGACTTAAGTCACATTTTTATTTATTTCAATAATTTATTATTATTATTTTAGTCAGTCCAATTACAATATAAGGAATTAATTTAATGAAATCAAATTAATAAATAAATTATGTTCTTATTTATAGTGTATAATTTTTTAATGTATTATTTCTCCATAGAAAGCTAAAAATAATTATCCAGTACTGTGCAAGGAAACCGGACAGCTGAGCTTTTTCTGTTAAAAATAATGTTTTTGTCACAAAGTTAGTGTTAATATTTAATAACGCCATGGCGAATTTTTTCTGTTATTTAGCCCTTTATTTTGTTAAAATGTTAGAACCCTAATCTTACAAATAAATACAAAACTTTTGAAATTTATACAACAAAAAATTAATTGCTATATAACTTCCGTAAATATGACCATTAGTTAGGCTTACTTAAGTGACACAATTTAGTGGCTTTCCACTTTCCAGGCTTAAGCCTTTATTTAAATTTTAATGTTGAAAATTTATTACTGCTTGGAAAACATTATTTTGTTTATGAATGGGTTTCGCAAGAATACAACTTGATTTGGGTGATGTGGTTTCAAACTGATTTCACTCAGGTCGTACTGTTTTATTGTGAAACATTTTTTAATTAAAATATATTCATTTCTTATTTGTGTGTGAGGTTTTATACTCGGCTTAGGTCAAACAGCGAGAAGCGTTTTAGATTCTTTTTAAGTAAACATAGACTCCAAATTCTATATTGATAGACTAAGAATAATGTTCTAATTTGTTTTTGACAAGACAAGCAGAAAAGTTGAAATATTAGAAAAATAGTTAAGAATGCACATTTAATTTCCATACAATTTTCAGAAATTAGCCAACCTGTCGAAAATCTGCGTTCAAGCGCCCCCTGAAGTTAGTCAACCCAACGATGAAGACTCATTTTACAATAATTTTGAATGATCTGATGGGATCTATAATTGAACACGACGTCAGACTCACAAAAATCAGACTGACTTATGTGACAACGCAGACCCCCGACATGAAATTGCGATCGATAATGGTGTACTTTGCGATTGCACATAATTTCATAGTCGCTAGCACATTCTTTTAACACTGCGTCTTAACTGTGAAGGTCTGATAAATGAAGATACAAAGGAACATGAAGATGTAATGCGTGTTTAAAGGCTTATTAATTTCCTCGCTAACGTATTCCATCCTTAAGTCTCACCAAGGTGCATCAATAATTCTCCGTGGAATGTTGTTTTGTAATGTCTGAATTGTTTTGACGTTCGTCTTCTTAGTACAGCCCCAGAGCTAGAAACCGCACGTCTATATACGTTTCAGAATTTGTCGATTAAGAAGCTCTGAGTTTCGCCCAATAAGCCAATACACTTTTCTGAATCTAATGTTAAATTCTTCGTTTTTCTTTTTTACGTATTCTTTTCACTTTTTCAGCATCAAGTCATACCTAAATACATATTTGCCTGTACTGACATATGGAACCTGTTTTGAATTGATATCTCGAAGTGGTTGTGAACGAATTTCATTTCGTTGAGCTGTAGGTATACGCCTCATTAATGATTCTCTTTAGTTTGCTGGTTCCCTTTTTAACATTATCTCTAATTGCCAGGACCGCTGTTGAATATTGTAATAGTTCCTCATCTTGGTGTTGGTAGGTCTCTTCTATATAGTAGATATAAAATGGGTCCCAACACGCCTTATGGTACTCCCGCTGCGTTTTTTTTCAAGGCGGAGTCCCCATGATACTTTACACGAAAGTGTCTATCAGTTACACATGACTACATGAGGTTAGGATGTTGTAAAACTGCTTTGGTAAGTCCCTCAGCAATTGGTAGTCCAATCATAATATACAACATCTAGAAAGTTACTTGAACATATTTTGTACTTTCCAGTGCGACTTCAATTTTATTTGTGGTTCTGTGTGTGCTTTTCTCTCTTCTATTAACGGTTTAATTCTTTAAAATATGAATTTTTTGAACAGCTCAGACATCGTTGGCGGTTGAGAAATTGGCCTATAAGATCTATTACTATTCTGCAACTTTCCATTGATGCGGAACATATTTTAACCGGAACTGGTGTGATATTTTTATCAATAGTTTGTCTAGGAAGAGGTTGGAAGATTTTCGCGAGATGCTTCGTAAAAAGATCAGCCGTTTCTTTAGTACTAAGGGCCCAGGTTTTTGGTATTGGAAGTATTTGAGTTTTACGTTTTTTTGGCCCCTTTGTTGCTTGCCAAAGTAAGTAGTCGGTGTCTTTTTCTGCTGTAAGACTGCTCAAACAGTGAATCATTAACTCAGTCTTAATTTCTTTAATAATTGATTTTAGTTTATAAGTTGTTAAGCTTTGCCTTGTTTTCTGAAGATCTATTAATTGGCCAGTTTACGTGACTTTCTTACTTCCACTGTATACATTTTTCAAATTTCTTATTAGTTTGACTAATCGACGAACTCTCATGGGCTGCACTTTGTATTTTTTCAATAGGTAGTTCTAGGTCATCAATTGTTGAGGATTTCTTTTTGGTATATTCAAGTTAATTTTTATTTCAGTCAGCTCACGAAACAAATCCCAATTAGTTTTCTATTTAGTTAGCTTTAGCGAAGTCCGTTTTTGATTAGTAATTGACTAATCGTCATAATAACTGGTGAATAGTCGGACGATGGTCCATCGAAATCTTCAATCGAATACTGCTTTTCCTACATAGAAATTTATAAGATCTGGGATCTTGTTCGCGTTTGTGGGTCAGAATGTGAGAAACTCTTTTCCTTTCGGTGTCGTAGATGTTCCATGTATTGTTACACCATTTAATACTATTATTATTATTTAATTTCCAGAAAGAACACCTACTAAACATGTTTTGTCTTCAAAAGATTATCCTACACACGTTACATAATATATTTCATACTATGACGTTTTATTTCAGCACCCAAATTACATTGAATAAAAACAAATCACATCCCAAGAAATGTTCAACCTACATTATCGTACAAACATAAAATGACATCATCATCGTACACAAAAATACCACCAAAATTCATCTTAAATTGATTTGATAATAGGATTTTTAAAAAGAAAATAACGTATTCACTGGAATTTTGACATGAGTCATGTTTGAAAATTTTATGTTCTTAAGTGTATTTTATAATATAATTGCGGAAAAACTCTCAAGAACATCAAAACATTTTTGCGTAAATCTTACTTGTATTCCATTTATATCTTACTTAATACAATATAAATACACACGTGTTATTTGTTCGTCTTTCGAACGACATTTTCTCTTTAAAACTTTTTTTTTTAACCGATTATACATACAAAAGGAACAAAATAAACAAAAATTTGACCTGATGCTGAATCTTTTCACTTGAAAAACGTTTCTTCTTCGTATTTATATGCTTTATCTTGAAGAAATCGATTAAATTCGGTTTGTAATGTATATTGGGTTAGGCGCAGCGACCGAAGTGATATAGAGATATACCAAAGCCACATATATATTAACTGCCGTTTGGGGAATTTTATGGAAAACAGATTTTTTTAATTTATTTTTTTATATTTTGGTAAGAAGAAAGCATTTGGTTTTTTATTGTTGCATGAAATTTGTTGCAACTTGGAACGTTCACAAGATGAATAAAATATTAAAGTAGTACAACAACAATACTTGTCTTAGTGTTTATATGGGTCTCGGTATTCGTTATTTATTTTATTTATTTATTTTTTCTATACATAATTTTTGTTTTATTTTTGAGAACGAGGTCAAGTAATAATAAGATTTTATAAAGAAAACAAAAAGAAAAAATATCGCCGAGAAAAAATTTGTAATAAAGAGAGGAGTAATTGTTGGGATTTTTCGTAAATTTGGTGTTGTTTGAGCTTGGGGGTTTGGTTAATTTTAGTTGATAAAATGTTTGGGATGGGTAGAATGATTTTACTTCTTTTTCGCCTTCGCATTTTTTGTGCTGGCTAATTTTTTATGAGTGTAGAAATTAAGGATATTTTTATGTACGATTCAAATATTTTAAATATTTTTGAAGCAATATATTTGTATTAAAGTCTAATTTTATTATTTATGCTTATCAAATTAGATTAGATTTATATAGGGTTTCGCTTCATACTAAACTTCCGCCCAAACATTTCAAAACAATAAATAAAATTTCGCGGATATTGACATTTTTCGCGATTTAATTCGTACACAAAACAAAACAATTTTTGTTTTTGATGACTACTCGCAAAATTGTTTACTTAGTTTTTATGGTGCTTTAATTTGTAACGGAAGTTACGCGAACGTCTTATTATTTTTTTTTTAAAGATTATGCGCGTGATTGAAGTTTAAAAATGGTGTGTTATGTATATACAATTATTTAGTGACCTCATAATTTATATCACAACCTAATAACACAGCTACGAATATCATCGATGTAGGTATTTATATAACGAATTAGCTGTT
The DNA here is from genome assembly GCA_963556165.1 of Tipula helvola. Lineage (NCBI taxonomy): Eukaryota > Metazoa > Arthropoda > Insecta > Diptera > Tipulidae > Tipula > Tipula helvola. The sequence continues at coordinate 75,077,521 of OY744482.1, read as the reverse complement.
TTATATTCGATTCTAAACTGAGCACTTCGTTTACACTATACGTACATTGAAGATATATGTATTTATGTTGATACACAACATATGACTTTAAATTAATGTAGAGAAATAAATACTTAGCAAAAGCAAGGGCTATAAATAAATTATAGAGATAGTTTATTGTAACTTAAAAGAATATGTTTGTATGTAATGTTATTTATTTGTTGCCGGTCGCATATGTCATCAAACGAAATAATAATATAATAAAAAGAAAAGTTGTTTATACAGTAGTGATCGGTATGGCATGGCGGTGATGATTATCTATAGATATCCGAAACGTGGCTAAATGACCTAAATGTTGAATATCGCTTCCGTTCTCACACAAGCCAATTAAAATTTAGTTATCTCTTAAAGATCTCTTTATTAATACCTAACCTATTCATACATTTCAAGTTGAAATATATTCATGCATAAATATATGAATTGCTTATACACAGGTATATGGCAATATTTGTTATATAATTAATTAATGAAAAAATATGTTTTACTTTCACCTGGTGTGCGCGCTCGAAGTATGAATTTTAATTTAATTTTTTATGATCATTTTTCGTTTGGAGGTCATTTTAAATAGCACATATGTTAAGACCAAGCGAGTTTGATTTGTGTTGTTGTTTCTATTTTTTCAAGCGAGCTATTTAAATAATTGGTCGCAGCCTCGTACATAGTTCAATGAAACTAACACTTAATTTTCTTGGTCGAACCCAAATTTAGTTTCGATCAAATTAACTATTAACGGCTTGCATTTTAAATTTGATAATTTGTTCCAATTAATTTCCAAATGCTACGTAAAAAAATTAGTATTATAAGAAACTAAGGAGATTCGCTAATTTCATCATTATTGGTTAGCCGAATATATTCTTCAGTTTGAGATTCTTTAATACTCGTTTAAAGAGATTTACTTATGTCAAACCTGAACTTGCCCGATACGTCAATACTTAGCTTAATCGAAGCATGAAATCTTTTTGTCATCTTGTTTGCAATCTTTTGTCTTACCTCAGATCAAGGTAGAAATTTCATTATCTGGCCTAGAAATCAGTTTGAATACTGTATACATTCCTGTGTTCAACTTTAGGATTGAGAAATACTGAATTTACAAACCTTTTTATAAACCTGATTTAAGTTAGCTTGGAGCGAAAAATCCATATCCTTCAATTTTTAGATGGTTTGTTGAATATAAATTCTGCATTTGATATTAAATCGAAGCTCACCTACCACGACTCTACATAAATATATAAAATTGCATATACATATATAGAGAACAATAAATAATGAAGTACGAATTGAAAAACTCAAAAGAAATATTTCTAAGTAAACAAATTTAGTTTATTGCCAACGGCACAAATAAAACATAAAATACAAAAACCAAGTTGAAAGAAATCCAATTTTCAGCATAAAACCAGAATGGAAAAAACACAAAAACAAAAAAAAAATATGGTACCCTATCCCAACCTCGAATATTTTTTTTGTGCTTTTTGTTTAACGATTGAGTTGAGACTGCTAAATGTTTCAAAGACATTTTTCGTCGTCGCCGTCTTCGTCTTATATTGTTTGTGGTTTAATTGTTTTTTTTTTTTTTTGGAGTTTTTGTGTGAACTATGTGCGTTTATTCCCCAAATTGTTTCGATTGTTGGTTTTCTTAATTTTCGGAGAAATTTAATTTCCTAAGATTATCATAATTGTCTTGGTTAACAGTCTTATTTTAATTTGGTGAAATTCCACAGTGACTTTTGATACACGGATTATCGATTTGGCGAAGTAGGTTTACCAAATTTATTTATGGTATTTCTAAAATTGTATTTTATTTCCAGAAAAGCAAACAGGAAAATGTAAAACGACATGAAAAATGAAATAAAGATAAGAAAATTACACAAGGAATAATGAATTCACATAGCGCGCAAAGTGGGAAAAGAATAAAATTCTACAGATACACAAACACAAGACAAAAAAATTGATTTTTTTTTATTCAACAGCAGAGTATCTTACAAGATTTTTTTCTTGTATTCAGGAAGTAGGTCACTTTATTTTTTTTCTATTTTTTTTTTTTTTTTTTTTTTTTTGAAAGCATTCTTAATTTATTTTAACTGCTTTTATAAAGCTTGTTTCTTGTGTATTCTTTACTAAAACAACAACAAGTTTTGTAGAAAGCAAACATAAACCATCATCACAAAATGTTCTTGCTTTTCTTTTGCTATGTTGTACGAAAGATACGATGAAATAAGAAGTTATAAAGGTTGGTTTAGTTGAGACTTTAAATCGTAAATTTTTTTTTAAATAATTTGCTTGATGAGGCTCATTTCATGGTATGGCATCCACAGGGAATTCGCCGTGTAAAAATGTTTGTAGGTTATAGATAAGAATAAGTTTGATCAAACACCCAGTTTATATAATTTATTAAATTAAAGTTAACTAAACTTACGAACAAATGAATAAAATTCTTTGAGGAAACCGTAAAATTGAACTAAAGTTTTACTTTGTTTGTGAACCTATTTGGATCAATAATTGTTTCCTTGTAACCAGGGGTAAAATGTAGACCTAATCAATTTCAGTAAAACTGCCTTCAAATATTTTTATGTCTAATGCTTTGTATAAAACATTTACAATTTATTTAGACATGAAATTATAGCAATAAAAATATGTTGTCGTAGACTCTAAACTTACCCTAACGCTCTCTTTTCTTTATTCCCATTCTACACAGCCGCTCGGCTAGAGAACATTCAACTTGTGTATCCGCAAAACAGTATTTCTTAAATATTTATTTACCCGAACCAAATCGAAAACAAATTGGGATCAATCACCTTTCTTCTTTCCCAAAACTGTATAGATATCATATCTGGGTGGATGTACCCAAAACAGCAAAAAAATTTGTTGCCGAATAAAAAATCAGATAAATAAGATGGATGGTTGACAGTTATGTATATACATACATCCAGATGTAATCAATTACTATGCTCTCAACACACGAACAAAATAAGCATTTGCGGTTTTCTGCGTCGTCTCGATGGATGTAATTCTAAAATCTCTGCACTACGCGCCATCCAATTAAAACCAAACGTATCCAGCTTTCAAACTGTCTAAAATTTTGCTAATTGATTTCCATTGTTGATCTTCTTGCACAAAACTAAGGCAACAAAATAAAACTTAAATAATAAGTAATTTAATTTGATTTACCATGATGCTTCAGTTTTTCACACTTTTCCTCAAAGAAAAATATGATTTTCTTATACATTTTCCAAACCCCATTCCCAAATTTTCATGTTAATACCATTATTTTTTTTTGTTTGTATATTATATATTTTCCAATTCAATTTTCTTGTTATTTTTTTGTGCCAGACGAAAAAAACATAAAGGAAAATTTAATGAGACATGCGCATTTTTTCCCTCTTTCTTTTTCCCATATAAATGTATACAAATTCAATAGAAATTCGCACACATTCACAACAGATGAAAATGCTTCTCGCCTTGTAATGTATATACTTAGGTATATATCGTAATGTAATCAGACAAGACGAACAAACGCGATTTTTTCTGATAACTGTTACTTATAGTTTTTTTTTTCGTTTCGCTTTTATCACGCTGTTGGTCATTATGTTTATTAATAAAACTGGGAGGCTATGTAGGGATTTCATATTTTAGTGTAATGTAAATTTAAAATTTTGCATTGTATAAAGAAAAGGAGATTTAAATGATGAATTGTGAGCATGCTACAACAGGTGGAAAATTTTTGCCGGAAAATTTTTTTTTCATTGAGATAGGTTCGACTGTATTTCTGTCTGTGAACTTTTCTGTTTCTTTTATTATTTTTTATAAATTTTGTGAATGAGGTCGTCAACCTTGTTGAAATAGAACTTATCTTAACTTGAAGGAAAATGTTTTAATGTATATTTATAATAAATTGGAAATTTTGGAGAAAAATAAATACTTAATTGGAAATTTGTTTGTAATTGGAATTTTCTCACGTTCAAACTTAAGATTTATGTCATGATTTAAATTGCGTATAGTGTTTCCGGCGATATATTCATAAGCACACATTCTTTTACAAAAACCATAAAATGTAAACAATACAGATCAAAAGTTCACAGCAATAACAATTAAAAAAAAAAAAAATGCCTGCTTGTTTATTTATGTACGTATATGTGTATGTACATATGTATGCATACAAAAAAATCTATCAAACGGAAATAGTTTAAATTCTTTACACGGTACTATATTCTACCTTGAAAATTAGGGGATACCTGTCATTGAAAAATACATACATTAATACATATATTAAAAGCTTTACCTGATTTACGTCATGACTTATGATAATTATTAACTATACATAAACTTTTACTTAGGTAAAACTATAATTTTTGTTTCTTCCAAACTTTCACTTGACCTCAAAAAACATACAAAAAAAAATTAAATCGTGAAAGCATTTTTGTTTTATAAAACTTTCAATTCAAAGGTGTTTACAAATTACGTGTTTCTTTACACGTTCAAGCTAAATGATGTGTGTGTTTCGCGCTAAGTGAAATGGAATTTTAATTTGTGATTGCGGCAAATCCAACAGTTTTTTTTTGTGAACACTTTATTTAACATTCATTTATATTTTCAGATTAATAATTATTTAATTATGCCTGGTATGCCCTGAGGGTCTTTAAAGTAGTAGAAACTTCCTTTTTAAGATGGTCGCTGAGAAATAGTTTTTCGACTTTCATGGCAATTAGCATTAACATTGCAAACTGTTAATTTAACTTTTGCCCTAAAAGTTTTAGATTTTTGCTTCAAATTTGCTTTCTTAATGTTAGATTGCAAATAATTTTGAATTGATTTCTAAAATCCTCAGAATAGTTTAAATTTATGTTTAGTTAAAATATTAAAAGATTCCATTACTTTCAAATCATTCATCCGTTAAAAATTGATCTACATCAGTCGTTTGGGTTACTGTTTTTTACACATTGAGTCTGCTTAAAATCAATTTAGGTATTTGATTTACATACATATCGTCATTTTCAGCAGTTTTCCCTTGATTTCCTTTACTCATTGTTACTTGACCTTATGTTATTTTACTTAATTGCCCATGAATAGCTTTCGACATTCTAAGCTTTATATCGTATTGGTTCATCTGATTAAATTTGGATTTTTAGCAATTACTTTTTTATTTTTGATGTTTTGCAGTTCAATAGCAATGCTACATCCTCTATAGTTAGCCCGATGTTTTCTCCCCAGTGAAGTATTTAGGCTGAATATTTGTAGCTTTATATAATCTCTCGTATGATGTTTACCTAAACATTTGACATAACTGGGTTCCTCATTGTAATATTTTTGTGTATGTCCATAGGCTTGACATTGTTTACAATGTGGTATAAGCTTAGATCTTCTGAAAGGATGAGTAACCATTTTGCACTCCAAGATGTACCTAATTAGGATACATTTTTTCGTTATCTTCTTTGGTATCGAAGGTCAACATAAAGCATGTTCTGAGGTACTTTGCCTCGCCATTTTAGTTTAATTGATGCTTTAGCTGCCTTAAATCCTTTTGTTTTCAGGTCATCAATTATTTTCTCTGGTTTACACGTAGAATGTAGGTTTTTAGTCATTCATAACCCTTCTTGGTCTGGTTTGTTTGTTTTCAAACGTGTGCCAAGCACGATTTTCTACATTTAACATTTTTGTCATTTCTCTGTTTCACCACTACCTTCCAAGTTTATCTTGATGGCGTTTCCATTCATCACATTTGCATTAAACTTATCAGTTACAGCTATTGTTTTAATTTTCTCAAAGAGGAAATCGTAATCTTTAACTTCATCTATTGCTATTGGTGGTAGTGGAGGTATTTTTTTTTTGCTGTTTCTGGATAATATTAGGGACACAACCTTTTAATTGAGGTGGAGAGAGGAACAGAGTAGAACAGATGTCTTCCGTTGGCTTAAGAGCTTTAACTTCGTTTTCAAGAGTCTTCATAAGCTCCTGCTATTCTGCAACTGTATCATTCAGTTGCTTGTTTATATTGTTGCCTTCAACTTATGCATGCTTTACACAATTCATTGTACAGCTTTTCTTCATTTGAGAACGAGAATTGTTGCTGCTGGCCTCAATGGAGGGACTATCGCCTCTTATTGGAGATCGCGTTGCATTGTGATTTCTCTATAAGAGACGTGAAATATCCTTTTCTGTTTCACTCAATTGAGCTTGCTTATTCATCAACATGTTTTGGGATTGGTTAAAATAATAGTAGTTTAGCAATGGTGGTTTCCGTAGAATCCTTTAGAAAATGTGTACACGCTGTGGAAAGGAATATGAACTATTTCCGTAAGAGGAACAACACCAACCCCTTAGAAAATCATAGAGAGCAAATACACGAAATATGGAGACTAAGCAATTATCAATTCAAATCAGTAAAAGAAACCAAACTAAAACATAGGAATGTCTTCAGAAGTTAAATCATAAAAATATCTAAATATTTGTGAGAGTACTGCAGGGCAGAATTGTTTTATCTCCCATATCAACGATGTATACAGATTATGTAAATCTCTTTAAAAAGCCCACAATAAAATTCTACTTGAACAGGCATTTTACCAGCTTAACAAATCATGAAAAAGAAATGGTATCGAACTTAAATATTATATTATTAAAATAAAACCAATTGAGAATTAAAATTATAGACGGTTATTTAGAAATTATTTTGCTTCTGTTGCTTATGTAAACCCTTTCAAGTAGTTAATAATGGAAAAAATCGATCATTGTCGGTTTACAGGTTATACAGGTTTTTACATAAGGTTTTGTGTTCTAAACGTTTGAAACAAACAATTGTATTAAATTTGCCGGCAGTTTGTCGTTGGTTTATTAATAAAGGTGAATTTATATTATCCGTTTATCAATTTATACTATTCGTCAGACATCACCAATTTGCACATTTTTCAACAATATTTGCCTGTGTCGGTACATGTAGGAACGGAAAGGAACGGATAATATAAATACATACTCATATAGAAAATACATCTAATAATGTTTTTTTTTGTCTGATATGATACGTGTAAGAACTGAAAAGAACGGATAATCTAAATCCACCTCAATACGGACCTTAGTCGACTCCTCCATTTGGTTTCTGCGCAACGACCTTAAAGATAAACTACGAAAGAGTTTATTTTAATGCAAAATATCAGTAAAATTTGTTCAAAACATGAAATTTTTTAAAAATATCAGGGTTCAGTTTGCATTATTTTTAAACTACATATCTAGTTTACAATAAAATAAAATTTTACATTTTTATATTCGCGCTATGTAATTATGTATAATTATTATATCGCATTATATCACTTTTTAAATCACACTGTTTATCTTCGCTCTATCCCTTTACACATACTAATATCGTTTCCCAGTTGACACAAATTTGACGCATAAAAAAAATTTTCGGGGCGATTACTAACATGATTACATTTATAAAATGTCATTCATACGTCAAATAAAAGTCAAGAAAAATTTAAGGAAAAATATATTTATAAAATAATAAAATAATTAATACATAATTTTATTGTTTTAAGAAAAAATGTTTCCTATGGAGGAATAGAAATGTCGAAAAACTGTCATTTTTCAACTTCCTTTTTTTTTGTGTCAACTGGAAAACCACATAATAATTCAATTCGACCTAAATTGCTTTATATACTCAAACCAATTTTTTAAAACAATTAAGATTTTTCCAGTAAGATTGTTTAACTACGATATAGAACAATTTAGCATTGAAAATTTTCATTTAGTATATTTAACTATAATACCCTAACATAGGTGTCACCACCAGTACACGTTACACTATTAAGTTTACTAATTACATATATTCTACATCTCTCGAACACTTATCCTTACATCGGGTCCAAAGATAATGAACTTGGATTCATCCGAGAATGTGAACAAGCTCCAGTGCTCGGGCATTCAGTTTTCTCATTCTATTGCGAATTTGTGGCTTGCAGCTCCCATTTTTGCTGACAGTAATGATTTTCTCGCAGATCGACAAGCATAGAGGCCATGTTCCTTTAATCTTCTTTTAATAGTGGGAACTGAAATAGTGTCGGTTGTTGCTATTAGAAGTTAACTTCTTAGCTCTCAAGCCGTAGCAAACCTCTGCTTAAGCGCCAAATGTCTGAAATTCGATCTGGTGTCATAAGATGTGAAATATGCAGAAAAAGTCAAAAACAAACGAAAAAAAAACAAAAAAATGGTGAATAAGTTAAAATCTATGAGAGAATTACATGAAATAGTAAATAATCGAAGCCGAACATTTCAATGCGCAGGGTGTAAATTAAAGCTTTTATAAGAAAAGATGCACTAAAGTAAATAGAAAAATGTATACTACAGTTGGTTAAACAAAATTTTAAATAATATTGAACTCATAAATCAATATCATGTTGGACTGGTTATCACTAGTTGCCTAGTGACTTCGGCCAAAAAAGTGTTTTTCGTTCCTTCAGCATCTGAGTTGACATGAACCGTTGTAAAATAAGTTGGCCCGGTGGCACAGTTATTAGTATGCTTACTTTAAGTTCTGGAGGTACCGTGTTCGATTCCCAGCGAGTGATGAAAAAATGATCTTGGAATAATCTTAAAAACGTCCCCTAAATTAAGCTGTCACATTAAAATGAAAAATAAATTAGAATTTCTCCATCGCCTCTCAGTTTGAATTTTGAAAAAGTCTAAACGCGAATTCAGAAAAAGTAATTTTAGTGATATTGTGCATCCCGTTTTCTTGTAACAATAGTTAGTAAATGTTGTATTACTGGTTCCTAGTTATCAGCTTTTTTATTCCCAAAAAACCATTAAACAACATTCTTAAATGGTGTCTCATGCTATTTATGTTCATTAATGCAAACATCAAATTGAGCGTCAAAGTTCTTATCTGGGGCCCAGAGGGCCTGATTTCTAATGATAGAATAATGATTGTGCATTAACATAGACTAAATCCATTTATAATTTTTCTCTGTTCCGAAATACTTGTACATTTTTAAAATTATAAGTATATATGTAGTAGTACTTCATTAATGTAATGGAGCGTATATATTCCTAAAAGATAAAAGATTTGATTTTTTGAAAATGTCTAGAAAGATACGCTACTAATTATAAACAAATAATAAATATGAACAAAATCCAAATTTGCTTGTTTTTTTTTTTTTGGTTTGTTTACTTATCGAAATGACAGTTTTCTTTATTTTGGATTGTTTCAAATCGGTTTTCAAAATTTAATTATGTTTTCACGGATAAAAATACTAAATAAATATTTGTTTTACATTATTTAAATAATGTTAGAGCAGTCGAATGGTAGAACAGTGGTTAAAAGTGCTTCTTACCTAATTAAGTAATTACGACTTGTTTTTACTGACAAACGATTAACTATGTGTAAAAGCAAGTACTGTTCGAAAGGTCTTAGTAGAGAGGCGGTAAGGGTAAATTGCAGTTTCTAAGCGAAACATTTTTTTTTTTTTTGCAAACATATCCCTACAATTTTTTTGTGAAATCCAAAATAATTTGTCATTCCTTTGAAATTTTCACTTAGATAACACAGTTAATGACAAAATGACAATAAAATTACATCGAATATATTTTGGAAACATTGGGTGGAATGAATAAAATTATGTAAATACTTTCCCTACAGCACATTTCTAGTAAGTACTTGTTACTCGGAATTTTGCTAGTAAAAGCATAAACATTCCACCCGTTGACTTATAAATGATGAAAGTAAACATTTCAGGAAATTTTAGACAAACAACGACAAAATTAACCATTAAAATCTATGCGAGTGAACTTCATAAATCTATTTTTGCTTGTACTTGGGCGCCAACTTGATTTGATTTATTACAAAATGTCTTTCATTTTATGTGTAATTTGACTTTTATTTATTTTCTAGTATACATACATTATCTAACTCTTAACATACAATTATTACATATACTCGTAGTATTATTACACGAGAGAAAAATACAAAAAGCAAAAAAAAAACTTATATAATTTTCTAAATAACCTTGAAATTATTATAAAACTTATGCAATTTAATTTAGGTCATATTCATTACAATATTTACTTATTTTATTCAATTTTTTTTTTTCACTTTTTAGTTTTTGTTGTAATCTAATTTCTAATTTTATAATAAGTAAGTAAACTAGTATGCTTATTTTTTGTGTGATAGTTTTCAATTTAAATTAAATTTATTTTGAATGGAATCCATATCTAATGTAGGGTGAGATGAGTTGTTTTACATCCGTCTCATTCATTTCAATGCTCGAATGTATACACTTGCATGAATATTTGTGTTGATAATTAATTATTCATAAGTTACTAATTGTATGTGTTGCTATTTTTTTCATTTTTCACCACGTGTCACCATCTATATACAAAACTCGCGGTGTCCTAATTTTTTTTTCGCTGTATACATTTTATACGCGCGTATTTCATAACAATAACCATGTTAAAAAATTTGTTTGCACTTTTTTCTGTATTTGGTGAAGCCAACTTGAAACGAATAAAATTCATTTAAACAATCAATAACGGTATTATGAAAAGAAATTTAAAGATATAAAAAAAAATAAAAAAATAAAACTTGAAATAAGAAAGAAGTTAAGAAAGAGTGGAACGGTAAACTTATCAAAAACAAAAACTACGGTACTAAAAAAAAACGAAACGAAAAAGTTGATTTTTTGTTGTTTACTCCGGTGATAGTTGGAATTGTTGTTTATGGGCATACCATTTAATGGTTCGGATATTATTGCCTGATTTTAGGTTGTATGGCATATTGGGATGTGGGCGAATGGATGGGGCAATACATATAATAAATTGTGTCAAAGTAACAAATGATTCAAAGTTAATTACATCTTGTTTTGCGGTCGGCTTTTAATATTGGAAGCGAATGTTTATCGATTTATAAATAAAACTTGCGTAAATTGCATTCTAACAAAATAATGTTAATAACCGTGAAAATTTACAAACCATTGAAAAGTATATATGTATGTACTGTAAATACAAAAATAATTTATCTCTTTTGATGTATGTGTTAGGCGAGGGAATTATATTTCGTTTTTCGCGTGTATTTGTTTATAATTTTCGTGAATTTCTAAAAATAAATTTAAATAAAACAATTTTTATTTTTTTATTTTTATGAAATTGCATTTTAAATTTATTTATTTTAATTATAAAATGCTTGTGCGAATTAACTAACAATAATTATAAATTAAACGCGCGATAGTTTTCTGTCTGAAAAAAAAACGCGATTTTGTTTTTTTTTTATTTATCTTCATGCCAAATGGGTATTGACTCGTTTGTTTACAATATTAAATCAAATAGATTGATAAGGAGTGTAAATATATTTGTGTATACTAAACCGTTCTTTGGGAATATTAAGTAAGCAAGGGTGATTTTGAATTGTTTGAAATTTGATAATAATATGTCGAAATCGTATGCTTGTAATATCAAATTTTAATCTTGGTCGTACTCAAATTGCATATTCTGTCGTTCATATATTTGAAATAAATTAGAATACCTGTTCTTTTCATAAACAAACTTCTAAATGTTGTAAAGGTCGTGCACCATGGCATTCGAAATGTATAAATTTATCCCCATACACAATCTAAATCTTGTTTTACAAAATTGTGTCTACAAGATTCTAGAGATAAAAAGAATATACATACTCACATATTTTTAGCAAAATCAAGGTTACACTTAATAGATTAATGGCATGACTAAATATATAATGACTAATCAGCTAATTTTGCGATGACAATGAACTGAAATGTAACATGATTCTTATATACAACATGCTCGAATGTATATAAGTAATAAATTCAAATTCAATATCGCGATGTATATTTGTGCTGTCTTATAAAATATGTTATGTTTTCTTAAGGCAAGTACAAAAGAAATCAACACGCTAATTGAACAACAGAAAATCCATTCACTTTTCTGGTTATGTTTCTTGTTGATTACATTACATATTTATGGGGAAGTAATATTTTAGGTAGAGGATTTTTGTAATCGTCATTTTTTTTTTTTTTTGTAAGTTCAACTTATTAAATATACATATTATATAGGAAGTCAATTATTGTGTATTGTTGATGTCAGCTAAGTGAAATTAATCAACAATTCCAAGTATAAAAACATTTACATTTAAGTACCTACTTTAAGTATTTTTATTACATAATAATTATAGTTTACTTATATTTAAATTAAAATAATAAAATACCATACTATGTATATTATATGTATTTAAAAAGTCTTTGCAATTGCATCTTGATTTTTTGTATTTACCGGTTTGCGATATATTTGGCTTTTCTCTAAATTAGAGCAGATTGAATAATTATGGTGCATAAGTATGTATATCTTATCTCTAAATACACACACAGATGTACCTTCCGTAATGGTCAAAATTTAAGTTCCCTAAATAACGGATTGTGTTGGATGTCACCAGTTGGTTACAAATTAGCTGAACTAATCATTTTAAATCTGAAATAAAGATGTCTTTAATATTGTTGAAATAAATACCTCTCCAATTAGAAATATATACAATTGAATCGTTTATTATTGAAAGGGCACATGTCCAATTTTTGTTAAAATTATTATTATGACAGTATTGTAGCACAGACACGTAAATACGTTCTGTGACAAGATAACACTAGCGTATGGGTAATTTCGTTAACCATATGCTAGTGTTATCTTGTTACAGAACGTATTTACGTGTCTGTGCTGCAATACCGTCATAATAATAATTTTAATAATTTTAAGATACATAATTTTCTTTGAGTATATGGACAAAACCTGATAAAGGTAGTAAATTTTATACCCGGCAATTACTTAAATATTGTTTATATAGTATTTTTGAGATTCAATTCTGACTGGGTCCGAAATCTCTGATAAATATTTTTAGTACAAATTTTTGACATTTATTTTAAAATTATTCCCATACATTCACAATTCTGTATTATGCTGCCTGAACAGTGTTATAATTGTTTGAAGAAAATGATGTGAATGGTACCCAAAAGTAAACTTGATGGATTTTTTTTATTATACTGATATAAGCTAGAAGGTAATAAGGGCTGTTAATGAAATGTTAAATACATTCTACAATCTAGATTCATGTTCTGAATTGGAAAGGTAAGTTTACAAAAGACTTGCAAAATATTGCATTTTTTGCACCTTCACGACCAAACTATTGAACTATTCGGTATAATTGCAATGAGATGCGCTTGATGGCAAATCCCGATTTCTGGATTTGATTATCGGATGTTCACGACACTTACATTACGTAACAGTTCCATTATGTCATTTAAATCAATAATAAAAATTACAGCAAAAAACTAAAACCATGTCTAATTTGAAAATAATGCATCTTGATAACAGCGACTACGAGAAAACTCAATTTGAACATGTGTTATGTTAAATAGTATGCCAAGTGAGTGCGAGAAATAAAAATATACAACTATCACTGTACTTCTTATTTCAATAATGTTATTACAAGGTCAAATAATTGCGGATTTCGCTCCTTAAATTGATTGGCAAAGATGTTTTATAAAATGCCTTTGTCAAAGATCAATGGTAGTGTGAATTGAATCTTTTATAAAAGATTCCTTTTATAAAATAGGTTTATCAAATTTAGCTTCGTGAAATAAGATTTCGATCTAAATATGATCAAATATTTTTGGCTTTTAGTAAAAATGGCTGAGAAATGCAATTGGAGCATTCAAACTACAAAATAGTTAATTAATGAATTTAAGCGTTACATTTTGCAACTCAAGGTTTCATCCATACCCGTTTTAATTATTAAAAGATGCATGTTTTTTATATATTTATAAATGAACTTTTATAAAAAATAACGTAAAACCTTTGACGTAGTTTGATTTAGTAAAATATAAGATCAAAGATTTCTTACAAAAGAAATTGTATTCAAACACTTTATAAAATATCTGTGACATAGGAGAGTGATAATGTGATTCTGGCCTTATCCAGATTCTTACATGGTTCTACAACCTACATGACATATTTGTTCTCTAAGCTGACGTATTATAAAGCGCAATAACAAGCAGTGAAATATTTTATAAATCGAATTTCGTTCCTCAAATTTAGCGTGAATGAAAGAGAGTGATAATAAGAACATTTTAAATACTATGGACTGTCCGTACCAGATTTGTATTAGTGGGTCTTTCGTGACAGTGATATAAAACTCTCATTTCTCAGTTCCTATTTTTCGGCCAAAATTCGGGACTATTTTGAGGTCGATTACAAAAACAAGTTGAGAAGTATGTCGTAGTAAACAGTGTCAGATGGTTCAGAAATATCCACGTGCTATAGGTTAGAGATTAATGCTCTTGGTTAACCTCCTTGTTAAATGACTTCTTCAATTCGCCCCGACATTCTTCTAAATGAGATAACAAATAATTAAAGTGACAATCGAAAAAATAATTCATTGTTGTTTATTGTAATTCAAATTCATTTTTCAATTTAAGTCTACTCTAATAAAAAACTGTTGAAATATCCTTAAAAAACACCTTATAAATTTACTTAACATCCAAGCATGTCAAGGCAGTTATGGCTAAACTACAACACAAATTTTTAATTCCTCACATCTCACATGATGTACTCCAACTTGTTGAATTAATATTTTGATGTAAAGAGATAAGATTTATGTAGAGAGAGAGTCGAAACTATAATTTTGTTTTAATTATGGTGTAAAGTTCATATTATCTGTAATATACAAAACATATACACATTATTTCGACCTTGACCAATGACTATAGACACTATTTAATTACTAATTATATTATGTTTGAAGGTAAATACAAACAAATTAATTTCTTCGTAACGTAAGACCTACATTTTAATTAAAAAGTTCCGCCTTTATTTTTTGGCACACAAATTCATATCACCCACCAAATACCAACAACGCAAAACAGCCAATTACTTTGTTCTCATTTTTATTTAAGTAGGACACAAGAAAATATCCGCTCGTTTTAAAATAAAAGTATTCGTTTACATTTATACAAAAGTACATAACGCATCGTTTAAAAAAATACAAAATTTCGTTTCTTTCACAGAAATGGAATCTTAACAACAATAACAAGAAATTATAACTGTAATTTTGCGTTCTTAAAGTAAATTCTTGATTTCTTATGTTTACTTTACTACACACACTTATATTTTATATTACATATATATAATATAGCTAATTGATGATGTCATCGCTGAGATTATTTTGTTAAATAAATAAAACATTTTATTTTAAATAGAATATTTTATGTCAAATATATACGTACGAGTAAGTAAGTTAAAGATAAGTAACGTAACATGGAAAAAATGACAAGAATAATTTGGTTTGACTTGTAATGGATGGGAAAAGACGTGTTATTTGCATAGCCACTTTATTTGAGTTAATCGTGATCATAACCGCTGAGCGACAACCTGTAGGAAAAATAATAATGTGTTCTATAAAACGTGTCTTATCATTGATATCGAAACTTATATCATTCAAAACCTTCAATATTTCATGATTTGTTCAGGTATGTGTTTCGTAGTATTTCGTGGCATTGATTATGATGATACGGACTATTATAGGTGTTAGTTCTATGGTATTAGTGAGCGCTCGCATAGTAATACCTAAATGCTGCAAATTTACAAATATCCGGTTCCATAATATTTATGTATATATGTAGCTTAGTAAATTAGTACATATATACTTCTTTGTGCCAACATGAATCTTTCGTTGACCTATAAACTGAATAAACTGAAAATAGGAGTAAAATTATTTTACAAAATAAAAAATTTGGAAATAATTTGAGACTGAAGAAAACTTCAATTGAACGAAACATTAAAATTATTTTTGATTTCCTAGTTTTTTTTAACCTGGTAATGGCATCGACCCAACGAAGGTACTGCAACCTACAGCTTAGATTGCAGTTTGCTTAACACATCCAATGCTGAGAACTCGTCTAGCGTGTCCATATGTATGCATTTTTGTATAAAGCCCGGTACGCTGTTGAAGTGAAATGAAATTTCTCATATAAAAATGACACAAGCGAAAACGAAAATGAAAATTTCACCGCTAAATTTCACTTTGCGGTACACAGTTTAGCTAGCGAAATAGGGGTTTTCGTATTAAAATACAGATGTCTCTATTTTGCCTCTACACATTTTTACTTCATTTTTATCTTCCCGGACTAGTGTGAAGCTAAATTTTGACGTTTCATCATTTGAGTTTCTTGTTTTTCAATCACCTATTGCAGTCAACTGTAACTTTGATTTTAAATTGCAAATTGAAGTTATCGATATAAAATTTTACGAGAATCGTCAAATTAAATTTTCACGTCAGATTTATCTTCCTATTTTTGGAGATCAGTGAAAATTTCATTCCACTTGAACAGCGTACTAGGCTTTAGCCGTAAATGCGTTAATAGGCCCGATTCTGCCTTCCAAAATTTTATGTTATGTTATTTTTGTTTTTTCAATACAAACTCAGATAGGAAGCGGGGAAAAAAAAAAACATAACATGGGTTTTATCGTTACATAATCGGGCCCAATATCTTCAGTAAATGATTTTGAAGATAATTTGGCTTCTTATTTTAGAGCTTAGGTTACTTTAATATTTTATAATTTTAATCGTGTTTCATTATAAAACTTGGTCTGATTTCTAAGGTAATTAAGGAAGGCTTTTCTTTTTAGGAATGTCGCAGTAGATTACTTAGTTCAATCCCTTAAGCTAAAAAACAAATTAAGAAAATCATTTTTCTTATTTTAGTGAAAATTTAAAAAAAATTAGCAATAATAAAATGGGAAATTGGATGAATTCTTAGGGGGGTCCCGTTGTAGGAAGACTTAGAAACTTGTTTTTTTTTTGCAAAAAGCAAGATACTTAAAGTTATTCTATTTTCAGATAGCGTATTAAAATGAACATTATTTGGTAATAAAACTGGTTGTAGTTCAAAAATGTTATGTGTTATGTTTTACAAATCATCTTGTGAGTACTTTATGTCCTTTAACGGCATTTTGCGAAAAATCGTATTTTAGATTTCCAGCTAAAATTTGTTCACATTCCAAATAAAATTTTGATGGATTGTCAATTTAGAACAGGAGATCCAACTTTCTCCTGTAAAGTCAAATAAAATAAAACATGGATATACGACACTGTAGTACTCACGTGATGAATTCGGATAATCAAATACTTATTTAAGCTTCTATTCCATGAGAAAAATTGACTCACAGTCAAAAAACGAAAAAATACTCAATCTGAGAGACAATGACAACGTTTATAGAAAATTTTTGTCAGTGATTTTAACATAACCTACCAAGATTTACAAATTATTTCTTAATGGATGAATGCTTCGAATTTTTATCACGAACAATAATATTAGCACAATGTTTATCAATTTATTAAATTACAAATTTAAAATTTTAACTTTATTTTGCCTTTGTAAGGATATAACAAAAAAATATCGTGAAAAAAATTATTTTCGTACTATGGAAATGGGGTACTAAAACGATTTTTTGATAAAATTCTAGAAATTGGCCAATTAGAATGGAAGATGGCTATTTCTTAATCAGTTTTACCCCCGATTCTGACACCCAGTCACTGATCAAAAAATAGTCTTAGGTAAGACTTTTTCTGTTAGTTAAGACTTTTGTGTTAGTTAAGATCCATTTCGTATTCTACAAGTAATCTTAGCTGTCATTAGTCTTACAAAATATTCTTATGTAAGACCAACAATTTTGATGGTCTTAACGGTCTTAATTTGACATTTCTCTTGCAGCAAAATGATGACGCTTTTACAACAAAGTGTCATCATAAATTGTATGTATCGACATAAAAGCATTTAAATATGTATGTTTATTTATTTTCCAATAGTGAAAATATCTCAAAATACAAATTAAAGCTGAAAAACTAATGAAAATAAGGAAAACATTACTGTTTGACAGGTCTACAAATGTTTTGGAGAATTTGCAACCAAAAAATTAAGACTGCTGCGATCAGAATGCCAATATAATCTGTAGTCTTAAAAACAAGTCTTCCCAAAAAATGTCTTAGCTAAGACAGTCTTAGGAGTCTTAGCCCCATTGCACATTTCAGCTAAGCTAAGCGAGAAATGTAGTTTTCGTTTGCTTTGTTAGCTTGCCTAGCTCACCCCTTTGCACTTTCCAGCTGATAACTAGCCTTATACAAACATACACTTCTGATTTCAACCGGGGGATAAGAATTTAGCTCACATCGCTTAGCTTAGCTTAGCTGAAATGTACAACGGGCCTTAACGTCAGAATCCGGGGGGTAATGAAATATAAATTCTAGCCTACTAGAAATGGATTTCTAAAATGATTTTAGGATGAAGTTCTGGTATATATCCAATTGGGGAGTTGATTTTGACTTTCGAGTCAGGATGTTTTATTTATTTTTTATTTTTTCGAACAAAAAAATATTTTTATTTTTTTGAAAATTAAATCGTACATTTACAACTTGCTTTTAATGCCAAAATAGATAACCATGGTACGATTGGAATCACCGGGATAAATTCGGGCGATTGAATTCCTAGATCCAGTTAAGAAGAGTTGTCTGCAGTTTCTTTTGCTATATAAAGTATTGGCCACCTATTGCACACTCCATAGTGAATGAGCTATAACTCAAAATAAGAAGCTGTATACTTATCTTTTTATTTTTAATTTTTATCATATTAAACCACCTCATCTTACACAGTCTGTTATGAATGAGCTCCTGTTCAAAATAGATTGTGTAAGTATGGGGTTGGTGTCTAACCAACATTTATGTAAATAAACAAATAAATAAAAACAAAAAAATTAGCATGGAACTAGGATACTGCTAACTAGGGCGGGACTTGCTATTGCTTAACAAATGTTAATGACATTCAACAAGTGTGACGAAAATGGGATTCTAAAGTGATTTTTAGATGAAGTTCTGGAATATGGCCAGTTAGGACAGACTTGGATTTTTATAACCGCATTTACGAAATTTGCCATGGGCCATATATGAGATGCTAAAATAATTGTTTGATTAAATTCTAAAATTTAGCAATTAGGATGGAACTTAGCTATTTCTTAACAGAGTTTACTAATATTAAACATGAGAACGACATGTACTTTTGAACATGGGTTTCTAAAACGATTTTTACATGAAATTCTGTGAAATAATTCCAATTAGGATGAAACTTTTTTTTAAATGATTTTGGTGAAATTCAACTGGTATTTGATCAATTAACTTGACTATTTCTTAACCCATTTTGATCATGCTGGTTGTGCGGTGGAAACGGGATTCTTATAAAGATAAAGCAATAAAATAAATTAGTAAATTTGAGTTGATTTGTTGAACAAGCGCAGAAGTATTTATTACGCATAAACGGTTCTCTGAAATTTAAATATTTTCCCAGTAAATACCAGAATAATTTTGAACATAATCCAACACCTTCTATAATTTTAAAAAATGCCCCTCCAACATAAACATTTATAAAATGGCTGTAATCATATCATGTAAATAAATAATGACAACTGTGATAATATCTTGTTCTTATCGAAATCGATATTGTTAAATACAATTTATAATTTCACTCTAACGGTGTACATAAATAGACCTTTAAAGTTTTATAAATTGTGAGCAACATTTAAATCATCTTCCACAATAAAAATTTATATCGAGATAATATACTTAACGTTGAAATTGTCAGACGATCGAAGCATTTTATTTATTCCTGAGTAAAAAAAATTCTGGTTTATCCTAATTTGGAGCATCAGTGCACAAAAAATATTTGTACACACATCAAACAAGAAG
This sequence comes from Tipula helvola, assembly GCA_963556165.1. Classification (NCBI taxonomy): domain Eukaryota; kingdom Metazoa; phylum Arthropoda; class Insecta; order Diptera; family Tipulidae; genus Tipula; species Tipula helvola. The sequence continues at coordinate 75,057,714 of OY744482.1, read as the reverse complement.
AAAAGTAAATTTTTTATTGTAAATTATGTGCATAACGGTTTTTATATTTCTTCTATAATATTATAATCGTAAGAAAATTTTCTTAATATTTGCACATCATGTAAGATGTAAGTATACTTATTGTGTATTTAAGTTTCGCTCTCTATGTTTCGTCTTGTGTTTATTTATTATGTTTGCATGTATGTACATATAATAAATATATTATAAAAACACATATCAACTTCCGTTTGTTATTGTTGTTGTTGTTGAATGTTGATTTACTCATACCACTATTTTACAATATCCTATTATTAGCAGAACTAATTTAGCGACCATATATATCTAGAATGACATACAACATTTAATTATTTATGTTTCACAGACATAATACATTTGATTAATAGCTAATAAGTAAAGCATTTTAGACATGGTGGGATCGTAAGTAAGTATAACTACATTGATTACATAAAGAATTGCTCGGTTTTATTGAACTTATGCGAGTGATATTTCAGTTACATTACATCATTCTGCTAATTTATTTTAACTTTTATTAATTTTATCTTAAAATGTGTATCTGGAATATTTTTTTTATCTCAAAATGTGTTCTTTTCGAATATGCACGCAGATTAATGCAATTTTTGCATCATAAAATTAATTATCATTTATGTATTTAATTTAACGTGCTATCATGTACGTAGACATCATGTACATAGTACATACGACGTTTATATACAAAAACAAACTTTGCTTTTAACAAGAATATAAATGTATGAATTTCCCATATAAATGTAATAAAGAAAATTCCCACACCACCACATCATCACCGTTCTTTTTTGTATGTTTGGTTACTACTAAACATTTCCCTATCTCAGATCGATTTTCCATGTACAGAGTAGAGTACACAATATAAAAAAAAACTTCATATTTATTTTTTTCGGTTTCAAATGAGTTAACATACATTTTCTATATTATTTGCGCCTGTCGTATGTAACCATATAGGCGTTTATTCGTACAATATGATTTAAATTTCTCAAAAAGTTTTTGAGAAAAAAACAGATAAAATTAGTAATGCTGGCTGTGCCTATGGTTTTCGCTTTAGAGAATACCTACTAAGCTAGGATTTCGTTGTGTCAATCCGACGACAAATCATTACCCTGTTGTTAATCGAAAAAGCTCTCTTATATGATCCAAACAATTTCTCACGACATTTGAATCGATGTATATTTTACTTTTTATGACCGTATTTGAAAATCGCTTAAACATTTCGTCACATATTTTAATTCACGTGAGTCGCGAGCGAAAGTAACACTTCTCGAAAACTCTATTTGTTTATAATTTATGTGCGGTGAAAGTTTCCATGATTAAAGGTAGATTTAAAAATAATGAATAAATTATTTTTATTTTTTTTAATCAGAAACGTGAAGTAAATTCTATTAACATTGATATAGTGTTGGTAACGAATTTTAAAACCATCATAGAATATACCTTTATTGACAGTACAGTAGTTTGTAACCACATTAGTATTTTCGCATAAAGTTGATGACAGAATCGTGGTAAAAAAAAAAAATTTGCATAAACCAAAATACGATTTTTTTTACGGAAATGAAAGCTTAATCAATTTATTATCTATCTAGAATTATGATGCGCTCTGTTCAAGGTACATATTTTCACTTTGTATTATTATGTATATTTATAATGTTTTAGAAAACACTTTCTACTTATAAAGACTGCTCGATTAGCTATGCGGAACACCAGTTTAATTAATAAAACAAATAATATTTAGAATTTTATACATTATATGTATGTACTATTATTTTATACCCCATGCCAAACTAAATTCTAAATTTATAATTATTGTGAAATTGGATATTTCAATGTTTAAGAAAAACGAAAATATAGAAAGCACGTGCCCTTCAAGAAAATTATCTTAAATTATCTTATTGTCTTCAAGGGTGTCAGTTTTGTGATACGAGATTCTAGAAAATGACATAAAAGTAGATTACAAGGCAGGCGGTGATATAAAAAAATAAAATTGAAATTGGATGCGTTAAATTAAGAAATAATTAAATGACGTGCGGCAGTCAAGTGTATATCAGTGTGTTATTTATAATGCTATCTTATACTCAGAAATGTGACCTTAAATAGTGTAGTTATTATTATTTACTCGTTTTTATAAGCACTATTTAATTGTGTTTGCCTCAATTAGTGAAAATAACAATTTAATATGCTTACAGTTAAACATCGTTTAACGCCATTCCCATTAAAATTTTCATGTTCTTCATGTTATTGTTAGGAAACCTCTTAAATTGTTTTGATTCCTTATATCGTAAAGGGATGCATTTGGCACAGTGTCTTTTCAAATAGATTTTGAGGTCTGGAAAAAGCGAGGGCTAAACCAAACACTGAAAGACAAGTATCGGACATCGGTCAATGAATTTATGCTTAAATTGCTAACATTCAATAGCCGATAGTATTATAGGAGCTCATTAGAGTTAATGAAGGTTTATTTTGTTTGTTTGTTTATTTATTTCTAATCGATCTAACTCTTTCGCAGTTTACTTTTAACGTCTTACCATAGTATTTCTGAATTCTCCCGAGCGAAAAATAACTACCTATCACTCAAGAAACTTAACAATACTTTATTAAATTTGATCTATCACTTAAAAAAATTAGGAAGCTTATTTTTACGTCCAAACTTAAGAAATATATGAAAAATAGCTTTTTATGTACATTATTTCAGTTTTAGTTAATTTCAGTAAGCTGGACTTAAAATGTAAAAAAAAAAAAAATTTAAACAACGTTTTTCGCTAGATCGTTGAGCCAACCAATATGACTACAGTCTTATACATACATATATAATTTCATCGCGTTCCACCGAATTTGTCAAAATTTCCCAAAGATATGAATTTTGACCCAAGGGGAATTTCACGACCAGAACCGGTTCGATAGATTAAACCACCATACTAAAATTTAGTATTATATAGAACTTTATTTCTGGCTTTGAAGTGTTAAGTGTTTTCTTCAAAATTCTTACAGCAATATTTATTTTCAATTAAAATGACTGGAATTTAGAACTTCAGTCAAACATTATTTTATTTCTTAACCGATTTTGATTATATTCAACTTCTGTATGTTTTTAAGGTGAAATTCCAGAATATGGCCAATTAGGAAGGAACATGGCTATCTTTTAACCGATTTTGATGCAATTCAACAAGAAAGATGGAAATAGAATTCCAAAATGATGTTTAGTTGTTCTTAAATTTGGGCAATTAAGGAAGGCCTTGGCAATTTCTTAACCAATTTTGGTTAAGGATTTCTTAAAATGATTTTTAGACTAAATTTTGAGTTGGAAAACCAAGAATACTGATAAAGAAAAACAAAAAATAACTAAACTGCAATAAATTTGTTAAACAACTACATGAGTATTTTTTATCCGGAAACACCGAGTACTTGCTAGTATTTTATATGTAAGAGATTACTTATACGATTAAGCTCTTGTTCTGACCATGTCATTTTCAGGAAAATCGCCAACCATTCAGGCAAAGTTTCAAAATTTTCTGAACTATTAATTGTGACAAAATATCTGCAGTTGCGAGAAAGTTAATGAACGAAATTTCCAAAACAAACACTATTTCTTCAGACATTTAATCAGAACAATAAGAAAAGTTGACTTTTAGCAAAAGTATGTTTTTATCTTTTAATGTTGTGACGTGTTAGGGTAAACTAGGGTTTCTCAAACGGGATCCCGGATTCCCGTTTTCTGTCTCAAGTGGAAATCTGATGATTTTCAGGTTTTCGATGTATTAATTTTGTTTAGTATTTTAAAACGACATAAGTGAAACTACGGTTTAAGAGACTAACAGGGATTGGGATGTCTCTTATTGCCGACTGCCCGAAATCAAGGAACTTGGTTATTTTTGTTTTAACCGATTATGATAAAATTTAGCATGCATGATGGAAATGTAATTCTAAAATGCTGTTTAGAAGAAGTTCTGGAATATGGCCAATTAGGAAAGAACTTTACTGTTCTTAATCGATTAAGATGAAATTCGGATTGTATGATGGAAATTCCAAAATAGTATTTATACGAAATGCTGGAATACAGCCAATTAGGAAATTTAGAAATTCGATTATTTCTTAGCCGATTTTGATGAAAGATTAAGTAATAACCGAGGTCCTTCCTAATTGGCCGTATTTGAGACTTTTTTCTAAACATAATTTTCTAATCGTACTTTTTCGCACTTGTCTAAGTTCTTTTCTAATTAGCCATATTCCAGAGCTTCTTCTACAAATCATGTTAGAATTATATTTCTATTTGTTATTTGTATTATTTGTACGGGTTCACATACTGATGGAATCCGTTGTCTGTTTGATGTTCAACCACGCAGTCTGCGACTGGTACCGCTTTTTTCATTTAATGTTTTCCACAGCTCGAGTACAAGCTTCGCTGAGTTGCAGCTCTTATATTAGTAACACTGTTGTTTTTTTTTTCAAGTAATGCCGGGCTGCGACTCTTGAACCTGATAGTGGTATTTTCAAACTACGCCATGAACGAAATTTGCCTTACGGTATTGATGAAAACTCAACATTGATAAATCCAACGCCAATTTAATTAATTCAACTAATTATAAAACACATAAATTTAACTGTACATTACAGTGAAAATATAGTCTTTCATTTCAATGAAAATTGAAATCTTTATTATTATTAATTTTTTATGTTATTTTCACGATACGTTTTATGGATAGTCTTTTTCTTTCCTTAAAATTAATAGGTAAATTATATTTTAATTATGTTGAGGTTGAGTTATGATATTGGTACGTATACTACATTATATGGGCTGTCACCTGTAATTGAACACTTTCTCTTTGTCCTTCTTTCTATTCAGACACCAAACCAATTAGATAAAAATAACCTCTGTGTGACGTAAAACCGAAACTCCTGTCCTTTGCACACACAAATTATAAAATGGTAATGCTCCAAGCACGTGAAAAATCGAAACCAATATTTTCGCTATATTTTAACAATTATTATTGTTTTGTTTATATTTTCATTTTACACAAATGTTCATAGTTTTTTTGGTTTTTGGTATATTGAGTGGTGTGCTGATAAATGTATACAAATATCTTTTGTTGTTTGTTTAAATTTTGTAAACTAACAATTTTCATTTTATTTTGTTTTCAGAAAATTGTCTTCAAGATAAAATGTAGGTAGTTGGCCTTTAATATTTTATTTTAAATTTAATTATAGACACTAAAAATGTGAGGTAAGAGGTAGTTTAAAAGAAAAGATTTAGTACACTAGTTAATCTGTTGCATATTGTTAGGTGTATATAATTAGATTAACAAATTGATGTAAAATTAGGGTTTTATTCTTGGAATTTAGCATTCTTAATGTCGATATAAAAAACTTCAAGTGATGGGTGGCATGGAACCACTGATTACTTTAGCAACCCCTTTTTTATTTCATGTTGATTCGCCCCAATATAAATTTTTATATACTCCAAAAAGGTGGTTTATTTATGCGTGAATTTTATGGTATGGAGCTTTTCATGAACACTAAAGAGAACAAAAAAAAAATCCATATTATGTACATCTCCAACATTATGTCCCTCTCTTCGTCGCGTCCCTATCGTCAGAGTATTATATGTATATATACCCTGTTTTTTTCGTTCTCTAAAAAAACTGTTTGTGTCTACCGAAATTTAAATGGATATACATTACGTACTACATACAACATTATAAACCCAGTATTATATAGATTTATCTCTTTCTGTGTTCATGGGAAAATTTTGTATGTCTATTGCTTTTCTACAATGTACATTTATTATATACATAAACATTCATTCATCTTTCAACCATTATAATCAAGTCGTCAAGGTCAAAGACCCTTTTTATTTTATTATTGTGATTATTTTTTCTTTCTCAGTTGGTTTTTTTTTTGCGATTTTGTCGGGTGTATTTAAATAAAATGTATGTGTTCAGTACTTTATGTACATCTTTTGTATTTGATGTGCTAGCATCTTAGCAGTGCGATTTATTTTTTGCAATTTTGCTTTAGGTACAAATCTTAAGAAATAATGCATAATTGTTATGAAAACGGATAGATAATTGCGAAACTAAGTTTAATTTGTTAGCGGGTGTGAGGGCACAAGGATCACATATAAAAAATGTATTCTACGGGATAAAATAGTATGGGAGGGGGCGGCCTCTTTATGAAACATACAATATACTACTTTTTTATGAGCAATAAAACTTTCCACTTAATTTTAATTGAACTTGAAATTTCTAGACTTATTATCACACAACTAAATAAATTTCCCAATTAGAAAGTAAATTTTGTTGATAATACAAACAAAATAATAAACTTAAACCGCGTGGGTGAATACATTACATATATTAAATTATTTACTAGCTCAGAGAACAAAAATAGATTTATGTTGAATTGATTATAAATATTTATATCAGCTGACGACACAGCTGACTACGCTGCACTATTAAATGTATGCATACATATGTTTGTAGCGCGCGTTATCAAGTTGTGGTATATATTTTTCAAAGATTATGTAGGTATGTATTTGTGATTTGATAAATTTAGAAAACACGAGTAGATAACACACAGTATGTATATTATAACGCTTTATTACAAACTATTTTAACAAGGTCAATTTTAATACGTGAATTATACTAAGTAATGTTATTAAATATTTTATTTTCAAGGCGTTTCCCTATATATGAGATAAGCAACATTCTTATCATCTCACTAAAAGCCTGTTTTATCAATATTTAAAATTTTCTAAAATTAGTTTTTAAATATTTTAAATCTGGAAATAGTTTTACCGCAGTTTTAAAGATTTTGAAACTTCCTTTATTTGGATCTCACTTAACTCGACAGTTATTCAAATTTCAAATTTTAATAGAATAGCCCTATCACACTAAGTATAATGTTTAGGTTCAAATTTCAAAGTAGTAAAGTTACGTTCTAAACTATAGAGTTTTGTTATGAAGTCGAAGTCTGCTTTCTTGATAATTTCTTGATAATAACATTTGTTTCTTACTATTTAAGACAGGTAACTAGATTAACTTTTTTCGTTATGTTTTTGCGTTAGTTTGGAGTATTCTAAATGACTTAAGACCAATGCCGATAACAAATTTTGAATAGGAGACATAAGCCACGTAAATTAAACATGACTGGTTTGCGGTATATCATTCTTTGGAATATAATGGGGTAAGCAGATCTCAATCCGTCAAGTATTGGTACTCTATCTGTTCTGAAGGATTAGGACATCAGATAATATTTTTCCAACCATTAGAAAATCTGTTATAGGTTAAATGCCAATTTCCTGCGGGTCTTTGGTACAAATATGATTGGCATGTGAATTTGAATAATATTTTGCAACTAGACCATAGTTCGGGTGTGTAATCAGTGCGATAAATAGTACCACCCCGCATTTGGGAATATGAAATCATAAAATTCGACTTTATCTTGACTTACATTTGGTAAAATTACATTTTTAATTTATTAAAATTCTTCAGTTGTATAAACTTTTAGAATCGGAATATATTCCGTGGAATATTTTTATACATAAATTAATTAACTACATATTAATCGGAATATTTAAAAAATAGAAACTATTATTTAAAAATAAAATTAAAATCTTAAAATGGTTACGTAAGTTTTTCTAATTTACAAGTGTGATTTGTTTTCTAATTACAAAATGTTATTTCTACTACTGCAAACAAACAGTAAAAAACCAGAGCGATTATGTGAGTCACTCACTATAAATAATAATAATAATAATAATAATTATTAGAGTTTATGTTAAAACTGAAAAGGTAAAAATTTGTTGAAACCTGGGCCTTGTTACCTTAAAAAAGTTTGCTGTATGTATGATAGCATTTGTGGTATATCAGAAGAAACGATAAGAACGATAGAAACTGTTTGATCTTTGTCTATTTTACAAATCAATTATTAACTATAAATACATATTTTCATTCTAATTTTAAAATTTAAACTCCATTTTCCAGAATATTTTAAAATTAAATCGTTTTATTTCAAAATTTCTTCACTTCTTTTAAAAGGCGTTGCAGTCAACGGCGACAATTAATTTGAAGCTTAATTACTGAGCGGTTCATTATAAATCATAAATAAAGGCAGTGACATTATTTTCAAATAACCGTTGACTTTTGCTTCCATTTGAAAATGAAATAAAGGCAATTCATTTTATTTCCACACAAAAATGGATATAAAGCCAATTGACTTTATTTCCGTTGACTTCATTACAGGGTACTTTTTTTACGGAGAAGGTTCTATTTAACAAAATCCTCAACAAAAAAAGCTTGTGAAGAAATAAAATCACATTTCGTGTGTTCGTTTGAAAAGTTTCTACCCGAATCACCTCGAAAACCAAGCGTTTTTGAAAAAAGTGTTCCAAACAAAATCTTAAAGGTTATTTCAAGGTCAAACTAGTTTTTTTGTATAAGAACCTATATTTTTTTAAGCAGCAAATTTTTAAAATATTCAACGTTCAAGATATTTAGCAAAGTTAAATTAAATTAGAAAGTTGACATTTAGTAAAACAGCAATAATGGCCAATTGTACCTTGGAAAACAAAAGATGAGATACGAAGCCCTTAAAAGGTATTCCTATTCCAAAACCTATAAATATAAAATAAAATCCTAGAATATTAAATAAATAATATTATCCTCCTTCTCCCTCAAAACCATACAACTTTAGTATGTAACACATTTTTCAGAAACCCTTGGGTTTCGAGATAACACGTTCGGGTGGAAACGTTTCAAATCACACATCACTGTACAGTAATCTGTCAAAAAACTATGAACCGATTTTTTTTTTAAATGTTTGTACATTTTTATCAGTTGATAATTAATCGAACCAAACAAATTATTTTTCTGTTTCAAATGTTGAGTAGATTGTGGCATAAAGAAGAAGCGTTCTCAAGAAACTACGCAAAACGTAATCCAAAAGACATTACGCAAGCGAACAATAGCCTCAGGACCATATCGAATATATTTCTTCTATATTTAACGGCAAAGCTTAGCGATTGTTTGCTTAATGTCCTCGAGCATACGCGGCGGACATTACTTAGGAAAATATCGCTTTTCTTTCTTGCAGTCACTCAATATCTGAGATAAGCCAGAATTAAGATCAGTAATGGTTTTCAAAAACATTTCAGAATTATAGATTGTTGTAAATTAAAAAGGACAGCTTGGGCCATGTGGACGTTCAGCCATCTCGCACTGCGATCTAAAAAATCTTTTGTACTTGAACCCTGCTTACTTATCCGTCCAATCAATATTCAGGCTCTTAATGAACCTGATAATACTGCCGGCCGGTACGCGATACATACTATCTGGGCTTATTGCTCTCCTTCCTAGATATTTACTATAGCATTTACTTTTACTAGAAAGACGGTAGCATTGGGAAGCAAGGACTTCGAGAGGGCAGTTCCACTCCCATATATTCCTACCCCTGCCCCGCCTACTGTTTTAATTTTACTCTTACGAGTTGTTGGGAACGAAAAGTCGCCTGTAGTTCACCCAGCTTTACTACAGGAAGGCTAAATAAAACTGAAGGATACTTTGGACTGATTAACCTATTAACCAATTATCCATCGGCATATGCTGTTCCACCTTAGATCAGGGTTTTTTGTCAAGGATTTCTTCTTTAGCGCCATACTTTAGCATTTGCAAAAAGGCCACAATGTGCCTAATGGCCTCAGTTACCAGTGGTTGCCACGAGAAGGCAGCACGTACACTTGCGAATTGTGACCAGGTTACGCCTTACACAATTGTACCCATCACGCAGCTACCTAATACATGACCAGAACAGCTCACGTAATGCGCACCCTACTGGAAGGTTACGGAGCTGGTAGATTAATCTACTCAACTTTGGTCACCTCTCCAATAGACGCCAAACCACCACCGGCAACAGGTAACTAAATGTGTTTAATTTTCGTTCTTTTTAAATTTTTTCCTGTTCACGAAATGGAATAGTATGTGGTTACACCATGAACTTCAACATTTAAAACAGAAAAATTATTTTTTTTGGCTCGATTAATCATCAAACTGATAAAAAAAATGTACACAAATTAAAAAAAAAAAATCAGTGTTTAATTTTACTGACATTTGTAGATAGTACTGTAAAACGCTGATTAAATATTTTTATCGTATACATACCTAATTTGACTTTAGATTACTGCAAAAATCCTCTGCCTCACCCAAAGCGAGTGTTGGATTGTGCAAGCTTTCTTTAAAATTAATTTTGATTCTTTAAATTACGTTGCAAACTTTAGAAATTTGTACAGATCAATTGACGTTAATGGTTGCCCGTATCGGTTCGAAATTATGTTCGAGGATTTTCAGAACTTCTTGACGCTATTAAATTGGAATCCTTCACAGAAGTTTTCGGTCAATTAATTCTAAATGGAAATAGTAAATCGGAATTATTTCAGAAAAGCGGTAGATGTCGATGGCATTTAAACCAAAAATGTAGTTATTCTATATTGTCGGTTTGCGAGAAAAGTGACACATCTCAAAAATGGCCAATTTTGAGATAATAGAGAAAAAATCCTTTAAATGCAGCAATTTTTTACCTGGCATAGTGTCACTTCTAAACTACCCATAGTTTTCAATAGATGTGACGTTGAATTTGATGAATTCAACTATTTTATACCAAAAAAAAATTCAAATCGATTTCCTCAAAAATATGATATTTTTAGTTATGTCACTTTTAAGTTTTTCCCGAGCTTCGTCAACCTTGCATACCCAAAAGATATTATATCGCTCCAATCGCAGCGATTTAATTTATTTAATCACAAAAATTTTCTCCATGCTAAACACTCTATTTCGGACATTTTTACTATTTCATATTGGAGTGTTCAGCAAGTGGTCGATAATATAATAAACAAAATACTAAAAACACAAAAATGATTCATTTTTAGTCAGGGTCACAAGACCTCTCATTATTGGATGTTTCTTCTTTGTTACGCAAAATTTCAAAGTCTGATCATTTTTCTTAGAAAATTATCATTGATTTTTGAACAAAAATTTAGAATCCCTACTAAGAAATCTGCCAGCTATTTTCGACTATTTTCAATTTTATAGTTTTCGAACGCTTAAGAAGGAAAATATTCCATTGCGATATTTTTTTATCTATCCAAATACGCTTGGCAACATTGTAAATCACAGTCGAATATAAACGATGCTTCATGATTTTCGATTCCTATTAGACAAAACTAAATCGGACTGAACAACATATTCTTTTCCGTTTTCTTCTTATGCATTATAAAAACGATACATCGAAAATAGTCGAGAGAGGGTCTGGCGGATTTCGTGGTACATCTTGCCTAAATTCTTGGTGTAAATTCCAGTCACTACGAACCGAATAACCTTCAAGTTGGAATCAAACGATTTTGGCGAATTTTTCTAAGTTCACATCGCAACCTTTACAACTTCAAATAATATTAATCTGTGGTAAAGATTTAAAAGGGTATACATCGAGTTGTATCGTTTTACGAATTATTTCAATTTCGAAATCTCCATATTTGATTTCATATCATATCAATTTTTTGTAATATTCCGGCAACTACAAACAACCGTAATAATCGTTTACAAAAATCAGGATTTTAAAAACTTATTTGAGTAACTCTTATTTTTAAAAACGTTTTCTGAATAATGCGAAATTTAGAGTTTATTCCCTTTTTAAATCTTTACCACAGATCTTCCTCATATTGTTCTTGAGAATTTAATTAGTAGAATTATTAAACGGGTGCAACATGTTATGGTGCAATTGGCATGGAAAATAATAATTTAATTTTCTAGGGCATGTTGCATTCCGCCTCAAAATAATTAAATTTGCAGAATGCGACAAAACTATATTTTACACAACAGTATTCATTCACATTTGTATAACAATAAATGTTCGATAAATGAATTCGATAGTCAAACGCATAATCACAATATCGATCGTTTTGATTGATCTTGATACCCCATTGAATATAAGTACAGATACATATACGAGTACATTATGTGTATATGAAATCTAATTATTTTTATTTTTTTTACGCTTATGTAATTTAATGCTATATAATAGTTGCATGCATGTAATTTAATTGGGACGCAGAGGAACATTATTTCTACAACTTAAATTCCATTTCATTCACTGTGAAGCGACTTACAGGGCATCAAACCTGTATATGAAGCATGCACAATACATACTCGTATTACTATAAGTAGTGTAAGGTTAACGTACTGCTTATGTGGCATACTAATCAATTTGACCTAATCGCTGAATTTTTAATCCGCATTTTAGTTTGTTTTAAATAATTGCCTTGAAAATAGTATTATGTACGTGCATACATATATGTACATATGTGCATGTTTGGTGTGGTCATGAAACGCCAGACTTTATGACTATAGCAATTCAAGCGCTGGCAAGTTCCATATCCAATTGAGTGTCATCACAGCAAATCTAATTGATGAACATTTTTCACATATTTTCAATCAAAATACAATACAAAAATTAAATGAATTTCAATAAAAAAAAAAAAAATGCTGTTGACTGACACAAACTGAAATATAACTAGTTGACCTTCAAACAAAAACTATAAGTATTTGCTCATTCGACGTAACTACATTATACACAAATACAGTTGAACAATTAAAATATATTAGGTGTCTTTTTGTGTGTGGTGACGAGTCACGACGATGGTGATCTAAGAATGCGGTGCAGGAAGCAAAAGCTCGTAATTTATGTACAATACAAAAATATCGTAGACATAATTAAAAATTAACATAAAAGCGCATAATCTAATCCATAATTATTGTATGGTTTGTGGAATCTGGATTTTGTGACATTATTGTTAACTAAGCGTGAATTCACCTGATTGATTAAAATGGAAAGATCAACCATTTAATTTGTTGTATACATATTGAAAATATAAGTATAAAGAATTTATTACTTTTAAATTGGAAGTCAAGGACGGACATTGTTAATTATTTCTTATGTATTTTGAATTTTGCTTTATGTATACATTATACATAATACAGTTGGTAACACGACGATGTACACAAAGATTTTCGAAAGTACATTTTGAAATTTTTTTCGTTACGAGATTGTTGCGTAGCTTTGTCTTTTTTTGTGTGTAAGGTTAATTGTTCTAACACGTGAGATCAAAGCGTGAGATTGTTCAAAACACTTTAATGGTTTAAATCTATATATAGACAATGCCAAATAACTAATTTAGAATTATCAATTTTCTAAAGATTTGAAATGAATGTACCCCCGGTTCAGTAAATGATAAAGTCATTTTGTAATTATTGATACGAGCATTTTTACAACAATGACCAGATTTTGTTTAAATTGTTTATCAATTTTAATTAACTGATGGCCATATCTGTTGTACTATAGAATTAGATGAATAAGCAAATCAATCATGCATTTACTCTAATTGTTCTGTTATATGTCTGATTTATGTATTAGATTGCGTGTACCAATCTCTTAATTTACTTGAGATTTTTTTTTGTTTTGTTTGTTTTTTGCTTTGCTTCATCATAAAGAATATTTTTGTTTTTTTGTTAGACAAAAATAAAATAAAGAACTGCTATTTGCGCGATTTCTTAATAATTGTCTGTTTATTATTCAAGGCTACATAATAATTTGGCATTTTTGAGATCATTCGCTTTTTGTATATTTTGTGAAACACCATCAAAACGAATTATTTTTGTTGTGAATGGGAATTAGGAAAATAAGTATTTATGGAAATGTATTTTTAGGTGTGAATGGAACCGCTGATCTTCAACCGCATAATAATAAATAAGATTCAAGTATGTATTGCACTTGACTGTATTTTACTTGCTTTCAAATTACCTTGGAAATACGCAACCATATTGATTTGGTGTTGGTATATCATCGCGCGCGCAATTTTATATAAAAACTTGTTATGTTGGTTATTTTTTGCTAATCGGAGCTTTCATTTGGAATTTAGTGTTTCGATAAATTGTCATACACTCTTATGATTAATGATAAAATTTTAGGGTAGTGCTATATAATAAAAAAGTATTAATTCAATTTTTTGTATTTATTTCCAGATAATGCGTTACTTCATCATTTATCAATTTTGTATAAGGATACCGATCATAAGACAACGAACAACTCAACTTGTTGTAAATCACGCATTCACGCAACAAAATTAAAGTATTTCAATGAAGTTCTCAAATAAATTAAGCTGAAAGTAGGTAAATTTTCGATTTTCTTATTAAAAATTAAACGTTATTAAAAAATGCAATAAATCATTATGAATGAATTAAGATTTGGAAATTGAAGTAAAAGAGAATGAATATGACGGGGTGTGATGTGTTTCGAGAAACATTAATTGGAGTTCTGCTTTATATATTTATAATGTGGTATCTCGCTTCCAATGAAAAATTTTACGATTCATAAAATTTAATCTACACGAATGACACAAACCACATAATTTCTTGAACAGTGTCCTTTGCAATAGTACATATCTCGTAAATCACAACAATAATAATCTAATCATCTTTAAATTTTTATACGACCAAAATTAGTCTTACTTTTAATACTCGTTTATACTTGTGTAGTTTTTTTTTTATCAATTTTATTACTTCACAAACACGAACTATATAGAATGAAAAAAAAAACTGAGACAAAAGTTCATTGACTTGAGTCAAAACTCTTATTTTAGAACTTAAAAAAAAAAGTAAAACAAAACTAAAGAATTTTTCTTCTACACAATATTTTATACTTAAAATACGAAGAAAACAACTTTATGTAGTTTTTGGATGATCTAAAAGAATGTTCGTGTTACGATTTCCGATGATTTAAACACTAAAAACCATTCAGCACATTGCTTTTGGTTAATGATTTTATTGTTGTTATATTGTGCTGTGCTTAAACTTGATTATTATCATTTTAAATTAAAAGGAGCTCCGACACGAATAATCAGAATTACTAGTATCACATTGTGTATAATATTGAAGATCACAGACATATGTTTTTATGTAAGATCGCGCATTATTATTTTCCCGCCTTATGTCACGGTACATTAATATTGTTGTTTATTATATTAAAAAAGGGTTAAAGCAAGTTGTTTGGTGTTGGTAGTTTGTTTTGTAAAGTTTGAATGATATTTTGTTGAGTTGGTCAGAATTTGTGATGTCTTAGCAATAATTTAGTTCAAAACCACATTTGGTTTCATATTAAACGTAAAATGATCAAGACCGATTTCGATTGGCTTTTTCGGAATATGGGTTACTGTATGGTGATTACTTCTATTTTATCGAATTTAATGCTCGATTTTAAATATAATTGCAAGAAATTGAAAGATTTTCTAGAAGGTTTAATTGCCAAACTTCAATAGATTCCATACTTCAATCTTGATCTAATCGTTTAATTTATTAAAAATGTTGGAATTCAATTTATGTTCACAATCCAGTGCAAATTGACAAAGCAAGCACATAATTTCTGACCCTCACTGACCAACAGCGATACGTGATCTTAACATTTTTTTTTTTAACAAATGGACGTGACCAAATGGCAATATCCTCTGCATTTCAAAAAATCCAAAATCACGAAACTACAAGTAAACAACAAAACAAAACATTTTATTAACATAAACAAATACCTCGCAATTGTTTATACAATTTGCCATAATTTTGACCTACTTATCCTTCTTGTTGTATATATTTTCTCTTTTTTTTTTTTTGTGTGTGTTTTCGTCTCAAGACGTTTGTATTGAAAATATATTTTCTTATATGCAGATGTATTCATATATAAAACGTCGATTGAACCCATAAGTAGAATGGCGTTTTTCTTCTTATTATTCTTGTATTATAAATATACATATATCTCTTGTATACATAAGACTCTACGAAGGGAACTGACTAAAAGACGAAGAATAAGAAACTTCGAATGTGCGTGAATTGAAATAAAAAACTGTCTTATTACATGCTGGTTTATTATTTCGAAAAACTACAATTTCTATTTATAGTTTTTCCTCTAGAAATGTGGAAATTTAACGTTGTTGTTGTGATAAATTTGTTCGGGCACCGCAGATAATTTATAGCCAATTACTTTCTAAAACATCGGATTGATGATTGTTTGTATATCAAGAGCCGCAGAAATCCTTCATATCCATTCATAATTCAAAACCATTCATAACATTAATCCATTTTGATTTCGCCTACTCTATAATTTAAAATTAAAATTAAATTAATTTGGATTCACAACAATATTTTGTTACATGATACTATGGCCTTTTTCACAACCAAAAAATATATTTTCCTCCATTGCACAGATAAATTAAATTGTGTACGACGGTAAATAAAGAAAAACTAATTTCCTTATATTGCATACGATGTTCAGTGTCTAATACACCTTCGAAGTTAAAATGCGAGCTGTTCCCCTAAATATATACAATTATTATATTCCGCACAAAATTCAATATACCGCCTTAAATTTAACCCTCTTTTAAGCCCTTCACGGTTCAACTCAAATAACAACCTATATATCGTTCCAATCTCATCGAAATATTGTGTTCACCAACAAAGCTTTAATCGATATAAACTTACATATGAAAAACTTTTCTCTGTATATTCAGTATTTAATTTAATCACATTACGAAACGGAAGAAACTTAACATTTTCCAATTTTTTTTTTTTCATTTATCATGTTTTTGTATTCACAAAGTTTTTCGCGCGGCGGCGGCGTTCCATATATGGTTCATTAACATTTGGAGTAAAAAAATAAAATCTATAATTTATATATTCATAACATAATCAATTGATTAGTTAAATTTGTTTTAGGTTTTCTTCTATTCGGGAAACTGTTTACACATAAACAAAAAAAATGTTGATGATGATTTAATTGATAAAATAATTATCAAGTAAATAAAATTGCTTCCCGCATGTTGTATAATACCGCAAAAACCCTTAACTAATTAATTTTTAATTCGGTTTTTTTGTGTTTGTTTACGTTTCGAGACTCAGTGGAATAGTAGTGTATATATGTAGAGATAATCATAAAATTTTGTAATAAATCGTGACTTTCTTATTTCATTTGACTTGAGAAGAATAAAGAAACAAAAAACTCAAAGCTGAAAACAATTAAAATCGTTCATACAATTTTGTATATGTATGCGGCGCACGTTAAGAGGCGACAATAGTGGTGACTACTTTTATTTCGCAAGATAAAATAATTATGCTAATTAGCTTTAATCATTTGAATATGAATTATCCGAAACCGATAATACTGAATTGTTATATATTTTTAGGAAGGTCGTTCTTAAATTATTGTAAATTACTAAAGAAATTTTCAGACGGCCTTCGTTACCTTAGATTATGCTGTACAAAGTTTTTAAGTTGAACTCAAACAAACATTACGATCGCTTATTGAATTGAGGGAGGCGATCACTAGTTGTATTTAGCTACGATCATAAAATTTGATGGATGGGATTTTACGATCCACTGATCTTTCTTGTTCTTAACAAAGTATTCATTCACAAATAAAAATGATTTTTCATCGTAAATCGTATTATCCGTCAAATTACAAAGATCGTTTGTTCAACATAAAATTTAAAACGTTGATACATTTCACTAACACATTTGAATATTAGACTATTAAAATTAATTATCATAATAGACTGATCGCGTATCCAATTAGAAATTTTTTGATATCACTTTCACTGTAAATTAAATTAAGTATGTGTAAATTATCTGTTGATTGTCAGATTTTCGTAACAATCTCACAACCTCATTTCATGCTAAGCGAGTAGTTTACGGGATTGGAAAGTCCGCAGTCTTTAAGAATTGCATTTTTGATATTGAGTTTTAAATTCTTCTTTTTAAGTTATATGCCACCGCGAAATCCTCGTCGTCTAGTCTGTTTCATAAAGGCGAAATCCGAAGCATAAATGAAGTTATTGGTTTTAGCAAATCGATCGTTCAAGGTTATACATAATCATAATAGTAACACTACTTGATGCGACAAAAATGGAGGTTCTCAATGTAAGAAACCAGCGTTTTGAGAAGACCAATTGCTTGATATCGAGTGCGTTGTTTTGAGATTTACAGGCTGGTAAAGACATTTGTTCCATTGCTCAGTGAAATAAGTTGATGGTTTTCTATTTGGATCAGATTTGCTTTTCTTCTTGGGCTCAGGATGAACAGTAGTTCAGATCGAAGGCAAAGATTCGGATGTTGGATCTTTCAAATATTTCCGATGAAATGATTCTTTGTCAACGATTTGATTGCACACCTTTTTGAGTTTAGAGAGACTGGATGGAATGAACTGTTCCGTTCCTGCGAGTATGAGCATATATATATAGTAGGATTGCTACATTGTCAATATTACCGACAGTCAGCATTGTTATTGTGCCACAGTCCTTGTTTAGGCTGAGTACTCCCACAACACAACCAAGATGCAGGAAATTCCGCGGTAATGAGGCGTGATCGGAATTCCGAAGTGGGCAATCTATAGACCGGTTCACCTGCTGATGTAAGGAAGTAGAATCTGGAAGCCAATTGTCATTATGGACATTAAAATCCACTACAATTTCGGCGTGTGGTGATTTCTGAAGAATTTGTTCAATGTTGTCGGATAAAGTATCGAACCCGTATTGAGCGGGATTGTTAGGAATATTTTTGCTTCAGTGGAGGAAAAAGAAGAGGGTTTGTTTTGATATCCGAATGTCAAACCACAAGTACTTAGCTCAAATAATCGTTTGTGGCCTAAATAGCTGGTTCAACCGATATTGCCCTACGAATAGCTGGTTTAGTGTGGGCCGAAAAGTATCCCACGGCCGAATGGTTTGAATTTCTTTGTAACGCTTGTCTTATAGGTAAAAGATTTGATTTAGTTCATTCAACAAGAATTTTTGGAAAAATTAAATAAAAGCAATTCATTTTTTTATTCACTTCACCCAATAATATATGTATTTAAATATTGTTGGTAATAGGAGAGTTGACAATTATATTAACTTACGGCGTGAGTGCGTTTTCGGCGATGACTGTAGGTTTATTTATTTATTTTTTGTCACGTCACAAAATTAAAATTGTTATTAAAAACTTGACACGTAAATTTATATCTCAACACAGATAATACTAATAAAATAAATTGCACAAATAAATAAACTGCACAATAACAAAATAGAGGGAAAAATAAA
Source organism: Tipula helvola (assembly GCA_963556165.1). NCBI lineage: Eukaryota > Metazoa > Arthropoda > Insecta > Diptera > Tipulidae > Tipula > Tipula helvola. The sequence continues at coordinate 75,038,531 of OY744482.1, read as the reverse complement.
AAAATTTAAACACGCAAAAAAACAGTTTAAGCTAAAAAATAAAATTTTTTGCACGTCGGATGGATTAAGACTGATTTACCTCTTGCTCCAAATTAAAGATTCCGAACTCTATTCCAATCTATACAGTAACCAATTTGTAGTTTCAAATTCTCTAATCTTTAGGCAAATTCGAAATTTCAATTTCGATGTAAGTTTTTCTCTCTAACCTAATTATAAAATATTTCAAGCCCTCAAATTTTAGTCTCTATAGTATTTAATTTCTCAATTTAAACTCATCTATACTCTTTTAATTTAAAGAATGTATTTAAATTTTTTTAAACTACTTTTTGGGTCTTTATTCCTATTTTTATACTCAAAATCCGAATTCAAAACTGTTAAATTTGTAAACAACATCGATCAGAAGATTGGTTTACCGGATGTCCCAAATGCAATAATTGTTGACACAAAACCGCATAATGTAAGCTAATATTATGTAGAGTTGTTATATTTTATTGTTTATACTCAGGTAACATATACCTTTTTTAAAGTTAGAAGCCTATAAGTCCACCACAGTAACTTGTGCTTGTCGTAGGCTTCGACTAAAATAATTGGATCGTAGGGTTGACCTGAATCCGTAAACATTTCTCCAATTGTTAAAACCAGTTTTGGATTCAATTCCAAAATATAAATAATTGCTCTCTTTCGTCCCGGGTTAGTTCTTGGACGAAACCGATTTAAAATAAAAAATTTTATATAAGTTATTTTAGTCAACTTCAATTAATACATTTTTGCCAAGACCCACTGATTCTGGCCAGTTTTCATTTTTTCCCAATATTTCGAAATATCGGTAGAATTTTGTCTTTTTGAATTGTACGTAGTGGATTTTATTACATAAAGCTTTAGATCTATCCTCTTTTTCCATTAGAAACACTTCTAAATTTTGCAAGTTGCGCTTATGTTGGATGTTTCATCATTAACTAGGATCGCAAAATAAATCGGAACAGAACGAGAGGAATTTTTTTTAATAAATCGATTACAATTCTTATTAAAACTCGGGAAATTCTTCACTTTATTGCGGTTTAATGTTCCGGGTCAGTCCCAGTTCGAAGCTCGTAAGCAACCCTTAGCATTCACGAAGGTTTTAAAATAAATCCAAAACCTCTGAAGAGAAATGAAAAATCTTTCAATAATATAAAATTTAACATTTTTGATTTCGGCTTTTCGAATTTTCTGCTCTTTTTATTAATATGTTCTGGAAAAAAATCGGGACACATATTTTGAAAAAACGGGGCGAAATTCTTTAAAAATATTTTGGAAAAGGGGAGATTTACTGGGCTTAAGTCCACTGCGGTACAACAATAGATGTCACTAATGCAAATAAAATGTTGTAAATACCGATGACTCACAAAAACAATAATTTTGATGGCATAACCATTAGCAAAGTTAGTGAAGAAGGTTCACAATTTTATAAGGCAAATTGGGATTTTTAAAATTTAAATATTTCGTGTACCAATCACTTACGCTAAAAAGAAATGTGTACCAAAATGATCACGAATATACCTAATTTCGTTGGGCCAATTTTCATAAAAATCCGAATTTTTGTATGAAAGTAGATTTAAGGCATGATTTCTCTGTGGTGTCTGGATGCATTCAATGAAATTTTTGCTTCGTATTTACGTGTTTATTCTGCGGCCCCCATAGGCTGAATCTCATTAAAACACTAAATACAAAACTTCGAGTAATACTGTTAACATTTATATTTAAAGTTTGGAATTTCGAGTAACTTAGGCGGTGGACACAACATAGCTACGCCTTATAAATTATCTTCCACTGTAACAGGGTGCCGTTATACCTCTTGCCCGAAAGACCAGATATCTTGTAAGTGCGACTTACAAACATACGAATCATGCAATCGTTTGATTGATATTAAATCAACATTTGAATCGGTCTTTAGTTTTCTGTCGCTAGAGCCTGGTGCATTTTCAATCAAATCGAGAGAGATTCAAAAATGTTTAATCCAGTATTCAAATTAGTTTCGCGCAATTTTCTCGTTTTTTATGTACATGTGTGAAAGCATTATGAAATTTGTGACAACACATAAATAAAAATCGATTATTCTGTGTTATGAATATGTTGTACATGTATGAATCTTATGAAAGCATTCAAATTGTGTAAGGGTATAAAATTTAACCATAAAAGCTTATGATTTTTCCGTGGTGATGTATTTTATGCGCGATTTGTCTATCACGTTTGATTTTATATATGTACGTATAATGCATATGCATACGGAAAATGTTGAGAGAGTTTTTTTATTTTCCTGCTGTCATGAAAACAATTATTTTTTTAATTTTTTTAAATTTTTATTTATTTTATTCTTATAGGTGTATCGGCGAGGCTCTTTAAATACTTTTAATTATATATTTTATTTTAATATGCAGCATAGCCCAACCCAATCAAATATTTTATTTAATGCAAATTAAAAATGTTTTTCCTAAAAATATCGTCATGTGAGTTCCCTCTGGTCTTATAGACCATTTTTTTCAAAAATGAGTTAACCATTGGTTCTCTTACAGTTTCGAATTTTTTTTTTTTTCTATAATCCTATACACCAGTGATTCTTAACCTTTTTTTACTCGCGGTCCACCAAATAATTCATAATTTTTTTGTGTCCTCCATTTTTTTTAAATAATAATTTATATTTGTTAAATTATCTATTCAATTATGTATACATCAATTTTCTTTTTATTATATTCTGAAGGAAATTTTGCAAACTTTGGCGGCCCATGGCAAACTTCTTACGGACCCCAGAGGGCCGCGGTCCTCTGTTAAGAATCACTGCTATACACCACAAAACCTTGTTGTTTATTGAGCGTTTTAATTTTATTTGGTCATACATATGTGTTAAATTTGTCCAAGTGGGTCACAATTATGTAGATGCCATTTTCGTAATTTTTCTTATGAGTTCTTTAGTGTCCTACATCCAAAGAAACGGACATTTATTACAAATTAAAAATATTTTTTGTGTGTCCACATTTTTTTACAAATTCGTAAATACATTTAGGAAGAGAATCCTTTAATATCCCTAATTGAATTTGGCAATTTTTTGTTAATTTTTAATTAAATCGAGAATAAACTTAATTTAAATAAACTTTATTTAAGATTGCGATGCCATCCAACAATCAATGCATTACCGAGCATCTACAAATGTTTATCAAAATCGTTTGATTGGTTTATCGATGAGAAAATTACTGTTTGCTAGATTTTTAATTAAATTTTTGAATGCAACTGTAATATCGATACCTTCGAGGTAAATAAGTGATATGTTCTGTTATTTGGTACTATAATCATTATAACACTATTTCCAAGGCATTAATTGAAAATTCCAAATATTTTCGAATTTAGAGACATTCTTGTGGACATTCAAAATATGGACATAGTACTTGTGTGCTCTAAGGTTTCGATATATAACATATGTATATCTGTAATATAATATGCGCTTTCACTGTAAACAAAATTCCTTAAACCAAGGCAGCTAAGCTCATCTGAAGTGGAGAAAATTAAGGACATCGTATCCATGTGTCAAACATGCCACAAAAGGTTTAGGAATTTTACAGTAATTTTAAAAATACTGTATCAACGACCTAAATATCGATCGAAATATTTATATTTTATTAAATATTGATAAAGTTAATTAAATATTATTGATTAAACATAAAATTTTAACTAGTAATTTTTATTGTACACAATTGAATTTTTGAATAAATTTTCCATAGATTTTTTGTTCTCCTTTTTCTTATTCTTTGGGCCTATGTGAATAGTCTTATATCAATTTAGGCCATTTTTCCTACAAAAAATTTTCGTGTCCTCAGTTTTAGGGCTAGTGAAATTTTTATCACTGGAACATGGAAGGTAATGACAAGGGTTATTATAGAAATAAGGAGCAATTTAAAATTAACTTAAGAATTTAACCATATTTTTGCTAATAGTTTAAAATTATGGCGTATAGTTCAAAAGGAACCTCACATATGTCAATACATATCAATTAATATATGAAGGCGAAAACTGTCAAAGGGTTTTCCAATGCCAGTTAATTGATCAAAGAGTATTCAAAAATTCGGGAAACAATTGTTAAATTGCATTTGATACAGAAAACAGAACTCCAATTCCCAGGTACATAAAATAAAATTCTTAAAGGTATGCGTAATTCTGCTAATGGGTTGATCAACCTAATTCAATGGTCACAAGAAAACAATTCACAATTGAACATAAAAAATGTTAAATTAACCATTGTGCGATGTGTGCCATACCCCAAATATGTATGTAAGATTATTGACGATACACAAACATTCTATCGTAATTTTATGACATTTTCTGTCGTCTCGTCTCATTTTGATAAATATATACGATGAGATTTTTCAATTTATATTTTTATGTATACGTACGTAGGTATACATTTTCTTCTAGAAATAGGAAATTAATAGAAAATGGAATAAACACTCATAAATTTAGATGGGAAGTTTGTGGGTGGATTTGTATATTATTTGATTTATGCGATAAAATTTTGTACATAAATAAGCATAGAATCATTTTTCTTTTCTTCTATGGAATAGTTTTCGTGGTACTCCCATTAGAAAAAAAAAGATCTTACGAATTAAAAGTTTCTTGTGCACGTTATATTTAGTAAATTACATTTTACCATTATCCCTAAAACAAAATCCACGTGTGGGTGTATTATTGATGTGCTCTTACTTCCCTTATGTTTCTCAACCTGTTGTCAATTTTAATAATGACAACACCGGTATACTAAGTTCTTTGTGTAATCTACACAACAGCCGCTGTTTTGAACATTCCAAATCGAAATTACATTTTAAACGTAAATATGCTTAAATAAGTTGCTCAACTTGACAACATTACAACAAAATAATAAATTTTTCTGTTTTTTATGTGTCTGATTGGATGCTTTATACGGCTCTTTAGTCAAGGATAAGATTACATAGTTTGTTGCATAGATCGCGACCAACCATTCATATACACGAGTAATAAATACATACATACATAAAAATGTCAAAGTCACGAATCATTTCAAGATTTACTCACGAATTTTTATTTTTTGCATCTTTTAATTTATTTTAAATGCGATGTTCGTTCGATTATATAAACAATGAGAAAATAATTTATTTTTGGAAAATGCACTCTTCATTCACATCAAGGTTATATTTAATTACTTATCTCAAACATTTACTGATTTACATACTATATACAAAATACTATACAATCATCATATGCGATTTACTATATGATGATAGTTTGTAGATTATTGGCTCACCATGACCATCATCACAATCAAGGTTATATAGATTATACATCTTTCTAAATCTATTTACCGTTTGTGTGCCATCGAGTAGCATATATACCTAAAACACTATAAATTTTATGAGTAATCAATAATATAAAATTATTACCATATTACTAATATATTTATTATTGCTGTTACAAAACTAACATAAATTTGCATTGATTTAACAACAAAACGAAAACTTGTTTTTATTTTATTATTTTATAACGACAACGCGACAATAACCGCGTTTGTATATAAAAAAAAAAAAAATTAAAATATACACTCTCACTCTTAAGATAAAATAACGGGTGATAAGTAAAGTAAACGATGCGCGATTGGAATTTTTTATTTCAATAAAGACCCGATCTCATTAGTTTTTGTGTGAAGAAATTAATCGGTTATTTTTGTTGGATGTAGTGTGGAAATAGTTTTGATATTTTATATGTATGTACATATGTATATGCAAATTACGACAGAATATAGTTTCGTGTCATTGAAAATCTCTATGTAGTTTTTTTTAAATTAAATGTATAGCTTGGGAACGATTGTTAAAGAATCGTCCTCTAACCGAATAGATCCAGTTAAGTATGAAAATAGGTTCAATTGTTATCAAGATAAATAATTAAGATCTGTTTGATTAAGAGGCCGCCCTTTTAAAAAAAAACTAGGAAATGTTTTGTCTGAGATTTATTTAAAACTCCACCACAAAACACTTTTCATATTGTTTATTGAGGACGTTCGTAAAAATATAGGATTACGATTTACTGCATTTATAAATTATACTATTGTAGTACACATAAATCCAAGCAATGTTATATAGCAATGAGGCCTAATTTTGTTCGTTATGTTGGAGATTCATACAAACCTGTATGTCAAAAGTAAAAAGCTTTTCATTGTGAATGCACTGTAAAATGGGATTTTCAAAAACGAGCATATGCAAGCGGAATGGAAGTCGCTTAGAGAAATTGATATTGGAGATGCTGTTTTATCGACGCATGTCTTAAATTTTTATGTAAACTATAATAACAGTAATTTGTTTAGTTTTATGTTATTTACGCGGTCGATATCATTAGGGCATTTTATAACTCTGTCTTATCAAACTCGCGCTTCCATTAGCCATTACCGCATTACTAGATCAAGTTTTCCTTTTGTTTTTCTGTTTCTCTTCTGTTGTTAATTTATTAATGTTTTTCAGTCAGGTTTTCATGCTAATCATAGCACTACTACTGCATTGGTTAATGTAGTCGATGATCTTGCCTATGGGTAAAAAATATTAAATTTATAATCGCCTAAAAAACTGTTTGGCAGTTAAGTATTCATTATGGTTTAGTTAAAACGCATATTTTTGAACAATTTTATTGTTCTTTTCAAATTTAAATTTCGCCTTTTCGAAAATGTATACACCGAACGCTGGTTTTATTGCGTTTTCAAATCATTCAAAAAGTTCTTGGGACTTATTTCCTAAATAATAACAAACTAAATATCAGCACAAGGCTTTGCTTCGGGAGATGCTGATTTAAATTTTCTCGCTCGCTTGTAAATCGTGGAAATTGGAAAGTATAAAACCCATAAAAAATGCACTAAAGAATGGAGCCCGGTACATAGGCGCGATCCCCATTCTGGAGGTTATGTCTATTTTAAAAAGATTCAATGCCCACTTTTAGGGATAATGCCCAGTTTTAAAAAGGTCATAAATTTAACAATGATTTTGTTTCGTTTGTTGAACACTTTCTCCATCGATCACACTTAAATAAAATAAACTAAAACAAAACAACATTTTTATTAACAAAAATAAACAAACATACTTAAATTAAAAACGCGTCTTCCTATAAAATTTATAGTTTGTCGTCAATAAAAATTACAAATTTATAGCAACGCAGATGTTTTAGTTGTTATAGATTTCAGTAACATTTTCTGATGTGTTGTCACAATCGCTTAATAAAAAATTAAGATCAAGTTATTATGAAAATTCTGAATTTTAATATAATATTCAACAAAATATATTTTCTGCATTCCTTTTATTTGGAAACTTTCCCATTAAAATTTTAATATAACATATACATGGGATAAACGTAATTCGTCTATTGCCGCAGCAATTTATAAAAGGTTGCCTTTGCCCAAATAATGAAAAAAAAAATTCCTTTTCCAAAATTTTTAAATATTTTAAAATTAAATGTTCCTAATCCAGTAATTCTGGAAAAGAAAATTTGAATTTAACTTTAAATTATTCTGGCAAAGTAAAATTTCCATTCTAATTTTAAAATTAAATCTCACTTACTCAGAATATTTTAAAATTATATCTTTCTGTTCCGTGTTTTCTATATTTTCGATATCATCGAGTACAATCGCTCGGGTTGGTAAAGTTATCCAAAATAAGAAAATATCGAAAAAACAAAAAATCCCGAAAAAACAAGTTTTTTAATTATAACAAATTTTTAAAATATTATTTTAATTTGTTTTATACCTTAGAGGATGGGGGTGCCGCTCCAAACCCCACTGAGAAGATTTTTTGAAATTCTAACATTAATAGAGATTGGAGCATTTTTTAAAAATATATATACAAAAACCTCGATATAACGGACTAATTCAGACGAGGGCAATCCGTTATAGCCGATTGTCCGTTATATAAAAATATATATATTTTTTCTCTTTCGGTCATTATATGATAACTCGGACCACCTTTATTTTCCAACTGCTGCAACAGATTTTCCACGTTCACATTTTCACCATTATTCTGCTGTAATCGGTTACTTTTAGCCCTTCTAAATGGACCATTCTCTAAAATTCGAAATTTCACTTAATTCCAGGCTGCCGCAAAATGAAAAATTGCCGATATTAGGTAATAGTTCTTTATATTTTTTGATGTACGATGTCCTCTAGTCGGTTCTTTAATAAATTAATCTGGTAACACTATCTTTACTTCCTCTAGAGGTTTTGCGGTAAATTCGTTTAGTGGCCAGAATTATTCCTTGGTACATTGGCTGGATAAGTGAAGTGGTACTTTTATACTGGATTAGTGAAGTTGTATATCGTCGTCGAGAACTGCAGAATATGTAAGTTTATTTTTTCTAATTTTGCTTTTTTCGCATCAAACGAAAGAGGGAAACATTTTGCATCGATTGCCATTAATAAAATATTATAAAAAGTTTTTTTAAGGGCATCAATTTAGAAAGTAATTTAGTGTTTGCTTGTAGACGATAAGGAGAGTGAAAAATAATTTACATTGTCTTCTGAAAAAATTGTTTATGGACTTCAATTTACATTTTCGACGACGATATAAACATAAGTTTATATTCTAATTAAAAAAAAATAATAAAAATTTTGTCCGGTTTATCCGAAGTCCGGTATATCGGGGTCCGTTATATCGAGGTTTTACTATGTATAATCATTAAAAATACAGGACCTCCTTAAGGTAACGGGTGCTGTATAAGTTTCGACAATTTTATGATCTATGCACATCAGTCAGTTTCAAACGAAATATCTAAAAAATCTCTTCATGGCGATTACCGATGCAGTAATAACCCAAACCAACCTGCGACATTTGAAACCCTTGGTGGTTCTAATATTTACCAGGGAGGCCAATTCGATATTACAACGAAGAATTATTAAAACCAGCCTCAATATCAAGCTACTTCATAATTAGTAGGTAGTATTTTTGGTACATTGGCTCCGTCCTGTTGGTATTTGCATTTTTTCAAAAAATACCCAACAACCGTAAATCGGGTTGAATCGAATTACCATAATTGACGATAGTGGAAAAGGAAACATGTTAATCGGTTTTCAATGTCAAATATTGCAGAAAAACGGTATTTCTACAAATCGATTATCCGATCCCTGTCGATTATGATTTTTTATCCAATAAAATCCCCATTCTCATTAAATTAATGTCATTTATTTCCTTTTATAATATGTACTTACAATCATAGTTATTCATACTTCTTTAAAATGCAAATCCCATTCCCCATTTTTCTAATACTCATGCAGATTACGATTACTTTCATCCCACCCTAATAAACAGATTTTCATGAACAAAATTAAAGTTAAACATGAAAAATCGATTTTCCTTTTTTTTTTTTTTGGGGAAAATTTTTATATTTATGTTTGTTTTTGTGTATTTTTCATGAATGATATAATAGTGGTGGAAGGATGAAGCAAGAGACGAAATCTATGGGTGGAAAATGTTAAGCTTTTTTATTTTGTATTATGTACATACGTATATTTACGCTACTTTCTATATATATGTATGTGTACGTATGTTTACATATGGGTGTAGAATGATCGATGGTTTGGCAAAACCTAATAGACATCGTTTTGTAAATATGTATGTATATGTACGATTATTAATTTGTTAATAGGAAATGAGTGACTTTCGGTTTTTCATATATCGATTTTCGTCATGTGCTATAAATATTAAATTTTTCTATTTTACTTAGTTGTTTAAAAAATGTAAAATCAGATTGGTGAAAGATATATACACTTTAATCTGGGGGTGGGAAAATGGTAATGATTTTTTTTTTTCTAAAGAGTTCGTTGGGATTCATTTTCTCTTAATATAAATTTCTTCGAATGATTAAGTGATTTGATGTTTTGTCGACATTACTGTCTGTCTGTCTGGTAGAGAATATACAATATTACAGCTTTATATTTTTATTAAATTATGATATTGATACAAAAGAGAGAACAATTTTTAAGGAGATTTTCCTGATATTGCTGAGAATGTTTGTGTAATCGTGTATACATGTCTCGAGTGATCCTTATTTATATTTGAGGAGTGTCTGATCAAAAGTGGATATTTACGTTATTCGAAAAATATTTTGTTTTGATCTAAATGTTTTAAACACACATTTAAGGATTACTTTTTTGTAGTAAATAGCTTATGTTTCGACTGTTTCTGAATTTATGAACATTTTTGATAGAGAAATAACCACTTTTGGTCCATTCTGATATCGAAAAAAAAATTATAGAAAAAAAAATAATTACATGTTGGAAAATGTAAATAGCTACTTTTGATCAGACACTCCTCATTTACAAGTTCAGATTTTTTAGTTTAATAAAATTTGGCATGTGTAAAAATAAATTTCCCAGAAGACACAGTTATATGGTTAACACCAATTAAATTGTGTACGTATCACTGCATAAACACTGTACCTACGAATATTTATACATATGTAGTAGTGTAGTTCATCGGCTACAAAACTATATCAAAAGAAAACACTAAAAATCGATAGGTTTTCACATTTCATTTCACTTAATTGTTAGTTTGTTTTTTCTACATTTTTCTATTTTGCACTGTTATGTGTTTTGTGTTCTTCGCCGCACAATTAAAGAGAAAGTGAAGTTCAACAGACTCTTTTATGTTGCTCATAATATAAAATACACAAATAAGCAACAACAACAAAATAGGAAAACATTAATTTAAATAAAATATATGTAAGTATAAAAGTTTCGCACATACACGCACAATCAATGTACGTACGTCTCTCTATACAATACCAACAGGCTTCGAATATATCGATTCGAGTAATTTTTGTTACAGTTTAAGTCCCGCCCTTAATCCACAACTAGATTCGCTCCAACGCCATTAATGTTGCACGAGCCAATTTTAAGCATTTCTATCTCGAGCGTTGTAGGTATTTAGAGAAAGTTGTATTTTCATTAGCGGTGACATTAAATCATACTGCTGCCACAATAAGCTTTTTGATTCACAATTTAATTCTCCAAAATATCACAACATTTTTTACTCAGGATGATCATAAAATACTTACCAGGATTATGTTCGTTATGTGATTTGTTTGTATCATTAACGAACACTTAAGTTTAAAAGTTAAGAATATAAGCTACTTTCTCATTTGAACATTAAGCAGATTTGCATATATCAGGATCTTAGAATTAAATAATGGTCCTTTTGTTTCAAGTGAGTCGATCTGCTTATAGAGCTTTCATTAAAGGGTGAGTGTCACCGCCATAGTTATTCCATCTCTACAAGTCATTCTCTATCAACTGGTAGGGCTATTTCTGAATACGATACGAATTCGAATGTATAAATTCGTATTTGATTTAAATAAGAAACGAGCAAATCTGATTAAATTCTAATTCAATTCAAATAAGAATGTTATACTTTCATATTCGTATCGTATTCAGAAATAGCTCCCCAGGACACACCTCCTCTGCCCAGAAATTGGCTAAACTTAAAAAAATCTTTTGGGCTTAAATTAAAGCCCGACACTTCTCTGCTTTTATTTGCTACATGGCCTTTTTGGAAATTCAAGATGACGTCCGAGACACGTCAGTTAGAATACAATTGGACATTAAAAATAAATCTGAAATAATTCTTGTATATCCTCTGTCTAAATGTAAAAATATATGGTTTTCCATTTGGGACTTGATATCTTTGAACTTTCACCCTTAAACCAATAACCAAATTGTCAGTATCAAAACATTCAATAAAGACACCATTTTCATCATGGTGAAGTACACGAACGATCAACTTCGTTCTCGGATTGCGCTCTGGAAATGTTAGAAGAAGATGACCAATTTCATCGCAAAATCATCTTCAGTGATGAAGCGCATTTTTGGCTAAATGGCTTCGTCAACAAATAGAATATGCTTTATTGGTCAGGTAAAAACCCTCATGTGCTTCAAGAAACACCACTTCAGCCACTAACTGTATGGCGTGGTTTTCATGCTGGTGGTGTTATTGGACCGTTTTTTTTTTTTTTTTTCTAAACGATTTGAGCAATTTGAGAGGTTCAAAATAATGTCCTTAATTAAATTGTTAATTTCAGCTAGTCCAAATAAATTATTTTCTCGGTCAGTATTTAAATTACCAGCGTAGCTCATGTTATTGCTATTGTTAGTGGTTTTATTACTTATACGTTATACTCTTGAACATCTCCTTGATCTCAATCCGGGGAATTTTGTTTGATTGAAAGTTGGTGGTGGTGGACTCCCAATAGTATTATTTGCCCTATTTGGGTTTCGAGGTTTATGTCTTTGGTGCAACAAGTACTCTGTTTTTTTAGAGTTGACAGATGTTGCTTTTCATGGTCATCATTATATTTGCAGTTATTTAGAAGATTGCACTGCATATTTTTTGTTCCAACGATAATAATCCCATTTTATAATCGTAAAGATTATTGATGAAAAACATAAAAAGGAAGAGTAGCTTAGAGTAAGTCAATGGAGAAGGAAATACTATTTTTGAATTCATGTATTTTAATTTATTTCGGTTGCGAAATTGCGAGGCGAATGTGAAAAGCGTGGGGTAAGCGATAATGAGAAGCGAAAAACGTTGGTAGGACGATTAGAAATGTATGAAATCGAAATACCGCATTTACAAGAAGAAATGAAAAAAATGATGATGAATAGTAACAATATGGTGGCAATGTTACAGAATCAAAGATTGAGGACGGGATAAATGATTTTACAGTGCATTCGAAAAATGTTACGAGCAAAATTTAACGGAACTTGAACGGCAAATAGATCGTTAAGAGCGGGAGAAAGTGCTTACTGAGCGTGAGCGCATGCTTAATGAGGAATTAGCAGAATTGTCGCGATACAAAGCAAATGACCATATACATGCTGCATTCCCGGAAAGAGATACAAATATTCATAACACTCGAAATCGATTTAACTTTAACCTTGTGATATGGTCGAAATACTTCCAGAATTTGATCTTGCAAACGTATAGCATTATTAACGTCGGAACAATTTGTTCAAAAAGTTGAATCGTTGATGAATATTTACGAAATAAATGAACGAGTTATTATGTTGACAGTCGGGAATAAACTAAACGAATCTACTAAATTATGGTTTAATTTAGTACAATGTGTGTTTACCAAGTGGAGGGTATTTGCAGACAAATTGATGAAACATTTTAAATCACACATGGGCGAAGCAGAGTTACACGACAAATTAAAATCAAATATTTGCAAACGAGCCCAAACGTTGGTCGAATATTGTTAAGTAATGTGTGCCATCAGCCAACGTAAAGTTTCTGATGAAGCTTAAAAAAATATTTAATTATGGGGCTGAATGATTATACAAATAATAGGTAATGTGGGTAATTTACGTGAAAGTATCGAGTGGTATTCGAGCGCATGCGTCAAGGAAGTGTGCAGACTATAAATGCCAAATACAATTCGGGTCAGTTGAATATACAAAATAATTTAAATGCGCGGGTAAAACCAACCAACAAAGAAGCAACCACCGCAATTCGATTAGGCTGGTAGAACATTCAAATGTTATAATTGTTCAAATACAGGGCATTTGTTTATAAATTGCCCTGCACCATAAAGACTAGATCGATGTAGAAAATATTCGCGGGTTCATGTGAGAGGACAAACAGAATATTCTTCTGTGACTGACACTCAGAAATCTTTCAATGGTAGAATAACCTATAATAAAACAATAATTTTGAATGGTAACTTGAAACTGTTGGGATTGATCGATTGTGGAAGCCAATATGGAATGTAGTAATTGTAACGTGCTTGTCAAAGAATTTGCAGGTGGGGATATTGTCGTAAGCGAAAAGATAAGAGCGACGGTTTAAATCGATGAAGTTGCCGATGTGATTGAGTTGCTTATTGTTCCTAACCAATATCTCAATACACAATTGCTAATCGCTCAAAACTTTATTGATAAACCAATTGTAAGAATGATCAGAGAGAACAATACGCTAAAATTTCAAAATGTCAGCATAAGCGGTACTTTGTTAAATAATCGAACTGCGAATGTGGCAGAAATATAATGTCTTAAGTGACATTAAGTTGAATCGCATTTAAAGTTTCCGAAAAAGGAAAAAGGTTGATGAAAGTTTATCATTGTAAATTTACATTGTAAAAGCCGTTATTTCGTCATTTTTGCTTTGGGGGCATATTCTAGGGATAATATACTATCGATTTAAACAAAAAAATAAAAATCTATTTTTTAAGGCCGCTACACCAGGTTACCACCGCCTTAACCAAAAACTTTTCTTATGTTTATTTTTTATAAATAAAATTGCGATAATTTAATCTAATCTCAAAACTGACTTATTTGAATTTTCAATTGAGAAATGAAGACAGGTACAGATACCAAAACTGCAAAACTTTCGAATGCATTATTTTGTACTTGCAAGATTTTGTATTGCAAGACAGCGAAGTTCCACCTTAATTGGCCACATTCCAGATCTTTATCCAAAAATCATTTTAGAATTCCATTATCATCGCCCATGTCAAATTTCATCATAATCGGTCAAGAAACAGCGAAGTTCCATCTTAAGTGGCCACAGTCCAGAACTTTATCCAAAAATCATTTTAGAATCCCATCACCATCGCCCATCTCAAATTTCATCATAATCGGTCAAGAAACAGCGAAGTTCCACCTTAATTGGCCACATTCCAGAACTTTATCCAAAAATCATTTTAGAATCCCATTTCCACCGCCCATGTCAAATTTCATCTTAATCGGTCAAAAAACAGCGAATTTCTAACGATCAACTGAACCAAGTTCAATTGTCCATACGATCAACTGATCCACGATAAATTGTCCATACGATGAACTGATCCACGATCAATTATTGTTCATACGATCAATTGTTCATACGATCAATTGTATCTACGATCAATTGTTCATACGATCAATTGTATCCACGATAAATTGTTTCCACGGTCAATTGTTATACGATCAATTGTTTACGGTCAATTAACAGTAAACATGTACCGATGCAAATTGAAAATGAAACAGGTAAAACGAAGCCTATTTCATATTTTAGTCGTCGGACAACTATTGATGAATGCAAATATCATTCCTATAAGTTGGAAGCTTTAGCGGTCGTTGAAGCGCTTGAAAGGTTTCGTATTTATGTAATCGGAAAGCCAATTACTTCGGTTACGGCTTGTTCTGCGTTGGTCACTTGCTCAACTTTCAATACTATACATCGAAGTGGTCATAAGATGTAACACGTCGACGCACTTAACCGAAACCCCATATTGACGACAGAATAGGTCTTGAACCAGAAACGATTCATGTATTTTAATATCCCAACAAGACGGCCGGCTTATCGGGATACAACGTTTAGGCGAAGATATCAAAACATCATCCAAGTTATGAATCGAATACCAATTAATGCTGATGAACGATAGATGTATGAAGATTATACGGCCTAGCAAGTACCAAATTGTAACTGTACCAAATTGTAGGTGGTAAACATAAGTGGGTTGTATCCAAAACACTTAAGTGGCTTATAGCTAAAATGAATAACGACGATAAGGGACATCCGCGACTTGAGAAAACGGTGAAAGTTATTCGCAGACGCTTGGTTTTCTCGAATAAGAGAATATGTAAAGAAATATATTTCGCCGTGTCTAGAATGTGGATATACTAAATTAAAAGGTGAAATGTGTCCTATTGATAAGGCGCCAATACCATTTCACACCATACATGTGAAGCACTTGGGTCGTTTCCCGAAAACATCCAAATTCCAAAGGCAACAATCATCTGGTAATTATAATAGTTTTCAAAATACGTAGTCATTAAACCGGTAAAATCGAAGAATACACTGGACTACTCATTTCCAGCGAGGCTAAAGTAATTAGTGATCGTGGTACTGCATACACAACAAGGTCTTTCGAAACATACTGTTCGGAAAATAATATTAAACACATTCTGAATGCTAAAGGTCAATGTGAAAGGTACAACAGAACAATCTTAGGAATGTTACGAACAATAGTTGGCGAAGACGATAGGAAATGGGACACAAATATTCGAAATATACAATGATCAACGACATAACAAAACTTTCACCTAAATGCTAATTTTAACATATGAATCGCGAAGTATCCCAAAAAATAAATTGTTACTGGCAAAAGAAAATAATAAATTCACCCTGATGACGTGGAATAAAATATAAAATTTACCAATAATCTAAAAGATGCTTCGACATCAATTTCTTAAATGCATCTCTAGACAGATTAAAGTCAAAAGCCGACCGTACTTTAATAAAAGAGGCAAAGTGGAAGCTTGAATTGGAAATCTTTATCGCGCAGCGCGCGTAAAGGATTATATATATCGAGCAAACACAATATTTCTGAACAGTCGATTTTTGATACTAGTAGGTTTCGAACAAAGTTTGCGCTAATTTCTATCCTACGATAAAAAGAGGCTCAATATTTATTAATTTACATCTATCTCGATACGCTGGAAGTATGAAAGCAGGTACGCTTGTATCTCTAGATAGCCTTCGTAGAGCGTACATTAAAAAGCTCTTTAAGTCAATTGTGTCATTGGCGCAAGTAATAGTTTTGAAAATTTTTATGTCGTCCGCATTGATTAAAATGTCGGAGTGACTCAGACAATTTACCACATCATTTATAAAAAGAATAAAGAGCATGGGCCCAAATGAGTACCCTGCGGTACTCCTGAAGAAACATCAATCACTCTTGAAGTGAAACTACCAATTTTAACAATTTGAGTTCTAAATTCCAGATAAGACCTAATCCAATTAATTGGCAATAAGCTACAATCCAAAGAGCCAAGTTTCTGCAGCAGCAATCCATGATCGATCTTGTCAAAGGGCTTGCAGAAATCAGTGTAAACGACCTGTAGAATGTTACCATTCAATAGTGCATTTGAAATACAGTTTGTAAATAAAACTAAGTTAGTAACGGTTGGCCTACCAGGGAAAAATCCATGCTGTCTGGGAGAAATAAAAGTCTTAACATGAAACCACAAATGTTTTTTAACTAGTTTCTCAAACAGTTTTGGTAAAACTGAAATAATGCAAATACCTCTATAGTTCTCCACATCGCTACGAGACCCAGATTTGAAAATCGGCTTAATAAGCGAGCGTTTCCATAGGATAGGGAAGCAACCTTCAGCGAGACTTCGATTAAATAGGAAGGAAATATGGCCAGAAATTGCATTACTCGTTAATTTCAGAAAAATGGGTGGAATGGAATCGAATCCGGTACTTTGATTAATATCAAGATTTGACAATTTCGATAAAATAGTGTATCTACTTCCAGACGAAACATTGAAAATGTTGACTTACTTACAACATTATTCAAATTAGAAACATTAGATTTTGAATTATATACATTCTCAAAGAAATCGACAAACAAATCACAAGTATTCCTCACGTTATCGCAGGAACGATCGTTTAAAAACATTGTAGAAGGGTAACCATTCGATTTTCTTTTGTAATTAACAAAGCGCCAACATTTATTTGGCTTTGATTTAATCGTTGATTCAACTTCCAGAATATAACTGCTATAATGAAATCGATTTAGATACTTCTTACGCAATACAACGAGCGAGTTGTAATTAACAACATTAGGAAGTAATTTATATTTTTTGTGAGCCTTGTCTTTTCAATTTTTTAAATTTATCAACTCATCATTATACCACGGTTCCTTCTTTGCACATGAAGCTTTCATCCTAGGGATAAACCTCTCAATACCTAGGTTAATGATCCGATAGAATTCGCTCAACATATCGTCGATATTAGCCGCATTTCTTGACGCATTAGTGATCCGGATCAGATCACAGTTTACATTGAAAACAACAACAAAAATTTAATTTTTGTTGTTGTTTCCAATGTAAACTTTGATCTGATCCGGATCACTAATGCGTCAAGAAATGCGGCTATTATTACAGGCATAAAAAAACGACCAATCATACTCATCCAGAAATGCATTTAAGGAACTGTAATCGCCCATTTTAAAATTAAAATTCCATGAGTTCACATTTTCTTCGACTAACTCGCAGCATTCAAATAAAACTGAAATATTCAGCGGAGAGTGGAAAATACTAGACGATCCAGTTAAATCCTCACAAGCAGAAACTGTCACCTTATGATCAAACGGTACAAAAGCCAGATCTAATACGTTGCCACTATTATTCTTAACATTGTTACATTGTTTTAAACCCAATGAAAAAATTTCACAGATGAAGTTTTCCATCTCGTCGTTCATGTTAATAGGGGTTAAATTGTGATCAACAATCTCCCATACAATATCTGGTATGTTATTCAGGGGTACAAATTGAAAATGCGGGATTGATAACAGATGGCGTTACTAACGCTATACGCATCAGGCAGTACTGTGACTATGTTCATGTCAAAGCTACGTCGTATAGCTTTAATTTTCAGTATGTGTCAATTTGTCGCAGTGTCAAATTCATAGTTTTTTTGAGCTCTCAATATGTCGAGTTTCGTGCCAACAAAACAGCATTTGCGGGAAGTTTTAATTTACTTCTTTAATTTGAAGAAAAGTGCTGCTGAAGCACATCGATTGGTCTCCGAGACTTATCCGAGTCATGTTCCATCGGTTTCAACGTGCGAGAGATGGTTTGTGCGGTTTAGAAGTGGTGATTTTGACGTTGAGGACAAAGAGCGGCCGGGCCAAGTGAAAAAGTTTGAGAATGCTGAATTGGAGGCAATACTCAATGAAGACTCGTGTCAAACTCAACAAGAGCTCGCAGATTCATTGGGAGTGACACAAAAAGCCATTTCCCATCGTATAAAAGCCCTCGGAATGATCCAAAAGCAAGGACATTGGGTGCCGTATGAGCTGAAGCCGAGAGACGTCGAGCGCCGTTTTTTTGCATGCGAACTGCTGCTCGAACGGCAAAAACGGAAGGGTTTTTTGCATCGCATTGTCACTGGTGATGAAAAGTGGATCCGTTACGATAACCCGAAGCGCAAAAAATCATATGGTTACCCCGGCCATGCATCATCATCGACGGCCAAACCAAATATTCACGGCGCCAAGCTCATGCTCTGTATTTGGTGGGACCAGCTGGGTGTGGTGTATTATGAGCTATTGAAATCGAACGAAACCATCACAGGAGCACTATACCGAACTCAATTGATGCGTTTGAGCCGCGCACTCAAAGAAAAATGGCCACAATACGAGCAAAGACACGACAAAGTAATTTTGCAACATGACAACGCTCGGCCACATGTTGCAGCGCCGGTCAAAACATACCTACAAACGCTGAAATGGGAAGTCTTACCCCACCCGCCGTATAGCCCAGACATTGCTCCTTCCGATTACCACCTTTTCCGATCGATGACACATGGCCTAGCTGACCAGCGCTTCCATTCTTACGAAGAAGCCCAAAAATGGGTCGATGACTGGATAGCAGCCAAGCCGGCCGAATTTTTTCGCGACGGTATCCGTAAATTGCCAGAAAGATGGGAAAAAGTTGTGGTTAGTGATGGACAATACTTTGAATAATTCATTTGTTACCATTTTTTCAGAATAAACGTTCAAAAATAGAAAAAAATCCCGCATTTTCAATTTGTACTCCTGATAAAATCTCCAAAAATAAAAAGACGATCCTTCGGGCTGAAGCAATGGAACAATATTAGATTTCACAGTGTCCGCAAACCTGTGATAGACTGCCATATGCTTGAATGACAGGGTATTTATGTAACATAGATGATCAGCGAATATGAATGGAATCGTACACGAACAGCAACAATTTCGTTATCGCAATTAGCCAACGTTATCCGACTGGATGGATATTTATTAGAAACTGCCACTACAATACCACCACCCTTGTTATAAGTGTTATACAGAGATTTTGATTTGGCTCGGATACCATTTGAACTGTGGTAGTAGATATTTAAAACTGATAGTGGCTGGAAAACCGCTTCATTGCTACAACGGATAAATGATGATGGAGTGTTGGGTGCCGGAAAAGTGGTCCTAGTCCAGTTTTTGATGTGAAAACATCTTTATTGGCAGGAGTAAGTAAAAAATTGTATAGAAATCGGGTTACGGAAACAAAAAGGCCGAACAAAAAATATTGCTGGTATGTGTGAATATCAGGAACAAAAAATAAATAAAAATAAATAAAACGTAAAATCAATGCAAAATCTACGCATACTCAGGCAACATACAACATCATCCGGCATTTCAAAAACATCGTCAGCCGAATACAAAAAAAAAATCAAAAAATAACCGCCTACTTTAATTTATTTTGTTGTGAAAATATCTGCTATATATGGCCGCAGCAGCAAGTGTTTTTGAAATTGAAGATTACATACGAGTAAAAGGACCACAAATTATGCTTGTGAAGTGTAATAGTTAGCTACATCGCAAGGACGGTAAATGAGTTGTTACAGTACGAGTTCGATGTTTATTTGAGAATTTTGAACGAGTACTGTAACGATCATTTAACGGACGTGTAATCTGATTTTGCTTTGTTCAGTGAGTTTGCCGTGACCATTTACTACTATGAAGGTTTAGGTGATTAACTTAACAGAACTGTACTTTGCTCATGCTTAATTATTGTCAGTAAGGTTCGTCCTCCAAATTCAAAATAGAATTATAACATACTGACTTTTTGAACCAAAAATGTAACTTGTGTAGTTTAAATACTGAGCAAACAACATCCGTATGGAGGGGTTTCTGAGCCTTAACGAAATGGCTTGAAATGATTCAATAGTTATACAAAAAAGTTTTCACATAAATCTTTTGCGAGTTGAGGGTGAACTCGCTCGCTGTTTACTATGCGTGGATAATTTGTAAATGGCCGGATTAATACACCAGGAGGCCAAACGTCGGAGTTATTGAGTAAATCGAAATGGGACTCCTTCAATCCAATTTTGAAGGAAATGAACGTCTGTGAATTGTCCATTACACCCGATCTTTGAAGACTAACAGTTTACAATTTACTTCCTCCGGTGAGCAAGTTTTGAAGTTTTTCACAGATGTATTTAACAATCAGGTCAGGTGACACGGATAGATCAATACAACTGGTATATAAATATTTCTCATCAGGCAACGAAACAATTTTAATCGAATTGACTGGTGCATCCGTCCCCACGACAGCTTGCACTGTGTCCCTCATAGACACAACGAAGTTTGATTAAGAGTTTGATTTAATACCTTCACGGTGTGATTGTCATACGGCTTCTTTATTATACCCAGTTTTTCAATTTCCACTAGTGATTTTAAGCCTAGCTTGGTTAATTCAGTTTTTAAAACTTCGATGCCCATTTCGAATAATCTGCTTAATGTGAAATTGGAAACATTCAATACATATTTTCCTTTGAATAAAAATTGATTATAATTTATTATGTTAAGTAATTGTTAGCGATAACACGGAAGAATTTTGAAATGTACAAAAATGAAGTTTTTATTAATATATCATCTTACATAATATATAAATTAATAAACCATACAAGAAGAAATTGGATTTAACTTTTGGTCGAGTTTACTGAAAAATGCAAAAAAATGTAATTGACCTAACATCTCTACTTAATTGAATCTGTCACTAAGTTACAATTGGTTTGTTTCACGTTTCCAATTTGAACAAAAACACAAATTAAAATAAATTTAAAAAATGACAATTTTTAAAAGGTTCGAAGAATTTCAAGTGTTTTAGCAATGAGGAAACTTTTGAAATTTGCATTTTTCAAACAGTTTTAGATTTTAAAAAATTTAAGAATAACAAACACACCATAAATTTTAAGAATTTCTACAAACCATAAAATTACATAATTTTAAGAATGCTAAATTTAAAGAAATTTCAAGGATTTCAAGGAAACCCAGATAATCTAAATTTTATTGTTTTCCATTCATGAAATTTAAAATTTTAACATTTGAAGAAATTTGCAAATTTAAAAACATCAGAAACCTTAAAAATTATTTTAATCAAAACATTCTCGAAATTTCTTGTAAAATAATTTTAATTAATAAAATTGAATTATAATAATTAAAATGTTTAAAACTTTTTAAATTTCTTCGAAAAACACTTCTCAGATGTATTTTATAATCTTTGCACTTTAGCTCCGTGTTATTTAATAATATGTTGCCACGTCATTAAAACTTTTATGATTTTTTTATTGATTTGATCTTATAATCAACCCATGGCAGTTAACATTATCTTATACATAAGTAAACACACGATCTTAATATGTAATCTCATGTCTTACGATATGATGAAAATTACCTATCGGTTGCTAATACTCTGATTCTCTTATGATCTTGCTTTGTAATAATCCTAAAATTGGATTCTGGATCCATTCGTACCAAAAAAAAAAAAAAAATTAATCACACGACAAGAGAGAAGAAAGTAATCTGAAATGAAAAATGAAAGTTCAATGGTGTTTTGTATTTTGTTTTTTTCATGTGGAGATATGTTAAATACTTACTAAACCATAAATCATTTAGAATTTACTGTTATTTTCTTGAAGAAAACCAGATGATCTGTGGTGTATATAAGAGTATGAATGAGTTATAAACGGAAAATGCATTTATGAGAATAGTATTTCTTGTTTGGAGGTGGATTTATTTATATTCGCTAGTTGGTATTAATTGGTCATTAATCTAAAGTCGACGTGTGGGATTTTGAAATAACGAAATCTGCAATAACGTTTCACGCAGTGAATACACGTGCCACTTTAGTGAAACTTAAAACAAAGAAAGTTATGTATGGGAGAAAAACTAACAAAGCTTTATTTTATTTTTTGCCGACATGACAAAAACAACAAAAATCAGTTTTGAAAAATAAATTGAAATGAAAATGAAAACCAAAAAAGCTTTCATCCACCACAATATATGTATGTAGGTATATTCTCGTCACTCGGACGGAAATATTTTCTATGGTGATGTCTATCCTATATTCCCTATTTATCCCCTCAAAAAACAATATTAAAATGAAAAACTGACCTAGAAAATGTTGAAAAAATAAAATAAATTTCACCGTTTCATCAAAATTGAAATGTTAATGTGTGTATAAATGTATATGGATGTAAATTTTGGCTGGATCAGTGAAGAATATAATGGTGAAAGAGGGTGTGTGAGTAATTATTCTTGGTTTTCTTTTTCCCCGAGTATTTTTGTCATCGTAGCAACAAAGAAAAGAGTTATTATCCTTTTAGAAAGGGTTGTGCGCATTTAAAATACTAATCGGTTATTTTAGAAGGACGATGGCGAGTAAAAGGCGCCAAATGATTGGGGCGTATCATGCGTATTTCATTCGAACATTTATGGCGATACTACTCGCAACCATCATCATCATCATCATCACTCGTGTGTTGGTTTGGTTATAAATTATGAGATAACACACTGTTCTATTTGAATAAGAACCTCCGATCTAATCAGTTTGTCAATGGCCAAGCTCAAATGTGTCGCACTTCTAACCCCGATTTGCCAAATTCGAAGAAAAGTTGAAGAAATTGTTTTTTGAACCCCCAATGTATTTGTACCCAAATAAAATAAATCAAAGATAATATTTTAAATTGGTCTTTTCGTTTATTTTCAGGAAAATATTAATTGGAAAACAATTTGATCATTTGAACAACGATGGATCCTGTAGCACAGCAACATGAACATCGTATACAACAACAACAGCAGCAGCAACTCCAGCAGCACTACCAGGAACAAGAATTAATGCCACCAGTATCATCTTCGTTACAATCGTTGCCGTTGTCGCTACCACCACCAGCTCCATCTAGGAGTAGTAGTGTTGGTAGCAATAGTGTTATACATAATGAAACCAGCGAGCATCATTCATCGTTTCATCTGCATCGTGATCATCATAAAAATGAGAGCATAGCGATGAACTCGAGCGATTTTAAAGGAGGCGGTGATCAACTAAGGGAAATCGGAATTATTGTAAATAATACAAGGGTTCAAGGAATGAATTGTGATAGTAATGGGATGAATAATAACGAAGGCAATAAAAAATTGGATCACAATAATACACAAAGGACTGATGATCATCATGATAATAAGAATAGTAGTAGTAACAATAATAAAAGTGATATTTTACTATATTCAAATGACTATAATAATAGTAGTAGTAGCAGTAGTATTAGTAATAGTAACAATTTAAATAGTAATAATGGTAGTATTAACTGTGATCATATTGAGACTACAAAATTATCAATAGATTTAGATAAGACAATTACAAAATCGATAATTTTACGACAAAATAGTAGTAATGGAAGTGATAATAATAATCACCATAATGAGATGAAATCAAAAATTCAACATTCCAATACGATGAGTGAGAATCACATAAGCTATCAACAACAGCAAGCCGCTTATCATCACTATCATCATCAACAACAACAGCAGCACTATCAGCAACAACAACATCATCATCAACATCATCAACAACAACAACCGATCAATTCACTTTATGTAAATAATCCAGATTTTTCGAAAACCATACAAACTTCATCGGCTTCGTCATCACCGTCTCTCGTTAAAATGAAAGCACCAGATTTTACTAAACTAATCGTTAACAATAATAACAAGTCGAATGATTTGCAAATCGCAAACCCAGATTTTTCTAAAATTGGATCAACTTCCTCGAGCCCTGGTGCGTATAAACCTGATCGGCCGGTGGTGAATCAAACTAATTTTGCGGAAATCAGTAAGAAGTACAATTATATTAGCGATCTCCAATTAAAGAAGCCAATTGATACAAGACATTCACCATTGGGGGGTACTCCGAATCAAGGACCCCCATATCCTAATCTATATGTAAAAGCACCCGATTTTTCGGCGCCTAAAATACAAAATAAATTTTATCCAGAACAACAGCAAACACACCAGCAGCAACAGAATATAGTTCAAAAGCCGGCACCTCAGTCGCAACCACCAACATCGTCGTCGTCGCAATATGATTGTGAACCGACCGCCCATGTGATCCATAAGTATCCATATATAAATAATGTGTCGCAGCGGGCTATTCCCCAGCCACAGAGGACCAATCCTCAACCTCAGAATAGTGGGCGTGACTATCCCTCATCCATGTCTCCACAGCAGTACGAGCGAGAACAAATTAATCGAATGGATCATGAACGAAAGCAGCAGGAAGAGGATTATTATAGGAAGCATTATGCGCATTATTATAGTAAATCGCCGCAACAGTTACCGGTTAAGCAACAGCAGCAACCAACCCCATCGGCTCCACCAGAGCGCTATTACCAACAAGATTATAAATCGGCACATGCTGCACAGCAAACGTATAACCAGCAAAAATATTATGGTCATTCACAATATCCGCAACCACAACCACAATCCCAACCCCAGCCCCAATCCAACGTAATTCCATCAAATATTGCCAATCAGTATTCAAAATCCGGACAACCTCAACAAAGTCCCTACCTTCATCATTCATCCCAAGTACAAAATAAATCGCAATCAACTGGATTGATGAATCCTCCGCAAAATTGGCCTAACTCATCCATCTCTAAAGTGGATACATCTCGCAGTCCTATCATTCATCAACCGTCACCTACGCACCATCACAATATTCCTAGCCCTGTAAATTCGTACAAGTCAACAACCAGTCCGCATTCGAATGTCCCGAGTCCGAAAATGTCGAATTCACCATTCGCCGGATATTCGGCTTCACCAAATAGTAGTAACGCATCGGGTATTACGGTTCCTACAAAATATGATAATTATCCACCGCCACAATTAAAACAGCATCAAGTCGACTATGTCGATTTAACGGCGGCACGCAAGAAATCGGAAACAAATTTAAAATGCCATCCGAAATTTGCATCCACTGGCACACTAAACGCGAACCATTCAAATCACAATATGGATGAAACGAATTTAACACGAGCTGTAGATAGCGGTCGATATGGGCAACACACGGCATATCCGGAAACGCGACACTCGAGTGTTGACATAAACTTCTATAACAAGGCACTACATCCAGACGTCAGTATACGGGTATCTGATGAAAAATTGAATCATAGTTACCATCATCAGTATCCCCAAGGTTCGGGTGCGTTGCGAAGCAGCAGTATGGATGCTAATTTAAATAAAGTATACTACCAACCTGGACATCCACCACATCAACGTGTTGGATCACAAATTCATCCATCGCAATCAATTAAATATCCACCGAAGCTAACTGGACACGTTGCACCACAATCACAAATGATGGTACATGATAATTATTCAAGACCCTCGGCAGTTGTTAGCCAAGCTCCACCGCTGATCGATCCTTTTATAAAGGGACGTGGTTATCCGCCACAAGCACAGCAACCACCACCACCAGTGAAAATTGATCGGCCTCGTCCTTCTGAAACGGTGACGTCTCGCAGCGGGATGAAATATAGTGAAATGTATCCGGCAAATCCATCGATGATCCAGCAACATCAGTCGCAAACGCCAGCACAACAGCTCCAGCCACAAGTTGCACCTCCAGCGCCACCACCGGCACAAACAAAAAGTATGAGTAGCTCGGTTGTATCATCAACAACCAAAAAAGATCTTTCGTCACCGCTTGATCTCTCGGTCAAAACAATTAAGACTAAGGCCGACTCGACCGGAGACGATCTAAAGATCATGCCATCGAATTCTGCGCTCAAAGTCGATTTTCATCCGAATTTCTCGAAACACGGTATCGGGGCATATCATCAAGACCAAAGCCGATCATCGTCGTCGTCTTCGTCATCGACCAGTCGAGTAGTGGTAGGACCACAACCTACTCCAAATATTTCGACCTTTTTCGATAAGAAGTCTGATTTATATTTGACGAATACGCCGCAGCATATTAGTAAGGCGGTTGAGAGTCCGTATAATAATGTGGCATCGGCGTCCTCGTCAACCGCTAGGCCGGTTGTCGATCAATCGAATTATGTGTCGAAGAAATCTTTGGCCAAATCTTACTCCAGTCAAGCTAATAATAGCGGCCCTCAGCCGCAATATCCACCACCAGTTCCGGAGAAAAAATATCCGGTTACGCAACCTCCAGTCATTGTAACTAATCGACTTGATAAAACCTCATTACAGTACCAGCAGGATCGAAAGTTAGTCGAGAATATTCTCAAGAGGAATATCTCGATAAATCCGTTTTCGTATTCTGGGACGTTTAACCACACGTCTAAGAGTACCGCGGTTGACCCGAAATCGCCTCCAAACGAGAGAAGTGGGATATATTCAACCACAACATCATCGCAAACACATCGAAAACGGGCAGCTGAGCCATTACCGCATGAAGCGTCATTGCCACCTGTGAAACACTCGAGAAGTGATCATCCCCAGAAGACAGTGACCGAGGTTTACGAGAATATGTTGGAAAGTATGAATAAAAATAAAGAAAATCCTTATCAGCGAAATCATTATCAGGCGCCTAACAATTACCAGCCGACGCAACCGCATCCCCAACATTTAGCACCACAACAGCCTCAAGCTTCATCGAATAGATATCAGTATCCATTTCCCACGAAAGAAGGAACTTCGTCTGGGTCAAAGCAATCTCATCAAATTTACTATCAAACCTCTAGTGAATACCAAAATTTGCAGCCAAAAAATTATCCTGCTACACCGCAAGAGACGCCAATGAGGACTAAAGAGCCGGCATATCAGTATCCTGTTTATCAGCAACAGCAGCCGGATTACTATCCAAATCACCATCCACCGAATCATAAAATTGTGGAGCCGATACCTCAGGCACCGCCAAGCCACACCACCGATTACTATACCCAACCTCCGCAACATCAGATCTCTCCTACAGTACAACCACATCATCCACAGCCAATTACAACCCTATCGCACACCCAATCCACTAACTCATTTCAAGTGATCCACCCGACAAATCATAATCGAGACGTGATTCCGGAAATTCATCATAACAGTCACCCTCCAATTGTACCCTATGCTCACCCCGTTGGATATCATCGGCAGCAAACAGATCAAGCAATCAGAACCCTCGAGAGTAATTTAAAAATAATCGAAAATCATTCGGCTCCGATTAATGGGAACAATAATCCGGTGCTGCTTCCGTCACCTAAAGGTGCTGACCAAACAGTAATCTCTAAACTTAGAACGAGTCTGGAAATGAAAGAAATCGAGAAACAGAAATTATTACGGAAAAGTAGTTTAGAAATGATTGCGCCAATTACAAAAAACCATGTAATCACGACAGCAATACCTGCACAGCAGACGACGGCGCCACTTATTGTAGCGGATCGTGCTGAAACCGAAAATCTTGAAACGGAGTCGACAAATGATAGTCGCCGCTCGAATGAAATGAACTCAATTCTTGCGGCGAGAATACGTACCAAAGGTGAGCTCAAAGGATTTATACCAATACCTGCTATTCAACCACCCATAGCACCACAGTTGAATACTGTAATCACTCGAAATGGTGATTTAGACTTGGATAACCACAAACCAAGACTATCTAACAAAACTCTGGAACCCACTTCGGATATGGAAGGTGTGGCAAAATTTGATCTAATGGATTGGGACAAGGCTTGTAATGAATTCGTTGCGGAATTACAGACTAATGAAATACGAGCCAAAAAACCGGTACGAAAACGGAAACCCAAACCTAAGCCAGTTTCGCCAAAATTGGAGACTGTTCAAAAAGAATTCGAACTGGTCGAGACCTCATCGAATACAGTCGATATCGAAAATCAAGTCGATATCGTTAAATCGGAGAATAAAGACTTTAGCAGCTTTGTGGCTAAGATTAGTGATAAGTCGTCGAGCTCGAGTGACGAAGATAAACCACTGTACTTTCTGAAACAGTCTCAAGAGAGTAGCAACACTATTAAAAAGGAGACGACTATGAACGATGACGATTCGCAGTCAAGTGTGAATAAGTCAAAGCGAAGTA
This sequence comes from Tipula helvola, assembly GCA_963556165.1. Classification (NCBI taxonomy): domain Eukaryota; kingdom Metazoa; phylum Arthropoda; class Insecta; order Diptera; family Tipulidae; genus Tipula; species Tipula helvola. Next base: position 75,009,625 of record OY744482.1, on the reverse strand, counting down.
GTCTAAATGATCGTAGCTCTAAAGAAAAACAGAGATTAGAAAGGGAAAGAAGATTAGCAGCAAGACTCGGATCCAGTAGTTCAGATAGTGAAACTGATGCACAAAAAATTCGAGTTCGGAAACGAATACGTAAACCAAAATCGAGGATGAGCATTGCAATGAAATCGCGCACCTCGGTGGAGAGTAGTGAGGATGATAAACCAATTAAACCGAAAATCGAGCCTGCACAATCACAGTCGAGCGAGATGCCTCTCGAAACAAAATTAGAATCTTCAGATTCAGAACCAATTTCGGCACCTCGAAAAAAATCACTTCGAATAGTTTCAGAAAACGATGACGCTGAAATGGCAGAAGTCGTTATAAAAAAAGATGAAACTGAAGTGAATCCAATTCCTGTGACTCCTGTACCCGAACCCACACCAGTTCCAAAAGAACCGGAGAGTAAACGCATTATGACAACACGAATTAGTCGAAGTAGTACTCGGAACAGTATTTCGAACCAGGAAGAGGAAACCCCTAAAAAAGAAATCGATGATCCTGAGAAGGCTCTCGTAACTCCAAAATCAAAGGCTTTACCAAAAAAGGCTTCAACTAGTGGAACTAAGCTTACGCCAAAACCATCGCCGGTTGTTGCGATTACTCGAATAACAGAAACTCCTTCACCACCTGAAGAAACGATGACCCGTTCGAAGCGAAAACGGGAAATCGAACAACAACTCTCAAATAGCAAGGTGTTGCGAAATGATAAGGTTGTGAAAAACATTCAATTTGAGGCAAAAGCGAAGGCGAACAAACTTACCCCAATGGATAATAAAATTTCGAAAAATGCCATTCCTGTACAAAGCATGAATATCACGCCGACTAATTCGAAAGCTAAAAAAATTGAAGAATCAAAACGTAAAACAATGGAGAGCGAGGGAGAATTAGAAGTAGTTAAATCGAATGCTAAAAATAAGAGACCACGAAGGGGGTCGAAAGCACAAAAATCTTGCTCAACATCCTCATCAGAAAGGGCTTCATCGCCGTCTAGCTCCGAAGCTAGCGAGAACGAGAATGAACATGGCGTAGCTGAAAGACTAAGGCCACGAAAGGCTAAAACCAATTCAGTTGGAGAGGAGAAATCTAAACCGGCTGGCCAAACAAAATCATCTCCAGGTACCGATACGAAAGGAAAATCCGTTGCTAAAGAGGATAAAAGCGTGACCAACTCTAAAACGAGCAAAGCATCCCCAATTAAAAAAGGACAAGCAGATCCCAAAACGGAATCATCGCCGTTACCACCGATTGACGCAACGAAACATGGAGTGGTTGAAGATTCAGTAAGTAACATTTAACTTTTTTCCCCCAATATTCAAAATTTTAATTTTATTTTATATTCGCAGAACCATAAATTTCATCCAGGATGGGAAGAAGAATTTTACCAGTACAAAAGAGCGCTTAAGGTGCCACCAAGTTTAATATCGGTTCGTCACCGAATTTCAACTTCCCTTCCTGATTTAGACCACTCGAGTGACGCCTCGGAGTGCTTTTCTGCCTGCTCGGGCGACAAAACACCTCGACCAAATCAAAAACAAACAGTTGAGACCCAGACCTCAGGAGGTACCCGTCTCACTACCCGGAAGACTGTATCACTAAATCCAACACCGGCACCAACACCGCCACCGATTATTAAAACGGAATTTCTTGACGCTCCACTAAAGTCAAAATCAATTATCGAGTTATTACATCAGCGAGTTAGTCGGCCGCCGATTAAATCGAAGAAACTCACGAAAACTAATCAAGAGCCGAAGCTATTACCGCGCGTTACAGAAAGCGAGCTACTTGCCACTCCTGGCTCAGCTAATGAAAACATATTCGGGGGTCGTAAACTATTCGAGACTCCAGTCCTAAAATCACGAACAAGAACCGAACATCGTGTTCTCAAAACTAAAGAAATTATTCGTGAGGTATTCGGTGGTGAGGATCGACCTGCCTCTGCTCCGCCTCTTGGACAAGATCCAACCTCGGAAAATGAATCTACCGAAAATATGACTTTTGACGAAAAGTATGCGCAATATTTGCAAAAAATGAATGTCGATTTTATCGATAGGATTAACGCAAAAGCTAGAGCCAAACAACTGATAGTGGTACCTACGGAAGTGGCTATAAAACAGGAATGTGATGAATCAACGATGTTGGTCGAAACTCTAATTAAGCAGGAACCATTAGAAATGCAAGAACCTCGAACTTGTGATACGCCGAGTGTTGCATCAGAACGAAATACCGTAACCCCAGTTTTATTTCGTACTCTAGTAAAAGCGAAAAAGAAAGGAAACAGGAGTGCGCGACGAAAGGGAAGTTCCGGGTTCGATTATATTCGGAAAAAGAAGAAACCGAGTTCATCCCAAAATGCGGGAACTTCTCAAGCTGATATACAATCGGAGATTAATAAGAAGAAGAAATTGGCTGCAATGCACGAAAAATTAATGCAGGAAAAGGATGAGAATGATGTGAGCCGGGAGGTTCGCGGTTGGGTACTGAATAAAGGTGTGGGAGAGAGTGTGCTACATAAGGCTGCCCGATTAGGATATATCGTGAGTATTGGTTGAATTTTGTAAATTGGTTCGTCTGAAATTAATTTTGTTTTATGCACACAGGATGCAATTGCCTATTGTTTGATTCGGATGGATATGGATCCCGATCCTAAGGATAATGCTGGATATACGCCACTACATGAAGCATGCTCGCGTGGACATCTAGAAATTGCAAGATTATTATTACGATTTGGGGCTAATCCATCGAGTACAGCCCAATCGGGTATACGACCATTGCACGAGGCGATCGAGAATAATTATATCGAGATAGTTCGACTGCTGCTGTCATACGGGGCAGATCCACTACTTGCAACTTATTCAGGTGAGATAATAGCTACACAACCTATAAATATTTCATTTGATTTAAATTTACACTTTAATCCAAATTTCAGGTCAAACACCATTAATGTTAAGTGAAAGTGAGGAGATGACCAATTTTCTGAAAAGCCATCTGTACGACATACAAAATACAAGTCCATTAAAATCATCGTGGAAATTTAATGGACCATGGCGCCGATACGGTGAGCTCGCATTAACATGTTTTAGAATCTCGTTTTCATTTCTGTATTATCTAGATCCTGATACAGAGGGATATGAAGTATTAGCCGGTGCGCCAGCAGCCGAACAAGATACTTTAACATTTGAAGTGGAAACTCCGATTAAGTTGAATGGAATCGATAGAATACCAGTCGTTGTCGAACCACGATTCGAAATCAAGTCAAATTTTAGTGAATCTAGCATGATTACGGTTGGTAATAACGGCACAATTGTATCCACGTCATCGGTGATCAAAATGAACAGCACCGTTGTGCTACCATCGAAATTAAATAAAAATAAAAATTGTACAGCCATATTGAATAGCTTATGTCCTGAGGTGAAAAATGAATCTCTACTGAATAGCTCAAATGATAATAACAACAATAATGATGATAATGCTGCAGATAATATTAGCAAACCAATTGATGAATGTGATAATGTTGCGATATTGAGTGGTGATGATTTATTCGAAATTGAGGAATCGGATAATCCATTGCCACCACTTTATTTACTGAAAGATGAAGGAACTGATAAATGGATGCTACTACAAGATTTATGTAATTTGTTAAAAGTTAAATCGAAGGATTCGTTATTGAAACAGGTAGGAATATAGTTTGATGGATTTTTTGCGATTAGGTAGAGATATTAATTCCGTTTCGTTCAAATTTTTTTTTTTTAATTCTAGATATGTCCATCGAGTCCACCATCTACAAACAAGGAGCTGCTACGTGAATTAAAAATGTCCGATTTCTTAGAAAAAGCGACTTGCCTCCAATTGCTGTGTGCAGGCGAAAAATTAAATATCCGCGCTTCCAAAGTAGTCCTTGTACGTTACAATGACAGTGTCCGAACCCTGCTGGGTGTTAAAACAATTATGATGACCATGTGATAACCAAGAAAATAATTTGGAATTTGTCTAATTTTTATAAAATATTATATATATTATATACTAAATATGTATATAAATACTCATAAATAATAAATTAATTAAAAAAAAAAAAAAATATTTTAATAATTAATCATATATAAAAAAAAAATAAAAAAAAAAAAAAAATTAAAATTTGTGATAAAAATTTTTAAATTTTTAAATTTGTTATGATTTTAGTAAAATTTTTATTTTATAAATTTAATTAATATAAAAAGAAAACATGCAAAGCTCAGGGAACAAATTAATTTAATTTTTCCTTATTTTATAAATTAATTAATTAAATTAACAAACGAAAATATACATAAAAAAAACAAACAAGAAAATTAAATTAAATAATTAGTTACAAGAAATGAATGAATGTAATTTTCCGTCCGTTTAATAAGAAAAATTGTAGTTTTTGTAAATTAATAAATTAATTAAAATTAATTAAAGCCTCGGTAAATTTCTTGTAATCAATTATTTATAACCAATTTTATTTTTAAATTAAATAATTTAGTTAATTTTTTTTTTCTTTTGTAAATAACAATTTGGTTATGGATTTTTATTTAGTATAAATTTTTAATTTGCATAATTTATAAAATAATAGATGTAGAAAATAAATTAATTAATTACCTAATATTAATTAGTAATTTAAGTAATGTGCAATGATGTGATTTTGTGCTAAACAATTATAAAATTTAATTAACAAAAATCATAATTAATTAAATACAATATATGCAATTTTTTCTAAAAAATTATAAAAATAATAAACTAAATAAATAAATATTTATTAATTTAAATAAATAAAAAAAAATATTAGTTGATAAGTTAAATTTTAATTAATTACTATAATTATAAATGTATTTAAATATAAAATAATTAATTATGATATAGCATATATATACATACATATATTATATTATATATAGAGAATGATGAAAATCTTTTTTTTTCGGAAAATTTATGAAATGAGAAAAATCAATTTAAGATTTAAAAATAAATAAAAATTATTAAAAAATTAAACTAGACTGTTTTATTGAATTGACTGTCGTGATAGTATCGCGATATTTTGCAAATTTTATCGTGTTAATTAAAAAAATACAATGGCGATAAAAAATTCAAAAACATCACAAAGCACGACATACACGATGCATGATTTTTTGATCGATTTTTATGCAAATTCCACTTATGCATTGATTTGAAATACAAAATATCATTCTACAAGCGAACGGAGTGCTGTGAACATGACACTCACGATAGTTCGATTTCAAAGTGTCACGACACTTCTACTATACTTCGACCTAACACCATTTCGAACACTTACAATCATATAATAAAAAATTACAGCAGCGGAGAAACAAACCGAATAAAACAGTAAATACAAAAAACAGCAAATATATATTCATCTCTTTTCTACCTGCTCTTCCACCCATTTAAATTTATAAAAACAAAATTTTTTCCTCTTCTACCATCACAATTTGTCGAACTTTCATGGTTATTAGACGTACGGTCGCGTTTTCTCTTGCAAAAAAAAAAAAACAAAATTCAAAAAAGTGTCAAAAATAAAAAAAACAAATTTGTAGTGTTATAAATTAAAAAAATTTATTTGTTGGGCAGTGAGTTTTCAGTGTTATGTTAATTGGATGTGTGGTGAAAAATATTTAATCAAACGAGTGAACAAGTGATATTTTAGTGAATTAATAAAAAGTGGCCAAGAAGATAAAAACATAAAAAATTGAAGGTTACATTTTTTTTATTGGATACACAAGAACAACAACAACAACATAAATTCGTGTAAGTACTAACAATAAAATTTTATTTAACAGTAAATTTAATTATAACACACGTACCGAATACCACACTATCAACAATAATAATAAACAAGAATTTGTGTGTATGTGAACAAATAACTGTACACTGTGTAGTTGTTTGTATCGATTTATGTATGATAAATATTTGACAGTTCTGTTAGAGAATAATTAACAGTTTGTCAGTAATATTGAGTATCGATTTTATTCGTTCGTGTTTGTCTGATTGTGTGCACTATATCTCTCTGTAGAGCTCTATGTGCACAGACTTTTTTTTGAGGACACAATTGATAAGATAATGGCATTTTGTTTGTTTTGTTACTGATAATAAAGTTTACAGCTGCAGTTAGTTACCTAATTCGCAATAATAATGAATTGAGCATTGGATATTGCGTTATAATGGAATTACATAAACTTGGTAATTGTAGGTAGATATTATTTAGTGCGTTTTTTGTATTCCCTAACCGGAGCTGCTATCGAGAGCCGCCATATAAAATTCGCTATCCTGAGCAACTTTTATATGACGGCTCTCGATAGTAGCTCCGGATAGCGGAACAATTTCTTTTATCATTTTTTCATTCTTTTCTGTGATTTAGGCATAAGCCAACATCACAATCCGTATCGTTCTATGCGATAATCGTCCTCGCACTTCTATGCGAACTTAAAACGATGATGTCTCAATTAATTTTCAACCTAAACACTTTCGCATTTTGTACGCATCTTCTTTAGTTTTTGAGTTATTGTGGATTTTTTTTTCCATAATTTGAAAAATCATTTCAAAATTGAATCAAACTTTTTTTTTCAAATCTAGACATTCTAAACAATTCAAGCTATTAGAGCCTATTATTAGTACATAAATAAAGTACATTGTAAATGGATTACGGTTAATTTCAATTCTTTCATTGCTGATTTTTCTCCGAAAAACGAGATCTCGATTTTATTTTAATCATAACTCTGTAAGTTTTTATGCTAATGGCTTTTACTAAAGCTAACTTTAAAGGTCTTTTCAAGTACTTGAAAAAACATCTAACAAGTTTTTTTTCAAAAATTGGTCGTTTATCTATTATTTAATGTTGAAAGGTTTGAATTCAGTTTTCGGCTAACAAACAGTCACTTTCAACGAGCCACAACTCTGTTCGTATTGAATTTAAACAAATAAAAATTAACCAATCAATTTGTTAATTTATAGGCTTTATTTTGGTCCTGAAAGATTTTTTGATGAAACGCAAGGTTTTCGAGTTATTCGTGAAAAATCGTTTTAAAACATGCATTTTTTAGATAGAAAATCAACATTTTCAATCGCGAATAACTCGAAAAATATTGATTTATCGAAAAAACTTCATACGATATTTTTTGCTTAGAATTCATCCCTCTATCGATTTCTGTGGTTATTTTGAGTGTACTAATTTTCACCCCTAAAAGGGGTGGCATGCACTACCAGGCTAAAAGCACACATCGGCACTATATAGCTTTTGTTCCTTGAGCTATCCACTAATTCTGAGGTAATGACTCATTTTTAACGTCAATGACTGGACTATTTTTGTTATACTGCAATTCCAATGGAACTAGTCTTTTAAAATTATTGGCCGGGTTTGCTACACTTTTCCGACTTCCTCGTTTTCTCGGCTCTTGATTTGCTCCAATCAATCCACTACTATTCGAAATTATTTTAGAGACGTAAATGACTTCAATCTTTCTTGAAAGAGTATACATATAAGCATTTACAACTGATGCATCCACAAAATAAAATAAATTCGATGCCGCCATTTGTGAGATTTTCGGTCCGTTTCCGTACAAGGATTTTAACATGTCGAACTTGTTCACATATCCCATATAGCGGGTATAATCCTTTACTGTATTGGGACATGATGTCTTCTTGCCATTTGGTCAATTTTAATCCTTTCATCCCTTTTCTATGTTTCCGTATTGTTTCACAAGCGTATATGCCATTATAACTAGTCAGCAAGAGTTACTGCAGTTGTGTCGAATTAAAAAAATGATCAATGTAAACTGGTAAACATTTCGTGAGGTTTCATAGATTATTCCACGGTTTGATTTTCATCCACGGTATATTTTCAATAATGATAAAAAGGTATCGTTCAATTTTTCAAGTATCAGCCGAAGTTTATAAAGTTTATCAAAATGTTTATCTTGTTTTCCAGGCAGCCTCATGTTGTCGTTCAAATGTCAATAAGTTAAAATCCATTCAAGTTGTTCGCCATATAACAGAACTTATATAGGAGTCTCTCAGCTGAACGGTTGACGACCAATAATCTCTGTAGCTAGGTAATTTGCTGTGGTTGGAATAAATGCACTAGTGTATTTCCTCCGTTCTTTTGTATAGCATAAATTATGTAGTTTGAAACACAATATGTTCTTATAAGGTCGTTTGGAAATAATAGAATCGTTTAGTATTGAAAGGGCTTATGTCCACTTTTTGTCAAAATTAGTACTTATTCCGCCATTCCACGCGAAATCGGACAAAAAAAAATGTTGGGGAATTCACACAACATCATCTTGAAGAGATCACGATATGTATCGACGCCGCGAACATCCTCTTCATTGGTTCAAATATCAGTTTAACATTCTGATGATAACAGCAAAGACAAACAGAATGTGTTCCATAGTGGTCGAGTGCCAAAAGACATTTTGCCGGCCGCAGCGATGCAAATTTCGAAAATCCAATTTTGCGACCAATATTTTGTTGCTTGAATAAAACATGTGCTTCTGTGAGATTCATGAGAATAAGTCGCCGTTGTTTTGAAATCTTTACATTATTCTCATCGACAATCGCATATTCTCTTTTTCCAGCACATGCACGACTGATATCAGTAGAGTCCAATGAATGATATACCAAAAATATTGCTTGCCAGTTTCTTTGATATTTGATCAATTACACTGCGGCAGAACGACTGTGACTTTTTAATTTTGTCGATGATAATCGGTGTAACTGTAACTCCAATTAGTGGACGAATTTTATTTAATTCATTTAGTTATAAAATTATTTTGTCGAAAAAATTAAATGATGTTGATGATGCTAATGATATTGACGACGATGAGGATGATAATTGAGGCGACAACTGTGAAGTTTGCGCAGTGCCGACATCAACCATGTCAACATTTTCTGGTCTTTGTACTCTTTTGGCAGATCTTTTCGCAATTTCAAGACGGTAAGTGTTACAAATTTTCATTGTACTCGGCACCAACGTAATATTTAGGCCCACTGCCATATCAACAATATATCGTGTTACTGGCCTAGTTTTTTTAAAATTGATTTTACTATCGCTGTTGTGTTTCGGTTTACCAAACGGGTTCCAACATTTGTGTTCCATTTTGCACTTTCACTTTAAAAATAAATTTTGTACACTTTGCACTGTTTATTTTCCTTTTAATTTTATATTTCGGTAGCTCTATTTATTATCAACACGATTATGCTAAATATTTTAAAATTTTGTTACGGAATTTATAGATAAATTTGTTTTAACCCTTGTGTACGCACCCGGCTACCCGGGTAGCCATTCCAATTTTAAATATTTGTGGGGACTGCAATTTTGAAGTTAGATGTTTCTAGCTTCTTGACATCCAAGAATTGACTATTAGTTTTCGATTTTTGTATAGAAACTGGATAAAAATTATTTCTTGATGGAGTTATGTGTGAATAATTTTCTTTACCCTTCTAACGCACACCCGGCCACCCGGGTAGCCAGAACAAAATATAAAGAAAAGACTTAGGCCGCCCCTAGACATAACGTTTAACTGCGCCAATTTAACTGCACAAATTAATCGATGCAATATATTTGAGCATGTAGATGATAAAACTGTGCAGTTTTTAAATATTGTGCAAGTGACTTGTGCAATACAAAAAACTTGTCTTTTTGCTTTCGCTTGCGCAAGTTCTTTGCAAATCTTTGCGTGTAGGGAAAATTGGTACATTTTTATTCAGTTTTGGCTTTGAGGCGCGTTTAATTATATACGTCAAAGTTAACAAATAAATACAAAATAGAAAACAAAAATGGCGGAGAGACAAATTTTAGAAGAATTTGAGAGGAGAGACAAATTTTAGAAGAAAACTGAGCTTAATTTACAATGATAAGTTTGTATTGTGTAGGTGATTACTTGTACAAGCCTGAGACTTGAGCGATAATCTGTGCAGTTAAATTTGTGCAGTTAAACGTTATGTCTAGGGGCGGCCTTAGTTTTATTTTAATTTATTTTAAATTGTATATCCCTATTGCGTTCGGCCATTGAAATTTTGTATACAAATTTAAAAATATATTACATATTTTATACTAGTGTTCGCAAGGAATTGGTTATTACCATGCCAGTACAATTATGTTTTCAATAATGACTGATTTTCTGCGTGCCAAATCAAAATATAATATTAAGGGTCACCAGAGTTATATTTTAAGATGCATTTTATTATCCCAAAACTCGGGCTCAAAGTCTTAACCCGAGACAATTGCCTTAGGCCGTTCTATTCCTAATTCTTTTCAACATTTTCATCTATAAAAATACGAACCCACAAGGATATTTGGAACAAACATTTTTTATCTATCTATTTCAACTATTATGAAATGGTGTGTTAAAATTCTGTTACGCGATGATCTGGCATCGTCAACTAAATGGTCAAGTAGGTTTAAGTAGATAAAGTAAAACGATTCAGAATTTTAGATCTTCTTACGAATTTCCAGTTTTAAATCTTTACACGTGAGGGTAAACTTTTCTGCTAATCGTATTTCTCTGGAATTTTGTTTTAACTTTTGGTTTAGTGCCTTTTTAATTCATTGATATTTAAATTCAAATTAATAACATTTTTTCATTCAAGAATACTATCGCAAAAGAGCTTCTTAATTCTCGTAATTTATAGTACTAAATAAACCCTGAACTAAAATTACAAGCTTACGAATAAAATATCGCTAAACTCCCCTATTTTAAACATATCGGTACCTAATATCGCTAAAAATATGTTATCACCTACTTAGTAATTTACTTTCGAATTTTCCGTATTTGTCGAAAATACTTGACATTCATTTCAACGATGGTTGTTTGTATGACCAAATTGATTGTGTTTTCCTAGTTCTCCAGCATTTCAATAGTTAGGCTTTATTAAAATTCTAAAAGCCTTCTCTCTTTTTTGGAAAAATTCTAAAATTGTTTGACGTGCCAGGCCAATTTTTAAACGTGCAAAATACAAAATTTATAAAATAAATGCAACAACATAACGGAACCGGCAAAAATCTGTTGAAAAAACTGAAAAAATACACTTGGCTACCCGGGTGGGTCGGGTGTGTACTAACATACATTTTTTGGGTATACACACAAGGTTTAAATAGGAGTGGGCGTGTTAGGTAATAGGAACGGTTACTTGGTACTTTGTTCTATTCCCCCTATGCTAATTATTATTTTACTTTGAAAAGGTGAATCATCTGTTTATTACTCTAAGTATATTTGGTTCGTGAAAAGTTTGGGTAAATCTTTCTGCATTTAGTTTTTTATTGCTTTTATTTCTTTTACTAGTCTAAAAAGGAAATTTTAAAGCGCATCTGTTGAGTTTTTTTTTCAACCATCTGGCAGTTTTATGTTGTTTCATTCAAACAGTTAACACCACAATGACCGAAGCCATAAAAACGTAATCACTAAAGGAAATTTATAGTTGTAATTGGTAATTGCACTGAAATATTGAATATCGCCCTAATTTGTTATGGCGTTTTGTTCTATAAAGCTCGAACGCGTTGAGTTTCCGTAAGATGGCTTGTTGTAAAGGCATTTTCAAGTGCTTTACGATAAAAAATAAAAATAAAAGTAAAACGGTAAATAGTTTGATTTTTCAGGAAAAGATTATTTACAACTGAAATTCAAAGGATATATGTATTGTGCATTAACACCAAAGTTCAATACGCTTATTTGAAAGTATGTAAAATTTTCTTCCTAACGAACTATTACACGTGAAAATCTGACAAATACTTAAGATACACATACACGTATTTGAAAGATGTCAACTTTCAAGTTTCGATAAAAGCGAATTATAACGGTACTCCGTGAATATTGATCCCAGAAAGTTTTTACTCAAATTATATTTTTTTTATCCAGATTAACCATCTCCCCCAATTTCAAAATAATTACACACCTTGCCCCCGTAAATGTGTTTTTTTTGTCCGATTTCGCGTGGAATGGCTGTATTAAGACGGTTTTGTATCACAGACATGTATTTAGGGTGGAGCGGCCTTATACATATGAGTTTTTTTTTTTTTTTAATATCAAAATGGGCATATGCGGGAAAGATGCTCTGCCATATAGCTTGTTCGAATATAAAATACCTCACAAAAATATTAATGTTTAGTACTGCCACAATAACTTTTAATTTTGAAAAAATCATAAGAAATAACGTTTCTCTCATTTATTTAAAAATTCTCACTATAAAAGCAAAATATACAGAAAATTCAATTATAAAATTTCAGAGAAAATAAAATAAAGATCAATTGTGTTGTTTAAAACAGTAATAATAACAGTTAATTAAAGTTACGGCATCTTTTTGAGTACATCGACGGAAAAACAACTGGACGCCAGTGGCGGATTTAACGGCGGGCGCACCGGGCGCGCGCCCGGGGCCCCGACTTCTGGAGGGCCCCGCAAAACTCCAACTTTCCAGTTTTTCAAATGGCTAAGTATCTAAAGTAATTTTCGTGTTTACGTTGTGTGTAGAAGAAAAGAAAAATGGGTTAATAATTTAATATACATAATTGTTTAAAGATGTATGTTCTTTAATACTGTTTTCAATATTAAAAGTATTTGACATGTCATAACTTGGTAAAATGCCCAAACGAAAAAAAGTGAAGACCTCCTTCTTAGCTAGATATTTCATCAAATTTTCAATCTAGAAATTCTAAATGCGTGTAATTTGTACTTATAATTAGGGTACGCAATGTATTTTCTTCGGTGGGGGAAAAAAAATACGTGCGTTATTCGGATTGCTGGGGTGGCTGTTATCCAACTACTTTAAAACCATTGTACATACAACAGAAAGTGATTTTGCGAACAATTTTGAGGAAAAGTAGGTTGGAATCGTCTTGGTCTTTATTCTAATCGACCAATATTCTACCTTTACAACATTTGTATATTTATAAGGTTTCAAGAGTATTTTTTATGCGTAGTGGTCAGCAGGTAATAAGAAGTGATGCTCGATACTACTTTCGCGCTAATCATCGTCTTCTTTATATTGTTCCCAAATTCAATAATGAGCACTTCCGCCGCTATATTGTTGTTTCTGCTCCGACATTTTTTAATGCATTACCCGAACACATTAGACATAGACGTCATGTTTATTCTAAACAATTTTACCTAACGTTAAAATTTGGCTACTCGATACACCAGACGTCTCTCATTTATTTTGCGTCATTATTTGATTTTTTATTTTTTTATTCTACAGTGGTAGACATTCGTATAAACGCACTATGTTTTTTGAATATAGTTCTAAGAGAAAAGTGTTTTGATTTTTTTCAAGTAGTCTAAATTATGTCTATCATCTTAAATCTGTTGATAAGATAACCATTAGTAAAAATTTTAATGTTTTACTTTAATAAATTGAAAAATCTAAATTTCAGGTGGACATTCGTATAAACGCACTTCTGATAATGTACTAAAATAAAAACCAAAATTAGCAATTTTTCATAATATTATTTTATTTAATATTTTGTCTGGGCCCGACCATTCTGAATAACTTCGAAAATTCGAGAAGGCATTGAATTTGTTAAATTTTTGAGGGCTTTCAGATCAATTGTGGCCCAACATTCACGGATGGCACTTTTCAAATCTTTAATTGAATTATATTGCTGTTCATTTCCATAAACTTTTCGGGGAAGGCCCTCTAAAGGTTTTCGATAGGATTGCAATCAGGACTGCAAGCTGGCCATTAAAGAAGGGGAATGTTTTTCTCGAGAAACCACGGTGTGGTCTCCTTCGAAGCATGGATCGAGGCATTGTCTTGTTGAAAATTATAATTTTTGTTGATGTTATTATCCAGATAATTTATCACGAAGTTCATTCGTGTCGTTATAAAGCAGACGGGAAGCTCCTCGTTATAAGAAAATGCTCCACATACCATAACACACCACCATAAAATTACGCTTCGACCTAATGACGCCATGTTCCTCCAAATCATGCCAGTAGCAACTGTAGCAGTCGGGGAAAATCCAGATTAATTTTTTTTCCGTAAGAAAATATCACACTCTGCCAATCCGTTATGGACGACATGCATTTACGAGCAAATTTGAGCGGATTATTCGTATCCATGGCCGTTAAAAGTGGTTTGATCCAAAATTTTGTCCATTTTATGTTCGGTGAACTATTAAAAATACGGGCAATGTGTCGGGTCGTCACAGGAAGATCCAATGGCCTTCATGATAGACGGTTTCGTGTATAGCTTCTTTGCGGATTAGGCCTTTCTGGCGAGCTGAGATCTTGGATAGGCAATAGTCCTGATTGCAATCCTATCGAAAATCTTTAGAGGGCCTTCCTCGAAAAGTTTATGGAAATGAACAGCAATATATCATAATTCAATTAAAGATTTGAAAAGTGCCATCCGTGAATGTTGGGCCACAATTGATTCGAAAACCCTCAAAAATTTAACAAATTCAATGCCTTCTCGAATTTTCGAAGTTATTCAGAAAGGTCGGGGCCAGGCCAAATATTAAATAAAATAATATATGAAAAATTGCTAATTTTGGTTTTTATTTTAGTACATTATCAGAAGTGCGTTTATACGAATGTCCACCTGAAATTTAGATTTTTCAATTTATTAAAGTAAAACATTAAAATTTTTACTAATGGTTTATCTTATCAACAGATTTAAGATGATAGACATAATTTAGACTACTTGAAAAAAATCAAAACACTTTACTCTTAGAACTATATTCAAAAAACATAGTGCGTTTATACGAATGTCTACCACTGTATTATGTTAATTCAATTATTCTTCAGAGCTACGATTTAAATTAACCTGTATTAATAACATTCTGTTTTTTCTGTTACATAACTGATTGGTATTTGGCGTTGGATTGTATATTTTTATTTTATTTTTATTTTTTATTAATTTTTTTTTTTTTTTTGCTTTAAATGTTGTTAAAAGAAGCAATGCCTGCTACTGGATTATTATCCACAAGGCATCTATTGTGTTATTAATTGTTGTTAAACTTATAATAATTAAATAAATAAAAAAATAAAAATAAATTAAAAGCGGCTTTGTTTTTTGACTCGCATTGTTTGCACTATTGCTCGGCTACGCTGCGCTTCACTCCGCATGCAAATATAAAGTGCTTTTCATACCGGCTGCGTTGACTTTGGACTTTAAAAATGTACAGTCGTTTTCGTTTTGTAACTTTGAAGTTTTGTAATTTTGTTTTATTTGATTTAACAGTATCACTTTTAATAGAAATGTTTTCAAACTGTTATAAAATAAATTATTTTTAAGTGATAATTAAAATAAAACGTAAATTTTTGAAGTCCGAAGTCAACGCAGCCGGTAAGAAAAGCACTTAATTGCTCTTATTAGCCGCATTTCTTGACGCATTAGTGATCCGGATCAGATAAAAGTTTACATTGAAAACAACAACAAATTAGTGATCCGGATCAGATAAAAGTTTACATTGAAAACAACAACAAAAATTTAATTTTTGTTGTTGTTTTCAATGTAAACTTTGATCTGATCCGGATCACTAATGCGTCAAGAAATGCGGCTATTTTTCAGTTTTGTTACAAAAATATGACTTTTCAAAATCGTAGTATGTTGTGAAACGGCATATTTTTCATAACTAGTTAGGAAATGGGGAATATTTCATAGCTAGCTAGTGAGGAAATATTCATTTCAATTAGGGATTTTCCCAAATAGAATTCCAACGCTTGCTGACTGGCGGCTAAAATATTTCGTACGTAGTTTTATATGGTAAAACATGTGTTTGAATGTTTCATTAAATTATTAATTTCGACTAAATTAATTTTAAAATTTGATATTTATTATTAATCGCAACATACTCAATTTTATTAATCATAAAAAAAAAGTACGGGGACATCCACTAATTTAGACAAGGAACTTCTATTTGTAAACATGATTTTATTAGTTTTTGCATGTAAAAAAAAAAAATGTAATCAGCGCTGCCCAAGCGTGGGGACAAATGAACTAAAATCGATTTTGGGAAAATCCCTCATACCAGTTTGTGCCTACTTGATTTCCAAAAAATTTTAAAATTCATTTGGAATTTAACCATCCAAAGACTTTCTCAAAATTCAATAATTTACTGTTTATAATAAAATAAGCTGTACGGGGGCGCTTCGCTTCACTCGTTTCGCAAATATCCCACTTGTTACACAAAATAAGGAATTTCCTAACTGTGCCCTGATTCTCTAAAGATAATGTGTAAATGTGAAAACTTGTAAAAAGCAAAGCTTTCTTTTATGAGTTGCAATTTTTCGATATTATTTTAATGGTAATCCTCTCGAAAAATTTCAAGCTCATAAAAGTATAAGCTTTGCCTTTTACAAGTTTTCACGTTTACACATCGCACATGACTTAGAAAAGTGACACAACTCAAAAATTGAGTTTTTGAGATAATTCGTCAGAAAGATGCGCAATGATCGATTTCATAACCTGACATAGTGGCGTTTTCATATTTATTTTACAAAGCGAGCGACGGCTTGCTTTTCTGATCTCCTTTTTTTTGACGCCTATGGGCAATATCCTATGATAGTAGGTAAAATCGAAATTGGCATTTTTTCTTTTGCTCTCCTGAAAAATTTGAAATTTTGAGTTGTGTCACTATTCTTTGTCACGTGCGACCTTATTTTTTAGAGAATCAACACGCAAGATGCTTAAATACGTGAACCTGTATTTTTATTTTCCTGCCTCTCTCGATTTTTTAAAGGACCTAATTTTTTTTTTCTGCGCCCGGGGCCCCAACCGACCTTAATCCGCCACTGACTGGACCCCAAAGCTTTAATGGCATTAAAGGAAAATCACTTAATAAATGTGAATAATTACCTATTGCAAAATTTAATTCCATCAACTGCTTATTACCACAAGTGACAGATCAGAAGGATTAGAGCATTGACCAACTATATTTACTGGGAATGTGTGAAGCAATTGACTCAGGGTTTTGTAACAACAAACTTTCGAAAAGAAATCCTGGGAAAATAGTGCATTCTAGATGGATCACAATGGCAAACCGAATATTAAGACTTTATATTACCAATGAAAAGCCATCTGCAGATTTGTTAACTTTAACAACATTTGTATTATAAGTGTACGCACTTATGTGATTCCACATTAAAATCAAACCATCATGCATTTATGGAGCTAAACATTTGCACCAAACGATACTGCTTTCATGTTATTTGCCCAACGATTTAAAAGTTATTGTTGATCCAGTAATACAGCGCAATGGTTTTTTTGGTCATCATGAAAACATATTATGTATTGGCAATGTTAGCTGATAATAGAAAATTTATAAGAGAGTTGGCACTAAGAGGGATATTTAAAGGTCGATAAACGGAAGGAAATTCAAATCAGATTCGAACCTTTCAACTGCCCATTTTTAATTTTGATGCGGAAGACTACATTAATTTAATAAATTGGGAAAATGTAACGGAGCCACCAATTACAAAATTTCTAACTGACGATACAATTTTACAAGCCATTGCCGATCAAAACATAATCGACAGTACCATCCTCCCAGCAATAATGCATTTTCCTTGCCACACTCAAGCTACTGAAAGTTGTGTAAAAATAGTAACAGAAGCGTCAGCAACGGTCTGTGGACCCTTGAGACGAGATGACTTAATAAAAACAAGACTGGAATCACGAAAAATTATGCCTGTGTTCAATTCCAAAAGTCAATATCGTACAGAGTAATTTTTTCAATTTTCAATTTTTTAATGTCATTGAATTTTTTTTTATTTCGATGTTTTAAACAATGAGTTTTGTAATAGCCTATCATTGAGTATATTTAGAACAAATAAAAAATTAAATATAATTTATTAAATGTGTTTCAATGCTGTTTAACAAACTTTGAGCATAGAGAAAAATTCGAAAAATTTCAAATTTTCAAGGCTCTTGTGGCAGTACAAGAATTACGAATTTTCCCAAAAAATTATTCCGTTTAAAATGTGTATGAATAAAGCATATTTCCCAACCATGCCCATTTCGGAATTCAAAAAAAAAATTTTTCGCTCCACCCTAAATTGTATATAATATGTACGTTTTATGACAAGACGACATTACCATATTATGGTTAATGGAACGGCACCTACCTTGCTGGCAGGTTTAATGAATACTTTTTGTATCTATAATGTGAAGAGGAAATGTAGCGAAATGTACCTTTATCACGAAGGAATAGCAAAAAAGGGGCAAATGAAGTATGCTCTTTGATCAGTGATTTCGTTGAAAAATATTTACCACCTGAGACTACAACTCCACATTTTTTCTGATGCATGCCCTGGTCAAAATCGTGATAACACGGTATTGCGATTTGTTTGAAACCTGACCAAAATCTATCAGTATTTCCGCGACCGAGGCCATAGTTTTCTACCTTGCGATCGTGTGTTTAGGGAAATCAAGAGAAATTTAAAGAAATTTGACGGAATTTATTTGCCAGAGGAATACAGGGCCCCGATCAACCGATCAAGTACACTACAAAAAATCAATACAAATATGTTATCAAATAATGATAAAATATATTAAACTTTAAGGATTGGAGGCATACCTGTTTTCAAAAAGCAGAAAAACAAAACAAATCAAATTTAAATTTTCTGAATTTCCACATTTTGAAATGACCAGCGACGGAAATTTGGAAGCCCGGGAATTTATTGATAGTTTGGAAAGTTTTACGTTTAAACTTCTACGGTTTAATACTACCGAATTTATGAATAAGGTAAGATTACCTTCAAAAGAGCGTTTGATACTGTAAACGTAATAAATATTTAAAAAATATATGACCTGCAAAAAGTCCTAAAATGAAAACCTGCTCAGTGTCGGTATTTTTTCGACGAAATTATGCAATGGCCAACTGGAATGAAATAAAATAGTGAGGACGGTGACTACCGAAGTCTTTAAAATATATACTTTTCCTTTTTTAAGGTTTTCTAATTTGTTTTGATCCCAATGAATTTTAATAAATGAAATTGAAATATATTTTCTGTATTTATTATTGAAAGGGCTCATGTCTATGCTTTAAAAATGAGCATACCAGCTGAAACAATTGAAAAATAACCCGAAAATTCAGCTTACAATTTCAAAGCGACTCACATTTTCATCAACAAACTCAAATTCCCTCCTAAACTTATTTTTGCTGATAATATAAAGTATTTTTTATTTACAGAATAATTTGAAAATGTGGACATGAGCCCTTTCAAGTCTGAACGATTCAATTGTAGAAATACATCTACGGGATATTCAGTTAGACGTGCAGTTAGAAACATCACTAGTCCGGTCTTCATTTTTTACTTTTTGTTGAAAAATTGAATATCGGTAACTCATCATTGCTGCTCCAATCATTCTCCGATTCACTTTGTATTCCATCTTCTAAAAACATGCTTTGAGCATCATCACCAGCAGAAGTTATTTGCGTTTCCTCTAACAAATCATTATAATTTCTTATTTCATCTGAAAACGATATTTCAATTCATGGTCTGACGGAATCTCTTCAGATGTTAGATTTTCAGGGTTATATAAACGTTTCTTCGACGGTCCTGTACGAAAGCAAAAAAAAAATAGGCAACCTTATGGTTACAGCAGTGAACCACATAATTTAATTGCATTTGCCAAAATTAAGTGTAATCATACAATTTTGCGTCTGCGCATCTCACAGAGAAGAGTGTAACCAATAAACACTACTTGACTACTATTGCATCGTAATATCGAATTCACAAATAGCCCCGCAGTTTTGTACATTGGTAGTGAGCACGAAATGAATATTTTTTGTACGGGAAGAGAGGCAACGGAACAAATATAGCTTTGGTAGGATTGGTGAACTTGACCAGTACAGTAGGTAGTTACGCAGGTACAGTGCCGGCTCGAGACTTCTGAATGCCCCGTGCGAGATTGGTTCAACGCCCCATTTAATTTTTTTATTTTTAACAAACAAAGAAGTACTGAAATTGGCTGCGATTTAGCAAAACGAGTTTCACTCACTTTTTCGTGTTTAGTTGCAATTACAGTTGTGGCATTATAATTAAGCCATTTTCGCTTTATTGAAAAGGAAATCACAATTAAGCAACCGGAACGTAGCCAAAAGAATTGCTTTTGCTAGGAGCATTTGTCAAAGTCTCTGACATTTTGTCATTTAATAATTTTTTTTGTACATTTTTTTTAATTGGGTGCAGAGCGGACTTATTAACGGTCCTAGCTCCTTGTAACTGTCAGAGCTTCTGCACCCAATGCGCGATCCTGCAAGTAAAGATTAATAGCTACCTTAAATTTATTCAATTCGTATTCATTCGAAAATTTGAAGTGTATTGGCGAATTCCACTTTTTTGATGTTCTGTATAAAAATTCGCGCTTGATTTCTTCAGTTCGAGTTTTGGGGAGCTTCACCGTAAACCTACATATGTGCATTGGTTGTTCCTCTTGTTACTCTTGTTGTTGTAACGAATGGTGGTATTTTCTCCGATAGTTCTGCAGAACATTTACCATGCAAGCATCTGTAGAAGATGCAGAGTTCTGCAACATCTCTGCGATGCTGTAAGCTATCTAATTCCTGAGTAAGTCTGGGATTCCGTAAATGAGGATGAGAGTAAATCTAACGTGCTAAGGTGGAACAGCATATGCCGATGGATGAATGGCTGATAGGTTAATCAGTCTATATATGCGGACTCTGGATACCAGGCACCCTCCAGTTTTATTTAGCCTTCCTGTAGTAAACCTGGGTGACCTACAGGCGACTTTTTATTCCCAGCAGCTCGCAAGAGTTAAATCAAAACGGTAGACGAGGCACGGGAAGGAATACACGGGAGTGGGTCTGCCCTCTCAAAGTCCTTGAGTCCCAATGCTACCGCTTTTCTAGCAGAAGTAAATGTTATTACATCTAGGAGGGAGAGCAATGAGCCCAGATAGTATGTATCACATACCGTTAGGCAGTATTATCAGGTTCATTAAGAGCCTGAATATTGACTGGACGGATAATTAAGTAGGGCTTATGCACAAAAGATCTTTTAGGTCGCAGTGCGGGGTGGCTTGAGCCCCCACATGGCCCTCAAGTAATAATAATAATAATAAATCTAACGTGGTTGGAGGTGATGAGACACCATACGTAAGACGACCAACAAACCAGCAGCTTAACAACCCAAACCCCCTCCTTAAAAAAACCCAATGGATCAAAGCAATGCATTAGTAATGGTTTGGGGATGCTTCACTTTTCGGTGATAAAATCAATGGAATTATGTCCTTAAATACATATTTCGAAATTTTCGATCAGAATTTAGAAATTTATACGGTCTTCCGTTTCGGTGACGTTATTAGCACCACAAATATAATCTAAAAGCATGAACGGCGTACTTAGAACGGTAAATAACCGAAAAAACCGAGAATCTATGGGCAAATGTTAAATGAGAAGTTCCATTAAGGAAACCGACAAACAGAGAATATTTATGGGCCCAAATTCAGGATGTTTGGAAGAATACAACGCCAGCCCAATATGCCTCTCTTACAGATAGTATAGGCAGTAGATGAAGTGTAGTCTTGAAGCAAAAAGGTTTCACAACTGCAGTACCTGGCAATTGAATTAGAGCCACCTTCTGATTTTGGTATTTTTTCAAATTTATCAGAAGCAATCCTAAACAATCTTAGTAATATAATGGTTTTATTTAATGGAATAGAAGGTATTTATGTACATTCCAATCAAAAAATGTTTTAAATTTTAATTCTAGGAAAAATTCCAGTTAATTTAGTTTTTCACCAAATTATGTATTCACGGACATTTTTTTTGTACAATATGGAAACAAAACGGTAAATCAATTAAATTTAAAATTATTTTTGGGTAATTAAATTGTGATTTAGTCACTTATGTTTTGTGTGCATTTGATCTGTTTTTATTGCGCTTTGGTAACATCTTGTATGTCGTTCAAAAATTTGTTGATAAAATCACCTAGAAACTTATCCCACTCAGTTTTCTTAGCACTCTGCTAAACATTTTTGGTCTTGTTAGATCGTGAATATTTTCCACCTTAATTTAAACCTCTGTAAGTTTAAATCGAAACCCTGCCCTGGCCAAGACCACTAATTGTATTCGAGATTTTTAAATAATTTTATGGCAATGACTCATTTTATGTATGGGAGCATCATTGTACTGAACAGCAAATTGAGGACCGGGTATTTATCGTCGACTAGGAATGTTACCTCATTCAATAAACCAAAATTTAACATTGTCCTTGAATAGTTGTAGGTTGCACAGCCGCATAATGCATATAACCTTTTATTTCTTACGCAAGAGAAACTAATCGAAGCAGTATCCACAATAATTGATACTCGATGTTTATGTTATAATACAAATATTTCCACTATTTTTAAATTTAAACAAAAACGCGCTCATTTGGGCATAACACAGTCCTCCAAATTTCGAAGGGCAAGATAATGATGCCGTTAACGTTTTGTTTCCTGACGATAGATCATATTCCGTTTGTGTGGTGTACGCCCTATAAACTAGAACTGTTCGTGCCTTATTACTTCGATTTCGGTTTATTGAATGAGGTAACATTCCCGGTTGATGATAAGCTAGTCGGTCCTCAATTAGCTCTTCAGCACAATAATTCACTCGTAGATAAAAAGAGCCATTTCCATGAAATTAATGAAATATCTTGAACATAATTTGTGGTCTCGGCCAGGGCATGGGTTCGATTTAAACTTCAGCGGTCTAAATTAAAGTGACAAATATTCACGATCTAGCAATACCAAAAATATATAGCAGAGTGCTAAGAAAATCGAGTGGGATAAGTTTCTAGGCGATTTTATCAACAAATGTTTGAACGACTTGCGAGATGTTACCAAGGCGCAACAAAAACTGACCAAGTGCACAATAAGCATAAGTGACTAAATCACAATTTAATTAACCAAAGATAATTTTAAATTTAATTGATTTACCGTTTCGTTTCCATATTGCACAAAAAAATGTCCGTGACTACATAATTTGGTGAAAAACTATATTAACTGTAACTTTTCCTAGAATTAAAATTTAAAACATTTTTTGATTGGAATGTAAATACCTACTATTCCATTAAATAAAACCATTATATTATTAAGATTGTTTAGGATTGCTTCTGATAAATTTGAAAAAATACCAAAATCAGAAGGTGGCTCTAATTCAATTGCCATGTACTGTAAATATTGAACTTTTTCTAAACTGTTGTGAAAAATGCACGAATAACATTGTATTCGCGATTCCATAATTAATGTCATGAAAAATTAAAACAGGTGTAATATTGTTCATTACAAAGGGCCTCTAAAAGCTCCCTCCTTTCGCTGATGTTTTTCGCTAAGCCGTTTTGCCAAACCGCAGTGTTTCGAGGTTTTTTTAGGATCCGACAATTTGTTAGGATTATTTTTGAAAATACATTCCGAATCTTGACCATGGGGGATAGATAGTATATGCATTTCTGTTGAATCAATTTCCGAGCTTAGGTGTTTATTTTATCATTAAAACAGTAATAAGGAATTAAAACAAGAGATTAAAATAGATTTGAGACAGGCATTGCAAAATAATTGTTGAGAATAATTCAACTCATTTAGCTAACTTCGTGGTATACATTTTATCACCCGATGTACCACGTACGCATATTGAAGAAATTTAAACGATGAATGAATCCCCGTTCTGGTTCATGTTGATAGACTTAACCAATGCATTTCAGGCTTATAGGTTGATGAAATGTTCATTTTTGCCATTTCTTCAAATTAAGGTTAATTTTGCGTTGACACTATTTTGATATTTGTCTATGTCGACAACGTTTATTTGATTTCTACAAATCTATCAACACAAATTCAAGCCCGGTTTAAAATTTTCCGATTTGTTTCACTTCAAACCCCTTTATGAAACCAAAAGGGTTAAAGAATATAAAACACTGATATCGTTAAAATAATTTAGGCATATATTTAACCTCCTTTTCATGTAAACAATGTCACGTTCAGTGGCATATATATTTATGAAATGTTAACTGAATTTCTAATTTTATAAGGCCTTCCACTGTTTCTAGTTCTTCGCTTAACTAATTTGTTTATTTCAGATATTTGAAATAGGAAGGTCGGAGGTATTTTATCGTAATCGATCGAAAGAATTTGGTTGAATTTTAACCAAATTCTTTCGATCGATTATGACAAAATATATTTGCATAACCTACCTACCTTCCTATTTAAAATATCTGAAATAGACAAATTAGTTAAGCGAAGAACTGGAAACAGTGTAAGCCCAAAATAAAGTAAGAAATCTAATTAAAATCTCATGTATGCCCCTCAACCTGACATTGTTTAATTGAAAAGAAGGTTAAGTACAGGTTTTTTTATTAAGAGTGACGCATTTTCCTTTTTAATAAAAATACTTGTATACCGGGTGTTTCTTTTAAACTGAGACGATCAAATATCTCGAAAAATAGCCACTCTACGGAAAAAATGTCCATAATCAAAATTTAATCATACCGCGGGGGAAATACATTCGTGCAAAAAAATAGTCCCCCACCCCCGCTTTGTAGGTGGGGCGGGGGTAACTTTTAAACTAAGATAGGAAGCCATATTTTTTATTGCAGATACGGATTCTACGACTAAAAGTACGTATGATTTGAATGAAATATTTTGTTCGGTTCATAATAGATGGCGTTGTAATCGACGAAATTCAATTTTTTCAATTTCTTCTTCT
Source organism: Tipula helvola (assembly GCA_963556165.1). Taxonomy (NCBI): domain Eukaryota; kingdom Metazoa; phylum Arthropoda; class Insecta; order Diptera; family Tipulidae; genus Tipula; species Tipula helvola. The sequence continues at coordinate 74,984,919 of OY744482.1, read as the reverse complement.
TAGAACACACGCATTCGATTCTGCAATACGTTTGAAATAAAAAACATCACGTTTTCATTAGAAATACTCGAAATTCGTCATCAAAACAATTTATTCAGTTTTGTAAATCACATTTAACGTTTGTGTTATTTCTTATCTTCATGTTTTTCGTAATTGCAAAATAAACGATAAAATACTTTAGAATGGACCGTTTAACTGTGCCAGAGAAAATTGAAATGGTTCTGGTTTATGGAGAAGCTGGCAGAAATCTTGAAAATGCTGTTGCTATTTACGCTCAACGTTTTCCGGATAGGATTCGTTCACGTGCTTCATTTGGCCGTACTATCAAACAATTTATAGCTGATGGAAATGTTCAACCGAAAAAGAGGACGCGTAGAGCAACAGTCACTGGAGAAAATAATGAAATTGCTGTATTGGCTGCAGCGACTCATAATCCTCATGTTAGTACACGAGAAATAGTTCGCGATTCCGGATTGTCCCTCACCAGTGTTTGGAGAATTTTAAAACGGCACGGTCTTTACACCAAGATCTTCATGGCGCTGATTTCCAAAATCGGGTAAGTTTTTGTCAATGGGCACGTGAACAAATACAACAAAACACCAATTTTTTTCGTTGCGTAATATTCTCTGACGAATCGTTTTTACAAATCATGGAACGGTTAATCGACACAACATGCATTATTGGAGTGTTGAAAATCCACACTGGCTTCGCCAAGTTGAACATCAGCGCCCTTGGACTGTCAACATGTGGTGTGGAATAATTGGCAACCAACTCATCGGTCCCCACATTATTGAAGGCAACTTGAATGGTCAAATGTACCGAAACTTTTTGGAAAATGAACTGCCAATATTACTTGAAAATTTGAACTTAGAATTGAGACGGAACATGTGGTTTCAACATGATGGTTGTCCTGCACACTATTCGTTGGTAGCACGTGAGGTACTTGATCGTGATTTCAATGGTCGCTGGATCGGTAGAGCTGGTCCGATAAATTGGCCCGCCAGATCACCAGATCTTACTTCGCCAGATTTCTTTTTTGTGGGGCTATCTCAAAGACAAAGTTTACAAACAAGAACCAACAACACGTGAGAACATGATTGAGCGAATCAGAAATGCGTGTGCTGAAATTCAACCAAACACACTTCTCAGTTGTGTACAATCATTGGAAATGCGTATTAATAAGTGCATTGAAGTCGCAGGCCATCATTTTGAACACTTATATTAAGCTAAAATTATTTTATTCACCTGCCATTTACATTAATAAATTGTTTTGATGACGAATTTCGAGTATTTCCAATGAAAACGTGATGTTTTTTATTTCAAACGTATTGCAGAATCGAATGCGTGTGTTCTAAGAAGAAGAAATTGAAAAAATTGAATTTCGTCGATTACAACGCCATCTATCATGAACCGAACAAAATATTTCATTCAAATCATACGTACTTTTAGTCGTAGAATCCGTATCTGCAATAAAAAATATGGCTTCCTATCTTAGTTTAAAAGTTACCCCCGCCCCACCTACAAAGCGAGGGGTGGGGGACTATTTTTTTGCACGAATGTATTTCCCCCGCGGTATGATTAAATTTTGATTATGGACATTTTTTCCGTAGAGTGGCTATTTTTCGAGATATTTGATCGTCTCAGTTTAAAAGAAACACCCGGTATAAAGAATTGAGCTGATTTTTATTTCATATGAAAGTACAGCAGATATCATTAATTTTAAATCTCAACATCATTCAAATGTTCTCCACGGACGATTGCACAAGTGAATGCGCTGAACCCAATTTTATATACCAAAACATTTTTGCTTAAATTGGCAGATATTCCAGCAATTTCGCATTTGATGTTGACCATTGACTTGACATAGCCCCAAAGAAAAAAGTCTAAAGGCGTTAAATCTCTTGAAAGAGACGGCCAATTAACTGGTCCATTTCTGGAGATAATACGTTCATCGAGCTTCGATTTCAATCCATGGTTTGAACAGCTGTGTGGCATATGACACCGTCCTGCCGAAACCACATCTCGGCCAAGTCCAATTCTTCTAATTTATCCTACAAAAAGCCAGTCAGCATATCACGGTAGCGGTTTCATTAACCGTAAGTCCGTAACGGATTAATTATTTCGTTTAAAAAGAAATATGGACCAATGACGCTTGAGCTTTATCGCTCAGAAGGATTTTGAGATGAAAATCAGGATCTTCGTGAAGTTTGGTTAGAGCCCAATCAGAAAAGTTACGTCGCAGTAGATGGTTGTGCGGCTTCAGTTCTTAGATTAATGCGATCTTATAGGCACGTAGGCTCAAGTGATAATCAGAATCTATCATTTTTGCCATATACTTTTGAAGCAAACAGTGGTATTTCCAAAATTTACTCTAAAAATTCAAACCGAACATTTAAATGGCGCCAGGGTGTATTATACATATGTCTAATTTTAAATACTATGAATTTCTGACAATTAAGTAGATTATATAAACAAGACTGCAAGGTTGACATTCAAAATATTAAGAACACGTTATTGTCTGAGATCATTGAAAATAAAATTCGATGTCAAGCTAAAAAATCGATCGAGCTATTGTTATCTACTGTTGCTTTAATTTATGTACTCAAAGCACGGTTTTGGAATTTTAAATCATCTACATACATATATGTATTATGTTGGTTACTCTGTGATAATAATCGTCTTTGCCTAATTAAGTATTCAAATCGAAACATGTAGGAAGGTTGTCTAACTAACTGTCTCTTATCACAGACATACTGAATAAGGTAGATAATTATACTTGAAATTGAAATGTTTACATCCGCTTTCAAGGTAGCCTAATGCAGGAGAATAAACGACCGTCGAATTAAGTTTTATGTTTTTATAGTTTTAATTTATACTGTGAACCTGTACTTCATTTGTAAGTAATTCCTACATAAGTACATGATAATCAATAGGCAGGTAGAGGAGCAAGAAGTGAAAATTGAGTGCAGCTGATTTACAAGAAACAAAGATTTTTTTTTGTTTATATTTATACAAAACTCGTTTCTTATTTAAAAGTTTTAATTGAAAGTAGGAAACATTTAAGTTTTGTAAAGCGAAAATTAAAAGGTAGCAAAATCCAGATTAATTTAATATGTACTATGTGTAGTTAGTAACCCCTTGTGGCTGTGACTTTCAATCTATTTTTGTAAAAGCAAATCGGAATACAAACAATCAATTTTCGAATATTAAGTTTGGTTGGCAGTATTGGTTAAAACAGCTTTATTATGAAAAAAATGGTTATAAGTTGATTATTCAAAATATTGTTCTTGGCTACAAGGTGGATTCCACGTCAAAAGAATGACATATTTTTAGTTAGGGGCTATCTACGAATCGACCCATTTTTTAGTATTTTATTTATTTATTTATTTATCATTATTGACATTTTTTTAAAACCTATTTTTATCTAAATTAATTAATTAATTAAATACATTTGTATATCTTACTAAATAACTAAATATTAATTTTTTCTTTAATGAATATGTGTAATAGTTGCATAAACTGGCCGTACTCTAGCTCTTGAAGGTCATTAAGATTACAATAGTTGTTGAAAGAATTATATAACTTCACACCATTATACCCTAGCGATCGTTGAGAAAATTAGTATCCTCAAAAGGGTGGAGCGCTGCTTAGACAAGTCATGAATCATCGATCGAAATAATTGGACAACTCAGTTAAGAGCTTCTAACGTTTCCTTGACCGGTTTCGTAACTTAAGGACGAGGTTTTCGTGCTGAAAAATTACTTTGTATCCATTTTTCATCACCCGTCACGATTCGATATAAACAATTTTTTCTTCTGTCTTTCAAGCAACAATTCACAAGTCTCGGCTTCAACTCGTACGTCACCTAATTTCCTTGCTTGTGAATCATTTCAATGGCATGGCATGTAATGATTCTGCAAGTTCGTCTTCTGTTTGACTCTAGTCTTCATCGAGTAAAGCTTCCTCTTCCTCATTTTCATACTTTTTCCTACCGGCCTGAACATTTTTTATCTTCCGTATCAAAATCACCGCTTTTATAGTGTCGAAACTAGTATTCACATGTTGAAATCGATGAAGAGTTGAAATATTTTTAACCCATAAAACACACCTGGAAGCCACGAAGAAATATTGTGTGGTAAGGTTTAGCGGTTTCACAGATGTAAAACGGTGGTACGGTTTGGGTCGTCGACGGTACGTTTTTCAGTAGCAAAAAAAAAAGAAATTGTGCCGCAGTCAAATGCGGTGAAAAGGTAAATTTTAGCCGTAATAAATTATTACTATTTGTAGCAGGCATTAGATTGCATGAGACGCTTGATTTTTTCTATAGCTTGAAAAAATGGCAAAGTTATTATTACTAGAAAAGGCGATGAACAAGATCAAACTGACCCATTAGTATATAGACCAATCACTCTGCTGCCAGCCTTGAGTAAATTAGCAGAGAAATTGATTGTGATCCGTATACTAAAGGCGGATTCTTTAGTACAAATAATTACAATCGCTTCAAAGATGTCGTCACGTGTTAGTAGATAAAAGATTAGCATAAGATTAGCATTATTGTAAATGAGTTGTAAGTGCCTTTCGTTATTAAAGGTCACATAAAAAAGTTAATCATATACATTTTCATGTATAGGAAACAAATTTATACATTTATTCGATTTATAATTCAATAATTGTTGGAATTTGCTTTTTTGGCCTGCGTAATTCAATGGCGTGATGATACCAACAACAAAACCACATTAAATTTGCTCTTGTTAATTAAATGTTAACCAAATTACTAGGTACTAAGTTATACCTTAATACCAAATGTCAAATGTTGCCTCGTCGTACATAACGAAAAGTTATTTAAATTTTGAAATTTAAATTAATTGATCTTTCGGTTTTATGCTCTGGTTTTTTAAATAATAAATGACGTCAATTATAAATGAAATCCCACACCTGAGAAATGAACAGTTGTTAGTTTGTGTCATCTATCTAGTATAAGAAATAAATAATTCCAAGAAGATGAAGAAGTCATAATCTTTCTAATCGAGTTTTTGCGTATGTTACTAGTTTTTTGTTATTGGCCGAAATATGTTTATAAGAAATATACAAATGCCGAATGGACGTTTTGAAATTATCTCAGCTATCGCATCTTCATGACGGTAGTAAATGATGTGTGGTTTAGCGGATTGATTAGAAAGCGCTACTGCGGTTTAGTATGTAGGTTTTGTACAACCATATTCTGGCATTTTGGTTGCTATCATATTTTTCATGTTATTTAAAAATAAATAACTTGGTGTTTATACTTCGTTGTATGCTCTTGATAACATTATCAGTACGTACAAACAAGTTTTTAGCCTATGAATATTCTTATCATTGTTGTTTGTTCGGATTTGGAGTATTTTTCACAAGTCACAATGACGGCAAATTTCTCGGTCTAATTATATTTGTGTAGTTTGATAAAAAAAAAATATTTAGAATTTTGACTTTATACTTAGTGGTTCAAACGCAAATCTTTAATCAGCTTAAATAAATATTTGCTGAATAGAAATCGGAAATATCAAATATTGTAATGTGGTTTAATTTAAATTTGGACTGACATTGAATTTAATTCTAAACGTTTGGTTTTGAATCTAAAGTGCGCGTAGGAACAGCTTACCTTAAATTTAAATGAATCATATTTATCTATTCGGCCCACCGTTGGCAAAATTTTTTTTGTAAACATTTCTAAAAAATCCATCAATTTCGGGGTTTCGGGGCTAATTTTATTCCATTCCTTCAAAAAGCCATTCGCCAAGTGTTTTTTATTTGAAATTTTATATTTACCTTTAATGATCATTCAAATTCAAATTTGGTGATTGTGGATTGTGGTTGTATGTATCCGATCACAATTTACCTAATCTATTTGCCGAACGAAATAATTTTATATCGCTAAATTTGTAATGAAAGATTGTTGTTCGTATACTGTATACAATTCAATATTTCGGGACTAAGACTGATGTCAAAGTCAAAATATGGGACAGTGTTTTCCAGGATATTTAATGGTCTGAAGCATCGATTTGGTAAATGCAAATACAAAACTGACCGCAAAATCGTTGAAAAATATGCTGGAAAACACTTTCAAAATATTTTTGCACCAATTTTGCCTCTCCTGGATCAAGTACAAAACGTCGAACTATAGTATTACCTCGGCCACCTTACTCTCCGGACTTAACCAAACAATGAATATTCCATTTATGAACTTAATGAACGGGGAATGGCACTAATCCATCCGTTTAATTCTTCTTTAATACACAAATTAGAAATAAACACAATATTTGCTTCAAGTTGTTAGTGAACTGGGAAAATGAAATCTATCAGTACTAAAATCTAAATGTTTTTAAAGTAACACAAATAATTTAAATTTTAAAACTCGTTTTTCATCTCTCAAACATAAAAGTATTTTTGGCAATCAATCAATAAATCAACGGTAAACCTTGCAAATATAAATTACACCTCATTTGTAAGATTATTTACTTATTTATTAATAATATTTACATGCAGTAATAACAATCGATTAAACTACAGATAATACAAGAAATGTCACAAAAAATCAAAATCTTTGAACGTAGAATTATGGGTTCGGTTTTCGGTAAGATACCGTGTCAAACCTCTGCTTATAGTATTTGAAATGGCTGTGTGGAATGCCTCCTTACCCAGCACTCTTATTAACATCAAGATTTGACAAATAATCATGGACTTTTTCAAATCTTATTCGGTTAACTTCAAAAGACTAAATTCGGAACTGTCGTAACGTCGTGAGAATTTGATAACAACCTTGGTTAGCCAGAATAATATTTGGCTTATTATGGGCTCGATTCTGACCGATACTTAATTTTAAAAAAATAGATTCTTGATTTTAAATCAGGTCCAGTCCAATTTTCATGTTCCCTGGCAAATTGTAGCCGATCAATCCTGTGTTGTGACAGAAGTTCTGGACCCGTGGCTGGTCTTCGTGCTTGAAGATCTGCTTCTCCCAACCTTCGCTGTATTTTTCTTTCGTTTACATTTATTGACGTGCAACAATTCATTGCAGGTTTCAACCATTGTCATAGCGATTTCCAGAATTTGGTTTTTGTTTTATGTTTCCAGCTAGTGCGGTTCAAAAGATAGATTTTTTTTTGGAGTGGCCCGTCTTTACTACCAGTGAGCGTGGTAATGCGTCCACATAATCCATTTATGAATTTCTATCCAGGTTGCAATCGACTTATTTTGTTGTCAATTAAAACTTCGACTGCGAAGTAAAAAGCATAATAAAACAGAGGCAAAACGTACCGAAAGTGTTGATGAAATTTATTAAAAGCTTACACCGCATCCCCAATGAAATACTTTTTACTTTTGCCTTACAGGATTGTATGAGTTTCCAACATAACGAACGAAAAAAAAATTTTGTTCGTTATGTTGGAAATTCTTACTCCTGTAAGTCAAAAGTATTTCATTGGGGATGCGTTGTTAAACAGTTCAAAGTACATATTAATTTTGGCGTTTTGCGAAATATTTATAAAAATAGATAAATTTCATCATAAGCATAACATTGGTACAAAAAAAAAAAATAAAACAAATCTGATAATAGCACGGTAACGCTACACGCTAATATAGCGTTATGCGCTTGGCTGAAATATATTCGGTGATGCGTAGTACAGATCATTAACACTAAAGGTGTTAATTTGGATGACGATTACTTATTTTTATTAGGCAGCTGATAGACTGTAGTAGGCAAAGAATATTTGATAAAGAGCAGACATTGTTAAGAGTTTTGCAATTCAGTTACGATCTGCGAGTATTGTGGAAAATAAATCATCTTTGAGTCATACTCACTCATCAGGCTATAGCGACTGAATTGCTAAACATAGTACTCTGATTTATTCCTATCAACCATGTACTTTTTTAGTATTAGCGAATTTTACATTTTCCCTTAAAAACTTTTATATCCAAACATTAAATTATTCTGGTAACTCTTAACAATTTATCCTCTTCGTAAAATATTTATGAATCTCTGGAGTATACCAGAATAATTTACTGTTTGAATATTTGTTGATTTTCTGTTTTGATAAAATGCAAATCTATTGGCAAGATTGGAAACTCCAAAGACTCAGGAGCTGGTTTTACAACAAATTAAATTTGGGAAAGTATAAGCCGCATCGACTGCATCATAGGATGTTATGATTTTTTTATTGTTTGTCAAATATTTTTGGTTTTACCTTGTTTCGAGCAAAATTACAGAGCTGCAGCAAAACATTTTTTCTGCAAATCCTGGGGTAAACTGACTGTGACTATAACAATTTTTTCGCCATAGCAATTATTATCATTCACAATTGCATAATTTCAATTTTTGCCTAACTTTGAACCAATTTATTTTCAACAAAGTCAGAAAGTAAACTGATGATAACAAATGAGGCTAACAAACAAAGAAATTATGCGATTATTTTCGTTTCAATTTTTTTTTTGTTTATCTGTGTAACACCAAATGAAAAAAAATACATTGATATACTCGCATATTGCAAATTAATTCACTACCACTTAAACAAAAATTTCTGGAAAAAACCCTATAAGCATGGAAATAAAATCTAAGTTTAATCCGTTTGTCTAAAATTTGTAGAAGTGCTTGATAAAATTTTGGCGCAACAAATACCTAAATAAACCTTTGCTAGTACTAGGTGAACAATAGTCGATGATAAGATGGCAACACAGAGTTGCTAATTTACCTATAGTTTGTACCGACGAACGACGCCAAAGAAATATTCTGTATAAAATCAGAGATATCGAAGCAAACTAAAATGTCTCGAATATTTCGGTACCGTATGACTCAGGAACTAAGCAAGGGTATATATTAGCCATATTAGCCTATTCTGTACAATATTAAGCTATTTATCGGGAAAAGCTACTATGGGTGCATTTAAAGGAAGCTACAATTTTATTCCAAGGATATCTTTCTATAAAGTCAATAATCTGACGATACTTTTCAATTTCGTACGAACAGTTCCCTGCCGTGTTTTTTTTAACACAGAATGTTTTTTCACAAAGTTCCTGTTGATTTATCACCGATTGCAAAGCGCGCCACATGTTTGAAATTTTTCACCCCATGTTTGGAACCTTGGTAATTCTCTCAATAATTGAATTTTCTGTTAGATCAACTAATATTGTTCCATAAGTTCTTCTGGATGAATTTCCTCAATTTTATGTTTTGTTTAACATCAGTAATTTTCCGTGAAATGTGATGACAAAATATTTAATTTAATTTGTGTGCTTAATATAAAATTGGAATAAATTAAGATTTCTCGAAAATCTCGACCCAAATTTCTCTCCGAAAATTTTAAAATTACATTTCTTGAAATTTCGAGAGTTAAAAAAGACGAAGATTTCTCGAGAAAAAACCATCCGATTTGGAATTTCAATTGGAACTGTGCTCCGCTAATGCATAATATAATTGAGTTGCGTAGGAGAATAGGAATAAAAACAAACAAAAATCCGGAGCCGGAGTCGGTCCATTGCACAACTCTCCGGTTCCGACCCCGGCTCCTTTTATAATAAGTAAATAAACATAAACTCCACGGCTCCGACTCCGACTTCACAGCCCTGGCTTTTATTCAAAAATTAATGAAAAAAAAAAAAAAAAAATCTGTCCATAAATTCTGTTGAACTATGTATTTAATTTGATAGTACGTTTCGATCTGTTAACCACATCTGCGGTTGTGGTACATACGAAAAATTAGGAATTTAATTAAAAACTTCCGAAATTGGTCTAAAATTTTAACTAAAATTTAATATAAATAAAACACTCTTGCCATAAAGTACATATCAATGAACTTCAAAATTATCCATTATATCTTAAAACACAAATAAATAAATAAACGGGAATTGCGCCAATCTCCTTACGAAAAACCAAATGTATGTGTGTGTAGACGTATAGAGCCAACTAAAAAAATTTATCGTATGTCATAAAACCCGAAAAACCTACGTCGAAATCTAAAATTAAAATCAAAATAAAGCGACCGAAAATAATTTCATTTGCCAAATATATTTTTGTTTGTTTTTGTTGTTGTCTTAATTTACAATTAGTTTATAGATTAAAATTTAATTTATTTACATAATACGAAAACACAGTAACCTTGAAGCACCCAAACAAAATTCTTGTCTATTTTTATATCATATGTTTAAATGATAAATTGTGACTTGTATGTAGCTTAATTAAAAAATTGTACACGAATTTAAAAATTAAACAAGTCAAATTTTATATGTCTGTGTAGGAGTGACTGCCAATCATTTTTTATTTTATTTCAGAACAATAAAACCAACAAATTTTTTGAATATACACCTTTTGCGCGTAACGAGTAAATAAGAATCGCAATCAACCGTGAAATGTGGTATTTTAAATTTTTTGCGCAGTAAAAATATTTAGTTCGCTTGGTGTTACATTTGTTTGTACATAAAAGCTTCTTAACATATTTCTTACAATATTAACTTCCTACGTACACACTTCTAAATCTAAATTATAAATTGGTCATAGTCATGTTGTTTGGAAACTGTTATAAGCTAATATAGCAAGTCACTACTAAATATGTACATTCATAATTCATACATATATAAAATATAACATAACAACTTTAAATATTGATCATTACCGAAAATATCAATATTAGGTAACCCGGGGGTAGCATAAATAAAATATCATCGTTTTATTTTCATATGATGCAATTCAAGTACATACTTATTCATAGTTAATGATTAGATTTCAAAAATCACGGAAATTGAAACAAAACGTATCCATTTTTAGTATTATATGGATGAGTTGCTACTATACCGCACGAATAGTAAACAGGAATTTCGTTTTCATAATTTTTTATGATTCTTTTACATATTTTGTATTCAATTATTTATATTTTTCAAGGTGAGATTTCTTGGTAGTACAAAAGAATACTTTATGTCCGTATTTTTTTTTTGTAAATACATTTTTATATGTATAGGACTAAAGATAAGTATCTGCTGTATTTTTCAACGTTATGCGTAAATTAAAAAAAATAAAGAGGGAAGTGAATTTTGTAGGCAAAGGAAATGTGTATGTAAATCATTGACACACATCTTCGACGCCACTAAAATTAGAATACACTTGTGTATTATTTTCATAAGACCGGAGAGACAAAATGGAAAATTTCATATTTTTTTGAAACGATGAATGATATTTACTAAGACTAGAAAAATATTTTGTTGTCAAAACCCAACCAAAAATTTATTCATGTAAGTTTGTAAAACTGTTAGTGCTGCCCTAAGGAGATCAGAAATTATCCCGTCAAATTTGCCTCTGATTATGATAGCCCCGTCATCCGCTTAGCCCTGGACATCATACCCTTGCTACGCAGAAGGATCAGTAGTCTGTCAATAACCAATGACCATAATAGAGGAGATAGCACGCCTCTTTGGGACAACTCTTTACGGCCTAATTTGACTGTAAGCTTACGATATTTCAGCATGGAGTGGATCCACCTAATCGTTGCCTGTTCTATCTATTCAAGCTACAGAGAATTTCCTCAAAATTGTTTTGAAGTAATACCGGAAAGATGCCATCTCCTCCAGCGGATTTAAAAATTAAAAGGTTTAAAAGAGCCAAATAGCCCATCTCACTTTACTGGGTGTGAACATTTCTCCAGAGAGACACCAAATCATATTGTGTGGTGCGTAGACTATTTCACCTGGATGGTATTGCGGGTTTTCTTGGGCCCTTGCTACTATTGAGCCCAGAAAGTGGATATCTAGAAGTAACCCAATAAACGTATCGCACGGAATTCCGTAAGAAAATCAGTACGAAAGATTCACTCGGAACGAGGATTCCAGTAATATTCTTACACGGATTTCCGTGTTGTTAGCCAAAGAAAAGTGGCACAGAAATTCCAAGTTGTCAATTACGAATAGCATGTGGATTTCCGAATATAAATTGTACTAATTTCCGTGTGGAAATTACACGTAATTCTTAGTACATTTCACACAGATTTCCTTGTAAATATAAAACGGATTTCCCTATGAATTATAGAAAGGATTTCCTTAGATTTATATTCTCATTTTCTTCATTATATAAATAAAAACATATTGCAGAATATTTTTTGAAAAAATATTTTATTTATTTAATAATTAATTCATATACATATATTATACATACTATACGATGTACAAAATTCAAAAATAAATCTTGTAAAAAAAATATTGTTTAATTCATTCATTCATTCATAATATTTTTAAATCATTCTGATAATTCATATAGATATGTATAAATAACTACATAATATAATTTTAATTTTTGTTTTCATTTGGACGCTTCCTTATCCTGTCTTTCGCTAATTGAAACCACCTCTTGATGATAAGGTGACTTCTTCATCATTTGAATTAGGAAAATGTCGCAAAGCTGAATCTACAAAGAATATTTAAATTACAAAAAAATTAGTAAAGCTATAATATTTTAATGTAAAATAGTACCTTTTAATAATTTAATTATTAAATAATTTTTTATTGGTATATTTTTTTGATGGCCAAACCACGAAAAATTTGCTGCGACGTCATCTAACATAATTCTTTTTAAATTACACCTTATACATCTTGTTAAATCATTTATGTTAACATCAAATACGGTTTTCTATAAAAATATTAACTGATTTACACAATTATTATATCAGAAAAATACAATAATTACCTTAAATTACACAAAACACAAATGGCGTCCAGTCTGAAGTAAATATGGCGGAAATGACAGTACGACTTTCAACTCGGATTTCCGTATTAAAACTGCAGTACTAATTCCGAGTTGGAAATAAAGTTTATTGGGAAAGGTCATAAACTACCGCAAAACATTTTGCATTATTCCAAGGCACCCTTTTTTGATTGAAATTTTTTTGGACTAGTATTCCCAGAGCGATCGAGAAGTGTATTAGGGAGGGACAGAAAAAAGAGCAAATTGGCAAGAGCAAATTGGCAAGAGCAAAGCAAGTTTGAATCATTGAAAGTTCAACAGGATTTAATTGAAAAAAATAATAGGACATTTTTTATTTTAAAATTCAGCCTATTAGCAGTCAGCCTACCGGAAAATATATCATTATTCTGCTGGTTGAAAATCCAAATTTGAAAATGTTAAAATTTACATATAATTCCCCACTTCAAATCATTTCTTTTGCGGACGTGCCATTTGTTATTAGGCTCCCATTCATGATTCCATATTGGAAAATATAAACAAAAATGCATTGGTCTCAATTTAAAAGATTAATTAGATCATCAGATAAGGAAGAACTAATATATCAGACCTGAAAAAGCTAACTACAACAATGGACCAAAAATTCATAAAAAAATTCTCTTTGTTCTAAAGTAGCCATTTTTGGTGGTTTTTTGAGAAATTATGGTTGGGTAATGGTTTGATGAGTGTAGATGCATAAGCGATTATAGAAGAACAGTATGGACTGCATTGTAGATGCTGTTGAACTTGAAATGTCTGAGCGGAGGAGCCGAGAAAATTGGCAAGAAAAAGTCCTGATACAGAAAGGTGAAGTACCTTCTGGTACGTTTTTCGGTGTGTTAAAAACGGTTCTCAGGTCAGAAATAACCCATCATCCTTAGATTTCACCCCAGCACACCCTAGCACCTCCCCAAATGGTCAAATTTTCACATCATAAAAAAATTCAAAATAAATATCTTATTCAACGTTTTTCGGTGTGCTAAGAACGATTCTGTGGTCATGATTTACCCATCACCCTTAGATTTCGCCCCAGCACCCCGCAAAGGATCAAAATTTTACTTTATATAAAAATTCAAAATAAATAACTTATTCTACTTTTTTGGAGTACTGAAACCGAATATGGCAAATAAAAAGTAGTTTTAATTTTCCTATCTCCCCCGGCACCGCGGCCAACACCTTCATCCCCCGCGGTTTTAAAATTTCACTGTATTAATATCTCACTGTATTTTGGCACCTGTATTAAAAGAAAAAAAAACTACCACGGGCCTCAAACCTATTGTCACCTAAGGCACCTGTGTTAAAATTGAATACGGTGAAATTTTTTTTTAATTGACCCGTCATCCTTGAATTTTCGGCAAAACACTCAAATGTTACAATTGGCCTAAATTAGGCTTATGTGAAGCATCACAATGAAATTATATCATTTGCCTTGCTATGGCCACTGATAAATTACGTCCGTTTAGAAGAGTTTCCAGCAGTGTGAATTGATCTTACGGATATGCTGGCTGAGTGAACGTCGCTTGTATGATATACGAAAAATCCTGGGTTCTTGATAATCCTCTTGACATCCACGAATTTCGCCTGTACAGACTTGGGGAAATGTACGGTTTTGCTATTTGCGCTTCTATGAACTCGAAATTCTTCTATTATCTTGGAAATATTTCGGGTATCTGGATTGTTAGTCTACGACAAAATTAGATCCTCAATACTTTGTATATCAGGCTCTCTAAGTCTATCTTGAAGGACAGATCCTCAAGAAGATTTTTCGCATAGTTTGTGGTTAAGAGGTTAGTAAAGCAAAATTCACACTGCTGGAAACTCTTCTAGACGGACGAAATTTATCATTAGCCATAGCAAGGAAAATGATATAATTTCATTATGATGCTTCACATTGGAAGCGATTAATGAACCTGAGACTCGGAGTAAGTGTGTATGAAATTTGCTTTTCGCAAGTGATATGAATTTTTACATATACTTATAAAACTGAGTCTAAGGAGTTCAGAGATCTGTCTAAAGAATTCTTGGTGAACTTTACTGATGAGGTCATTCACTAAGATCACTTAACCTCAAAGTCACAAATTTAATACTTTTTATCATTTTTTTTAAACTACTTTTGTAACCGGGACTCCTTCCCGTGGTGAAGGCGGGCAACGGGTCCTTCCGGCTAAGTTCCCACGTGAGCGACAAAGCCTTCATGGCAAAGGTAGGTAAAAAGAAGTTTACGATGCAGGGGAGGGATACCCCAGTACCGGCGGCTGGTCAGGATAGCTTTTCATTGGTTGGTGGCTTGCCCTCTGGAGAGTTTAGGGCTACAAGAAAAACTCACGTTTGTGTTCAGGATACCGATGTTTTCTGTTACGTATGTGGTAATTTTGAAATTTTAAAATATCGCAGAAAAATATCTGAAGCAAGTAAAGAGCTTTATTTTGATTGCTTTAATATGTCAATGCTTCACGAAGATAAACCATGGGTTCCTAAAATGATTTGCTGCCCTTGTCTCTCTATGATGAGCTGGTATGAAAAAAGTAAAAATAAACAGGATCTTAAGTTCATAGTTCTTACAATATGGCAAATACCCAAATCAAAACAAAACTGTTATTTTTGCAAAATAGAAGTGAACGGTTTCAACTCTAAAAATAAGTCTAAAATAAAATATCCAGACGTATCTTCAGTTACAAGACCAATTTTTTTCCGCAAAATCGAGTAATAATATGAACAGCACAAATTCTTCGACAGTAGATGATGATGACAAAATGGAAATTGATAGCCAGACAGAAAGTTCCATGGAAGTTGATAACGATGAAGAAGAGGAAATTGAAGAAGTAGATTCTGATTCTGAAACGATTCAGAAGATAGTGATGGGGGAATACAAGAGTAACCACAACTTTTTGATCAAACACCATTATATAATTTTACAAGAAGGATAGGGACCTCAAAAGATGTGGCAGAGTATATTGCTGCAGAATTTAAGAAGCGTGGTTTTCTCAAAAAAGGTACCAATTATGTGATAGTAGAGACCGTGGTAATCACTATCGAAAAAGATTGGGAACTTAGAAAGAATCTAGATAAAGGAAAATATAATGTCATTGAAGAACTGTTAGTCAATCATTTAAAAATACTGCTTCCGCCGTTACACATAAAACTCGGGTTAATGAAACAGTATGTGAAAGCCTTAGATAAGAAGGGTCAGTGTTTTACATACTTTTTTTTTTTTTTTTCGCTGGCGCTACATCCCATAGAGGGATTTGGGCATTTGGCCGCTTCATTTTGAAGTTTCGTAATCATTTTGTTAACGGATAATGAGTGATTAATTCATTGATCCTACATTAACCAGCCGTGATTTTTTCATCACCCGCCGGGAATCGAACCCGGAACCTCCGGAGCGTAAAGCAAGTATGCTAACCACTGTGCTACCGGGGCTGCATTACATACTTGATAAGACAATTTCCTAATAAAGACGAATTAAAATTAAAAGAAGGAATTTTTGATGGGCCTGAATTTCGGAAGATGTTCCGGGATGAGAATTTTACATCAAAGAAATAGAAAAATCCACTTGGCTTAGTTTTCGTAATGTTGCTGAAAAGTTCCTTGGAAACAATAAGAGCCCTCATTATGTAAATCTTGTGAAAAAATGATAGAAAATTTCGAAAAAATGGGATGCCTAATGAACTTGAAGCTTCATTTCCTAGATTCACATCTGGATTATTTCCCTGAAAATTTAGGTGATTATAGTGAAGAGTAGGGTGAACGTTTTCACCAAGATTTAAAGGAGATAGAGAGGAGATACCAGGGTAAATGGGACGTACAAATGTTAGTAGACTATTGTTGGATGCTAAAACAAGAAAGTACAACAGAAGATGAAAATTACTGTCGAAACCAACTTCACAGGTCATTTGAGGAAGAAAGACTCGTTATCACCGTAAAAATAGAAAAGGATTCTGTACCAAAGACATAAGTGATTTATGATTTTTGAATCGTTCTAAAATCAATTAAATTATATTCTTTACATATATAAAAGTACAATATATCTGTGATCGATGACTAACATACAGATTCGGCTTATAGCTTGTAGTTTTATTCTCTCCAAAGGCAAAATCATCAACTAAAGATTACCCATGGTCACATATTGACACCGATAATACAGTATATCTTCCAAGCATTTTAAATTTATTTATATTAAGGGAGAACACCACTGTGAGATTTTCAAAAAATCGATTTTTTTTTTGCCTTTAAAAAATCCTTTAGACCCTCAAAAATATGATACAAATTCGTTTATAGCTAAAAAAAATTTGTTGATACCAAATTATTTTTATTGATACCAAAACTTTAAACGCGTTTTTCTCGAAACCGTGTTTTGGAAATCTGCACGCAATCAATTTTTGTTCAATCGACTTGGACTTTTAACTGTAGCTTCTTAAATAGTGTCGCTTGATTATGTTTGCATCTCATCCGAGATGAAATTTTGCATAACTATTTATAAAAAGGAGTATCGCGGCATACCACTTCTTTGCGGAGTATACAAATTATTGTCTTACTTTTAATATGAAGGCATATTATAGGTGACTATAACAAAAAGGATTTTATCCGTATCGGTCAGTCATACTGATCAATTTTTTTCCCTGCGAATTATTCTCTCTAAATACTATGAGACATCTCGTAGAGTATACCAGGGCCCCTATTTCGGAATACGAATTCGAGCAGTTTTTGTAAATTCATGAACGGATTTTTATTCGAAGGCATAATAGTTACCGAAAACAACAATGAACAAGTAAAAAATGCAAGATGTATTTCTATTTTTAATTTTTATTTTTTATTTTTAAATAAAATACATTTTTAAAAACTAAAAATTTTTTGAAATCGAAAATTTTATTTATTTATATCAAAATTCCACATAACGTTTATAGTTCGGCTTGTCATATTATGAATTTAGGTTTATGCCATCTCAATCACCGAATCACGGGGAAAATAAAACTAAAATTTTTCGAAGTTCATATTTTGAAAATAAATTTAATTGACGTCAAAAATTTTGACATATTTTACACTATCGTTTTAAGGCTGTTTCGCTTAAAAGAAGCTTTTGCCGCCTATACTACAAAAATTGAAATACATAAGTTGTACATTCGCGTTCAGAAATAGGGACTGTGGTTTTACTGCTTTACGGGATTATCTCACGAATAATACAATATCTTATATTGGCAGTCCAATCACGTTCTCGGCTATGTGTGAGGAAAGGAGTTAATTGATTCGTTAATACAATTTCCAGTTTCAGTTGGCCTCAAAACCGAGGTTTTATCGATCATGACGCAATTGACCTTAGCAGTGGAAATTACGCATTTTTTTTTCTATTTTATATTCGTTCAATTCTTATAACAATAAAGAATAAATTATCTAAATGTGAAACATTTTCCTTTTTTGATTTCATTTACCCTCCATAAAAAAAAGGTAAATGCATTCACCGAATTTAGCGGATTTACTCGAGAATTCGACCGCAGCCTTAGAATCTCTTGTCATTCATGATAATTGTGTAGGACCCCATACAGTAAACAAAACAGAAGTTGTACAATTTGTTGATCAGACCCCTTGATATTTAGGGGTCTGAGATTTAATCCTTGAGGGATAAGTACCTCAAGATGACAGATGACATTTGAAAGGGGAGATATTTGGTCATGACAGATACCGAATTTTGTGCAATCTCGAGATTAGGAATTCATGCAAATTAGTTGCAAAAGGTCTTTTGGAGGCCTCTCCATTCTTTCTAAATGGTCCTTCAAAGGGCCGTATTCTCTTAAACACTAAGTAAGGGATTTTAAAGATGGGCAGCCCATTTTGAGTTTAATAAGCATGTTGCCTGGGATTTAAGAGATACTTTGGAGGGCATTGGATCTAATACAAGGGCTTCTTATTTTCTCAATGGCTCAAAAAAATTGATCGATTGCTTTTTATGGTTTTTGTCTTGATGCAGTCTAGCTCGCTATAAATAAAAATCAAGTTAAACAAATTAAATTTGCCGCCCTAATTTTCAAAACAAATAAAATAAACACCTCAATAAAACCTACATATTCAGAAAGCCTCTCGCTTAAACAATTCATCACGTCCTATTATTATACACATCCTGTCAACCTGCATCATGTTTTTAATAAAAATAATTAATTAAATTTTAAAAATTAAATTTTTTTTTATTTACAACAATAATTCAATTAATAACAGAATCATCTGCTCCAAATTTCCAAATTGTACAAACCAAATATTTTTATTTCGCGGATATTATGTTTATTCTTGATTTTTTTGTTTTTTTGCGATTAACCAACCATCAACAACATTTTCTCAACGAAGTAAACATCGTCACACCTACTCCATATACCTACATAATATTTTATGTGATGTTTATAGCGGAAAAATTGTTGAATGAAAATTTTTGTTCGAGTAGGATAGGATGTAATATTGGGATGGTGTATTATTGTGCAATGGAAAACGAGAACTTATACCTATATACGGCGCTCATAATTGGATTAACGCACCGAGTGGGTTAACAATAAAAAAAAAAATTTAAAGATCATGAATGCGTGATTACTCATACATTTACATTAAGTGTATATTCTTAAATTAAATAATGGTTTGTTTATTAACTCAACCAACGAAGTGTATAGTAGTAAATTGGAAATAAAACATTTTTTTTTGTAAAAATATAGGTTAAATCTTATTTTCTGTTTTATTATTGTATTCTTCTAAGGCAAGTTCTATCTAAATATATTTACTGTGTATATATACTAGTGTATATGTAGTGAGTGTATAAGCAGTTTTCTAATTTATTTTTATAAAACGTCAGTTAAATTTGAAATGTAAACAAGGTTGATGATAAATAAATGCGATAAGAACTAAGTAATTGCTTTTCTTGTGCTACTTTAGATGGTGGCGCGATTTGGTGTCTGTTGCAGACTGCGACACTTTGTACCTACATCCAAGAATTATGTCATTGTTGCCATTTTGTGCACGAGTAAAATTAATTCGATTTTTTTTTTTAGAATTGAATATAAATTAGCACATTTAGCAAAACTAAAAATTATTTATTGTGTTTAGAAACGTTAAAATTTAATTAACATTTTTGTGAGATGCGCGTTTGACCTTCTCCTTATTGTATGTATAGCTGATGATCATCATTGCAATGCTACATTACATTTTGACGGTCAAATATATAAACTAACCGAAATATGTAAGTACACGACCATAATTAAACAATGTACTAAAAAATCAATTCTAAATTGTTGATTTGATCAAGGCTTTTTGCTTCGAGTGAAACCATCGTACGTTTTAAATTTTACTATCTCTCTAATCATTTAAAAAAAACAAAAAAAAAATTGTTGTCGTAAACTTGGCCTGAATAATAAATGTTGCTTGGTATGTGTAGTATTTAATGGGAAAAAGAGGACACCTCAAAATAATTAAACGCAAAGGTATCTTGTTTTACTCAATCATCAAGAGCATAATATTGATAATAAAATGCAAAGTACCGGTTTGCGAAAACCGGGTTACGTATTATAGTTTAAGTTGAATGTAGCACATGATTTGATTAGAATTCTGCGAATTTATTGTCATTTTTCGTCGCATATGATTCATGGTTGTTTGGGGCTGATTATATTACATTATGTTTATTGACAAAATTCATTCAACTTGTGTATAAACACAAACATGATTTCTTTTTTATATGGAAACTTACAATCGTTTTGGTGAAATTGATTTTGTTTTGGTTTGAAGAAACCATAAAGGTGTTAATAACCTGTATACATTTGATTTAAAGTTATAACTCGTTTAACGCTGAGTGTAAATAATAATATATTTTAATGAGTTACCGAGTTTCAAAATTCAAATTTTTTAAATTAAGCATTTAAGTTTTAAAGCGATTTTATTTAAAAAATGTTTTTTTTAAGCTTAGTACTTTCTCTTATAAAGGTTTAATTTCAATTAATAACTAATTAA
The DNA here is from genome assembly GCA_963556165.1 of Tipula helvola. Lineage (NCBI taxonomy): Eukaryota > Metazoa > Arthropoda > Insecta > Diptera > Tipulidae > Tipula > Tipula helvola. Next base: position 74,964,215 of record OY744482.1, on the reverse strand, counting down.
TTTGTTTTACGAGCTACTAAGGTTGGTGGTACTAACCTTTATTCAATTTGTGAGAACAAATGCATAGCGTTAAATGACTTATTCATGTAAAAAAAAAACTTAGGTGGAAACATTTTATTAATTTTATGCGTTTTAGGTAATGAAGATTGTTAGGTACAATATTACGAGTCCAACCTGACTATTAGTTATTTTCCCCCCAAACCATAGGAAATTAACGATAAAACTATAGCACAAATTAATTAAAACCAAATTTTAGAAGAAAACAAAATCGATGCTCATTAATGTTATGGAATAGATTTTTTTGAAATATGATGACGTTTTATATTTTTGGAAAAACAGGTATGCATGTTACAATAGTTGTTTCTCTATGAGGAAAATATTTAGTTTTATGGCTAAGGGGTCACTCACACATTTACTTGGTTTTAAAATGTGTCTTCTTAAAGCATTTTTACTTTGCTTTACATGTGTCTATGGTGTTGGTGAGTAGTATGGGTGTGCAATATCGCGCAAATTGCAGGCTTTATATTTTCCAAGAAACAATACGAAAATTATATATAAGACAACGCATACAAGCCAATCGCCTTAGGAAACCAAAGCGCTAAATTCTATTAAATATTACCTAAGTGGGTTTAAAAGGTGCAATTAACTTGGATTTGTTTTTCTAAAACAACCGTAGGCGAATTATGTTATTGTACGCTAAACTTTTAGGTAGCAGGAAGATATCAAAGTGCAATTTACACAAGTATCGTTAAATTATAACCTTTTAACAAGAAGTTGTTTTACTGTACTTAAAACTAAAATGTTGTAGTTTTCAATTAAACGCCTTCAATTTAATCTGCGAAGTTCACAAGAGTGACACCACTCAAGAAAGTTGATTTTTCATGCACAATCATAACCAATCACATTCTAGCGTTCTATTCTTTGAGCTTAAAGAAAAAATTTGATTTAGCAATAAATCGGCAACCTTGGACTAATGTCATCAAAGCACTACTGCCCGCCCATTACATCAGTTCGGAAACGATCTCCTTACGAATATTCTATATATGTATCTGATTGGTCCAACCAAGTTTAGGCTCCTTCATTGCCAATTGAGAATTTTCATAACATGGTGAGGTGGTATATGGAGCCATGTGGACTGCGGCCAAGTGATCAATATGTGATACAAAAATTAAACATAAAAATTCACAGTATTGACTATTTTAAGCCCATATTTTTCGTGCAGAAGGCATCTTCGTCATTGCTCACGGGCTTTGTCAAATTATCCGCAATTATTTGATTGGTATTCTTGTATTGAATTTGAATTTCCTTATGATTTATTTGTTCGCGATCAAAATAATGACGTATATCAATGTGTTTTGTTGTGATCACACTTTGATTATCGCAATAAATTTTGATTCCCTGCTGTTCTTCGTCCAACAGTTTTTTCGTTAGTTTTCCGATCCAAATAGCTTGCTGAGTTGGCGCTGCGATTGTCATATATTCAGCCTCCACGCGCTGCGATTGTCATATATTCAGCCTCCACACTCGAGAGTGCGAACGTTGGTTGCCTTTTACTTGCCCAAGAAATTGCACAATTTTGCAATTTGAATACATATCCAGTACAAGACTTTTGATCATTAAAGTTTGATGCCCAATCAGTAACACAAAAGCCATGTAGGTCCAAGATATTACCATCTGATCGAAAAATGAGTGTAATCGATGATTTTTTTCAGATATCTGAATATACGTTTCACTGCTTTCCAATGAGGTCGACCCGGTTCATGATTGAACCGATTGACATTTACAATCGCATACGTAATATCTAGACGTGTGCATTGCGACACATATAGAATGCTGCCAACTGCTTCTTGATCAGGCACATTTCTCATATCAGCCATTTGCATGTCAATACAACTGATGGCTTGTTCCAAATCTTTCATACTGACATGTTTCGTGACATTGGTCTTAAGTTGATTTTTCCATGCATTGTTAATATATGAAAAATTAAACAAGTCATCCACATAAACGGCAACACAATCGATATTGTTTTTCTCACAACGAACGTAAAATGCACGCATCAGTTTCACACCTTTTGTATCCAGAATTGATCATTATTCATTACATTGTTCAGTTTGATGTCCCACTGATGACTCGCTTACTTTTTTAATCCGTAAATTGCCTTTTTTAGCAAGCTTACACGGCATATATTTTTCCTCAGCATCGCCCTGAAGAAAAGCCGTAATTTCTTCCATTTGAAGCCATCGATGCCAGCTTTTTGGCTACAGCCCTGTGCAACTAGCCTGGTCTTGTAACGAATGATTACGATATTTGATTTCGTTTGTCCATTAATGATCGGTTTTCCTCATTCATTGCGTTCTTTCGGTGTTGATGATTTTCACCCGCCATCGCTTCATCAACCGTAGACGTTTCATCGATGGTGCTACATACCAAATTTGTAAGATAATTTATGTTGATGCTCAACTTCAGTGCCATCTTCTTCACCATCGTCTATATCATCGTCTATGAACTACTTGTCTCCAAGGTAATGGCATCTCTGCTCTTGATCGCTCGGTTGATGTCTGAATCATACATTCGATAACCGTTGGTGCCTTCACTGTATTCGATGGAAATTAGCTCACGTGATTTTGCGTCAAACTTTTTATGTCTTTCGTCCGGAATATGCACCATTGGTGTTTTTTCTCTTCTTAATTCTCTTTCCTTTCGACATAGTATTATGTTTTGAATGCACAAAACTTCCGGTATGCTTCATTTTTTGATTTCAGGAAAAACAAAAAAGGTGAATGTCATTCGACTGAAATCATCGGCCAAAACCAAAGCATAGCGAGCACCACCAAGTGAAGTGTTTTCAGTTGGTCCCGCTAAGTCAGCATGAATCACCCCTAAAAGTTGTTATCCTCTTGAATCATTTTTGCTGAACGGTGTGTGAGTGCATCCCTTTACAGCATGTAACACTACGTGATCCCCACTGACATCAACAAATGAAATGCCGTCAACTGTTCCTGATTTCGTTTTGTTCAAATCGTGATAGTTTAAGTGGTTTCGGAACTATCAGTTGCTGCAACTGCGATATGGCTACATTGCTTCATACTATTCAAACGATATAAGGCATCGATCATAGTAGCCATCGCCACAAGGTTGCCTTTTTTGTCTCGAATTTCAGCACGATCTGAAAAGAAATAAACCTCGTTGTCACGATTTGTCATTTGACTTACAGACAATAAATTCATTGCTAGCGAAATACTGCGCTGAAAGTTGCACCAGATTTACCAACAGAATCATTGCACTTTTTTCTGAGTTTTGTCATTTTTACTCTTTTTTTCAGTACATTCGGGGGCTTATTTCCTTTTTTATTGCGGGTATAGCAACGAATGCTTGCACCATTTGTTTTGCGCAAACGCTTTTTGTTGCTGTTGAGAAATGCATTTCCATTATCTGTCAACGGTATTTCTAGCAACAATGTAGTTTTGATTGCGTCACTGCTTAATTTCGTTTCATTGTTATCAAGCGCCTATACCATTGGCTTGTACTCTTCAGTTGAACTTCAAGTTTGATTCCCGCTAATTGTTTAACTAATGTAATACGTTGCGCCATAGCTTGTATCTTCGAACGTCGATTACAATTTTTCGCCTACTTCCTTGGCTGTTGTTGTACCCTCTACGTGAACGTAGTTACTAGGATCTATGGTCAAAATGATAGCAGTTCGAGTCTTTGTTATTTTATTATGATTCATTTCAGTTCTAAGAACAGCTTTCCATATATGTACTCGTAAGTAGTGTTTCTTCCCGAGAAAAATTTCCCGAACATTTCTCGGGAAAATTAAGAAACAACCATTCCTGAGAATTTTATTCCCGAGAATTTTTTTTATTAACTTTTACATGTTGAATACGTTGAAACTTATTCGTATAGACTCTTGTCATATTTATTTAAAATGGTTCTAAACATTTCACTATATATTTGGAAAAACCATAATGTAATGTGTACAGCATCATCGACTAGTGGGATTCATAGACACTTAAAGGCATACAAAATTTAAAGAGACAGAAGCCGGCATTTCTAGTTATCAAACAAAACGTTACAAGAGCGATACTAACTATCAGAAATTAGATAAATTTGTAATGCAACAGCGCCGTCTAATGGATGAAGTAATTTCGAAAATATCAACAATTGATGGCTTTTCCTTTAATCGAATTGTTAAAAGCGAGTTCATTAGACAAAGTATGATTGCAAAAGCTTATAACTATTTTCCAAAAAATCCATCCGATTTAATGAATTTATTGATGGAATTTTTTGGATGGTAGGCAACAAACGATAAATGGAATCCATAGTGAATCTGATAATTTGGGGCTGATTCCGATTAGGGGAAGTTGCTCAGCGGAGACTGGGTTAGGCCTACAGTAATTATAAAATGCATTTGGAATTCAAATAAGTTCACATATAATGTATGTTATGTCAGGTGGTGCCGCTGTAATGCAAAAAAATAAAAGACTCTCCTCTGCATATCAGCAACTGTGCTATAATCAAGGCACTCACTTAGCAGTTATAAAAGACTTTTACCTGAAAAAAACGATCCCACTTTCGTTAAAGCATCACATTCGGACAATAATGATACTAATGAGGTTGAACTGACTATGGTTGTTCAGATTCAGATAATAGAAATAATCGAAATTAATATGTCTGTATACGGCCAACGATTGCAACAGCTATAAATGCCATACGAAAAATCGTAAATATTTGTAAGAATTCTCCAATTCGGAGCTTAATTTTACAAACCGATGATCACATGTCGACGAGAAAAAGCCCTTAAAATAAATTTTAGACTGTAAAATTCTGTGGAATACGTTAGAGGCGACTATATTAGATCGATGTAAAAATTAGAGAAATTAAAAATGAAATTTCGAAATTAAAGAATTTGGTGGATGATGAATCAATGCAAATTGCAGAATCGTTATTAGCTACGTTAAAACCACTTTTAATAGCCATAAACTGTCTTAGTAGGCAAGATGCTACATTAATAACGGCCGAGGGAGCTTTAAAATTGTTATTTGGTAGCCTTGAAAAATCAATATCGATTTAAGTAAAAGGGGTATATGTCTTTTAGCAAAAAAACGTTTCGCAAATGAAAGTTTGATCAAATTACTTTTAGCAAAAAACACGTTTGGCAAACTTTTCTTTGGCAAAAAAGTATGAATAGCAAATTCACCTATGTCAAATATTTGTTTGACAAATTTATTTTTGGCAAATTATTCTTCAGGAATTATGAGGCATTTTGATCGCGCGATCAAAATGCCTCATAATTCCTGAAGAATAATTTGCCAAAAAGTGATTACTCTAAAATTTGAATAAAATCTGAATTAATCAAAATATTTTTGCTTCAAAATGAAAATTTAAATTCTGGAAAATGAAGATTTAATCTTCCTTTTCCAGAATATCATTTTGAAATATTCTGGAAAATGGAGATTTCCATTCTAATTTTACTAATAAATCTCTATTTTCCAGATAATTCTAAATCTCCGTTTTCAAGCAAAAATATTTTTATTAATTCCGGCGCGCGTCATACCTGCCAAATTTCACCACAGTTCAGAAATAGTCAAGCTACAGGCTAATTGGCCATATTCCGAAAGTCTAACCAAAAATCATTTGAGCATCCCATTTCCATCATACCTGTCGAATTTCATCATAATCGGTAAAGAAATAGCCAAGTTACAAGCTAATTGGACATATTCAAAAACTTCATCTAAAAATCATTTAACAATTCCATTCCCACCGTACGTGTCAAAATGTATCATAATTCCGAAAGAAATGTCTAAGTTACAGACTAATTTGCGATATTCCAAAAATGCACCCAAAAATTATTTAACAATAATTTTTCCACCGTACCTGTTAAATTTAATCACAATAGATTAAGAAACAGCTAGGTTATTATAGGTTAGTTATAGGCTAGTTATATTCCAAAATTGTATCCAAAATCATTTAAAAATTCCATTTACATCGTAACTGTTAAATTTGTAATAGATTTTTTGATCAAACATACATTTGCCATTCAATTTGTTTTGCCAAATGATATTTGCCAAATATGCAAATTTGCCAAAGATAGTTTGATGAAACGTAACTTTGTCAAATGTCGTTTGCCATTTAAACGGCTCCCAAGTAAAAGATTGCTTAGTGTACTGATAATTGAATTGTACCGACTTACAAAACGCTGTGAATTTAACCAAATAATATTAAAATTATTATTAAATGATTTGAATTTGAATACTGATAAGAAATTTTTACTTTAATCCTAATCAAACCAACATATTTTGGCTATGTTAGTAAATTTAAACTAAAATAGATGTAAAACATAATCAACTTAACGTTATTTTGGAAATCGTAGCGTTTTAAAAATGGAATGTGCCAAAACGACACACCTTGGTTGGATTAGGGGGAAAGATTTTTAATACAGAAAAATGTAATTTTATTTGATTTTACTATAGGTATGATGTGTGTAAAATATTTTTCTTCTAGCATAATATTACTCGAGATTTCCCGGGAAATCGATTTCCGATTTTTCCTTCTCGAGAAATTTAAATTGCGGGAAATCAGAAACACTACTCGTAAGTATGTTTTCATAGCGAATTTCCATGTTGCATAATTTTTCCGGCCCTTTAGCCGCTCGACTGACGACAAAAAATTCGAACTTTTATCAGCCATTGTTTTTAGTTCACACAGAACTTAGGGACCAGTGAATTGATTGCCCAGCTTATTTGTCCTGAGGTGAAAATATTTGTCGAGGACTTGTAAGAAGGGAATGCAATCCCGGGATTACATACATATATAACTCGTGTGTTCTAAGGAGAGCTCGTTCTGGAGGCAAAAAGCCGAAGAAATCTCTCCAGCTTAACTTTTTCACAATACACGTCGCTTGTTCCCCTAATCGGAACAAGGAGGAAAATTGAGTGCTAGGCTTCAGTTATTGCCTCGGATAGAGGTCCTCATTAAAGTTGATAGTATGGAGTCTGTCATTGCAGACTGGCTAACTGGTAAGCGTTTCTTAACTTTGTTGTGGGCAGCTAGCCGGCGTAATATCTTCTTATTTGTTTCTTTAACACAGCGTGGTAGGTAAGCAAACATAATCTTGGAGTGAGGCTACCTGTCCTCGCCGACTACCATCAGAGTTGCTCCATCCCATGGATTCAGTAAAGACATGGTGGTAGCATGATAAACCAATTGAAAGGTATGATTGACAGTTGTTTCAAATTCGTCTTTTCTTGCGCAAATCGTCATTCGGTGCGATAAAATCACAAGGCTTCGTTGTTTTCACAAAATTTTCACAAAAACTATCACCGCAAAATGGTGGTTTTTCACAATACACGTCGCTTGTTCCCCTAATCGGAACAAGGAGGAAAATTGAGTGCTAGGCTTCAGTTATTGCCTCTGATAGAGGTCCTCATTAAAGTTGATAGTATGGAGTCTGTCATTGCAGACTGGCTAACTGGTAAGCGTTTCTTAACTTTGTTGTGGGCAGCTAGCCGGCGTAATATCTTCTTATTTGTTTCTTTAACACAGCGTGGGAGGTAAGCAAACATAATCTTGGGGTGAGGTTACCTGTCCTCGCCGACTACCATCAGAGTTGCTCCATCCCATGGATTCAGTAAAGACATGGTGGTAGCATGATAAACCAATTGAAAGGTATGATTGACAGTTTTTTCAAATTTGTCTTTTCTTGTGCATATCGTCATTCGGTGCGATAAAATCACAAGGCTTCGTTGTTTTCACAAAATTTTCACAAAAACTATCACCGCAAAACAATTCGATTTGTTTTTGTTTGCTATGAACTAGTGTTTATAAAAAAAAGTATATCAAGAAAAAAGCACCGAATGACAGAATTTTTTAGTGAAAGAGATAGCAATACATGCGCTTGATCATACCTCTTAAATTGGTTTATCATGTGGCGGTAGTAAGGTCTGCCGTCGCATCCTTTTCAGCACAGTTTACAGTTAGCCACTCGTTCTTTGTACAGTAGCTTAGCAAATTGGGACTGACTCCATCGTGCGGATGCTCTGCTGCGAAGAGGTAGTTTCCGCTTGCTTCGGTGAAGAACTGGAAGTTTTGCCCCTGTCAAATTTTTTTGATACTACTCCAAAGCGACATCTTCGGGTGTTAAACTTCCTCTAATTTTTATCTAAATCTTTCAAAAAGCGATTGTTTCCATACCCGACTTTACCTGTAGAATAAACTTTCCGCGATATATTCATTGATATGGTTTAGTTTGATCAGTTGGTGATAATAAGAAGAACAAATAATTAAAATTTCAAAGATTAATAATTTAAATTTTTAATTCGATTGAATTAAGATTAAAATAATTGTAATTCTTATAAATATAAATATAATTATTTATAGATTTAATGTTTGATAATAAAAATAAATAAATACACCAAACGGGTTTATGACTCAAAAAGTTTTCAATTAGAATTTTAATTATATTTCACTCAAATTAAATTAATTCTAAAAAATTTAGGAGTATTTTTTTATGACTTACTTACATATCAAACCATTTTACAATTATACAAAAATGTTCTTTGTTTCCCCGGTTGCTAGCTATTTCAAATTATAGTGGGAAAAAGGTAATTAGCTCAAAAATTAATCAACTTTGAAATATAATTGCGGATTATCTACAAATAGTTTTGTGAAAGTATCGTCTTTCACCAAAGCTCTACATTGTATATTTATGTTTATTTTCAAATTTTTCTCGATAATAGAATTTTTAGGTATATGTATTTACCATTTTAAAAATGTTTCTAAGTGTCTGAATATTCTGTTAAATTCTGTTGAAAATTATTAGATCATGAATTTTATGTTTTAAATTTTTATTTGTCGAACGGGAAGCTAATGGGCGTTTAAATTAAATAAACCGTTTTGAAAATTACTGATGCGAATTTTTTTTGTGTGGAAGTTGATCATAAAATTTAATTTAATTCAAGTCGTCAAAATTGTTTATGGCTTCTGGAATTTAGTATTGAATTGCGATGTTAATAATAATATTACGTGATTAAAAATCAAGTTTTGTCGACCAAAATTTGAACCAAACACTAAAACACGATAAGTACCTATCTCGAGGATTATTTGTTACAATTAAATTTTAAGTGCGGTTAATCGCCTCATGTCTTTTAAAGGTTAATATTTTACGATTTAGACATGAAACGTTTTAATACTGTAGATTAAAATATTATTATAAAATGATCTTTACAAAGTCATAAAACGATAATATTTCCTGCATAAAGAGTAAGTTTAGGAGTTTGAGGTAGATCAGTTGAATAAATATCTCACAGTGTTTAAGTTCAAAGTAAATCGATCTAATTTGCCCACACACAATAATGTATGTACAATCATAAATTATCCTTATACTAAACAGTTTTCCAACCGAGAATATTTATTATATAGCCACAATAAAAGTTGAATGTTCTCAAATAATGACAAAACTATTTATAGTTTCTGTTTCTATTGTAAATAATACTCCATAGTAGTTTTTCATTGAACTTGAATAAACTTTGCAGTTTTGCACACAACATTTTAATAATTATGTTTTTTACTTTTTTTTTGTATTTACAGGTTGTGAAAATACAGTTTGACCGGAAGTTTGCAGTGCGGAAATATGTTACCAACGCTATTGAAATAGAAGACATCATAGACATTTTTACAGTTAAGTGATTTCGGTGTGAGTAATACAAACAGTTTTGTTTTTCAAAATGCCAACCGTTTTACTCGATCGTATCCCATTGCCAAATTTAAAATTGTACACATCAATAAGTGTACTACTTCTATCGGGATGTGTTTATTATGCGATACACTCGACTAATGATCCGTATTGGCAAATGCAAAATAATTCCACGATAATACAATCGATTATTGCTGATGGTGGTGGTGTGGCTTCACCGAAATTAAATGATATCATTAGTGATGAACAGTTGAACGATTTAAATAATAATAATAGTGATGTTGTGATTGATAATAGTAATGAAGTTGATAGTGATGAAACAAGTGATATTAGTGATAATAGTAATGATCGACAAAATGTTTATTCGATGATGCAGTTACTGGGTGGAAGTGAAGTGTTGATCAATGAAAAATTAATTAATGGGCCGCGTACATTTAGCGGACAATTTCATGATGTTGTTTCGTTTATGTCACAGGAACCAATTTGTATATGGGTGAGTAATTTATTATTGATTGATTATAAATAGTGTCTTGTAAAAAGAAAAAGAAAAGAAAATTAATTTATTATCGGTATGAAAACAATAAACAACGTTATCAATCAGGGCGAAATATTTTTGTGTAGACTTTGTGCCACATACATTTTTATTAAGTATTTGATTAATAAATAGTTCACTTCAGTAATTTTTCCGGTAGCAATTTTATTAGTTGGTGTTTTGTCGATATTCAAATTTGTTATGCGGATTTTAAATCGTTTTAAAATGTGGTGTATTGATACCGTGGCTAAATTTGATGTGAGTACAGTTTTGTGTTTGTTAGAAATTTTAAGGCGAATTGTTTCGTAATTTGCAGTTAATTGGCATTCTAAATTCTCTTGAGCCCTGTTTAATTTGCAATTTGAATTGAAATTAGGTACTTTTATTTTTCGACCTCTAAAATTACGAGATGAATAAATTATTTCGGGTTACCAGAACCTTAGAACAACTTTTAAAATTTGTGTTGGCTTATTGAGATATACCAATCAATGTGGGAATTGCAGACCTTAATAGCTATTTATGAAACAAGTGTTAAAATTGAACTTTTCGATAAAATTGAACTTCGATCAAAATAAAAGTACTTTTAATTTGAACACACGTGTGTTGTGCAATTTTTTTCTTCATGGTATATAAAAGCACACGATGGGCATATTTTTGATTTCCATTGAATACATAAATGTAATCCAATTGTTTATTTTTAATTGGACATTCTGTATATTTTTCAACAATAGCAGTTTTGAAGCTTATTTTTTTCTTAAACGCCAATAAGATAAACCATTTAATTCAGTGGCTCTCATGTTAAGTTATTAACTGCATTAATTTACAAAAAACAATTGTCTTAACTACTTTGCCTTGATATTATATATTAAGTGGATTATCTTATTGAATTTTAAAAATAAATAATTACAAACGACGTTGTTGCGAAAGGGCCATTTGAAATCCATATGTAAAACTATTCAGGGTGTTCTATTTAAAATAATCAGGCGGATTACGTTTTTCATTAAATTAGAAGTTAAATAGAAAAAAAATATCGTCATTTCAATTTCCGATATATTTCTATTGATTCATATTTTAGCCCAACCCTGTGAATAACATTTTATATAGTGAATCGTCAATTTACGTGTTAATACAATTTCACATTTGAGTGTTATAAAATGATTTTTACATGGTGCGCTTTATTATTAAATATGAAAACGTATTTGTCGGCTTTGGGGCAATTGGTTCTAGAACGCTGCCTTGTAGCACACGTGCCTTTGAAGAAGATAGTTTCCCAGAACTGAGTGAAAATTCTTCGGGAAAAGCTCTTTATTGTACATATTATATTAGATCATCCTTCCAAACTTTGTCAAAGGCTTGTGCCATATCCAAGAAGGCACCAGAACAATATTTGTTTCCCTCTATAATGAAATATGAAACAAATATGTGAATTTGAAACAGTTTTTCCCCGTTTCCTAAAAAATAAATTTTTTGGGTGGAATAAATAAAAAATGTAAGTACTACTGATAAGTCACCTTTTCCGTAAAAGGTACTACTTTTAAGTAGAAGTTTTCTCTTATTCCGAAGTGAAGTGCTTACCAAGTATTTACCAGAAAAAATTTAAGTATTACCTGTAGTAAGTTTTTACTTATTCCTAAGGTAGTAATTCTCATAATTTAATTGTATTTATTTATCTAAATAATTTTGTGCTTATTTTGTGGCAAATCAACAAATATTTTTTGTATTTCATCCTCAGTTTTTTTTGTTGGCCTCAAATTGGTAACTGTTTATTTCCATTCTTGTCTTCTCCATCGAAAACCTAAAATGATTGCTTCAGTTGGCTGCATTCTCCTTGATTAAAAAAACGTCGTTTAAATGCTTCCCCTATTAAGTAGAATTGTGCAACAAATAAAAGCCTTTTCGGTAGCCACACGGCAATGTCTGGTAGGCTTCTTTACAAAATTAACATCATATCCATTGTCCCCAAGTAGAGAAGCAAAGCCGTGTGCTGATTTAGCTTCTATATTTAGTTAGGTTTGGATACTCTTTTCTATTAACATAACCATCCAATGCCTTATAATCACTAATTGAAATTGCCTCACAAACGGTAGATCCATCTATTATCTTAGCTTTAGCAACACCACTATTTTTACTCTTCCAGTGAATTTAATGACGCTTGTGGGAATAGCTAGTAACACTATAAACAAAGTGACAAATTTCTTCTTGCCACCAACGAGATGAATCAGGAATTAAAAAAAAACATAGAACCTGAGATTCCAAAGAACTTTACTTGCTGTACTCCGAGGTCGACAAATCTTGATTCATAGGATCTCCTGAGTGGCGTAAAAAATCAAAATTTTCGATAAGAACGCTTCTGCGATCGAACTTTTTCAACTAAAAAATAACCTCTTCAATAAGACACCCCTCCCCTCCGCTATTAATTTTTCATCTTCAGCCGTAAACCTCAATGCATACTTTTGGTTGGAACATTAATACACTGCGCCAAAGAAAAAACGCAATACCCTGTTTTAAAACTATTGTATCAAGGTCAAATGTCAGATACAATTTTTTTTTTCTTTTTAATTGAAGGAAATTTGTTTTCCTTTCCGCCGCTGAGGTTCGTTTTCATTTTTTTGTTTGTTTTTTTATGACTATTTTCGGTCAAACTGTCAACGGACATTCCTAATTTTTTATTTTGCGGTTTTCAATATTAAATCTTTCCATCATCAGAATGTCACAGGAGTTTGCAAATTTAGAACGTTATATTCTGAGTTTGTTACGCAAAAAATAGAACTAGGTAGACTTCCATTTTTTTATGAATATTTTCCGAATTTAATTCCACTTTTACTGCGAATTGAAATCGGAAACCACAAATACATTTTACGAGTTTAATTCCTGCAACATTATTTTGCGAAGCCGTTTCTTCGTGTGGCGAGGCTACTGCCGATGCAAAACATTTTATTTCTGGGTTTCTTCTTCCGGCAATGCAAATCTTAAGTTCTTAATAGCTTGAAGATGGTGATTTTGTTTGTTGCCATTGTCGCTGAATTTTCAGCTTTTTATAGACATCTTCAGAAATATTGATGACGGTATAGCCCAGCCAGATTTTAGATTGTCTGCTGCCGCGTCAGTAGCTGTTGTGATAGGAAGAATACCCATTAAACAATTTTGTTCAACTAGCTAATTAGGTCGCTTGTTTGCCAAACGTAACGCCTTTCTACCTTTGGAACGTCGGTACTGAATGTTATTGTGCCCACACATTAAAGAGGAATACAGTCTTCTTATAGTGCTTTTAAATATAGTGTTTAACTGTCTAATAAATTTAGCGTTTATGCAGGACAGTGTTCCATTATAGTCCAAACAGTAATTACCTTCACGAGGTGAAATTAACAAAGAGTTTACACTATGCAAATCTACTGATATTTTCTATCATGATATAAATTTTATCATTGTATGCGTGTGTGTATTATATGCATTTTGACACTATTATCAAATTATCAGGAGGCTATTTCACGTAATTTTATTAATAAATTATTATGAAATGTCATAAAAAATTATTATTTGAGGTTATGTTTTGTCATTTGAAATTGTTCTCTCAAGTTGAAACATCACAATATAACAAAAAATCATAACCTAAATACAATTTTTTGTCTTTTAACCCTTCTGTCAACACGACATACCCGGGTGTCTTTTTGATTTTTTGTAACTGAATGAAATTTTTTTTCTAATAAAGTTAAATGACATTTTCATTATGATATCGTTTCTATATTTAATGTTTATCCGGCTTTGATGCAAAACTTTTGATTAAATTCATACACACCAGGGTTGAACGTGTTGGTGAGAAGTCATTTTATTTTCGTGTTGACACAAGGGTTAATACCGAAAGAATAGTGCGATTAATCGGCATGTACCGTAAAAATGAAGTTTTATGCAAAATAACCCTTACAAATTACAGATGGGTCGACTTCTGTTTTACAACAAATAAAGACGAAATAAACGTAAATGTTGAAGATGTAAAGAAAAAAATAAGGAATCTACGAAATGGAAAACTAAAAACTTTCCTCGAGTTTTCTCTATGGTAGTTCGGTTTCGTACTGAAAAGTTCGGTCTACTCATCAGGTAGCTACGACCCTACGACCCAAACTACAAAAATAGAATTATAACTTCATACATTAAGTATGAGGCAAGAACGTACTGACTTAGCGAATTATATTCACTAAATCAAAACTCAAGGAAAACTCTCATTTCTGTGTGTTTTATGGCCATACAAATTATAGAAACAGAAGCTTGTCTGTATTAAAATCAATATAATTCTTTCGACTTTTTATAGACAAAATATATTAACAATAATGGCATTATCTGTCCCTAATCGTATTTTTATTCAAAATCATTAATTTTAGCTAAGAAGTAGCCGATGGAAAAAACTACATTTAATTTAATTTGTTTAAAACATTTCTGATGCATTTGTAATGCGATTACATCCTGTAATGGCTTTTCCTCCTTTTTGATTTGTTAAAGCCAATATTTAACGTGTACATAAAAATAAAAAATATTTAATTTGATTTTGACTAAAAAAACACGCACACTCACTCAACCTTGACTGAATTACCATAGTGATATTTTTTTAATTGGAACTTAATCATACACGTATATGATAATTCTTATAACCTAGAAAGTCTCGCGAAATATCGAAAATTATTTTCGATCTTGAATATTACTTTATGTTGATTGCTGATATAACTGAACGTCATAAAATCTGTGCTAAGTTTAAATATCATCATGCAACATTTGGAAAAAATATCCTGAACTTCGAATATAATTTGAGAAAGGTTTTGAAAATTAAAAAAAAAAAAACAAAACTCAAAAATATTGAATTATCCGTATGTTTGTAAAACCAAATAAACTCAATCTTAAGTGCCATGTAAAATGATATTAGCAGTGATCTCTTTAAAACATTGTTTTTGTCCTTAGTTAGATCTCATTTTAGAATTGAAAAAATTCAGCGAACGTGCATCAAATATACTCTTCCTAGACTATATTTGGTTGATTTTTCATCAAGAACGTTTCATATGAAGAACGTTGTTCTTTGCTCAAATTACCGTCACTTGAGCTCATGAGGTCAGTAATCTCGGCTTGTTTCAGTTTTGATATTCTGTGTGGTAACTTGGAGGTAACCCTCGCTGCTTTGTGGACAGGATATTTCAGCGAAAAATTTAAACGTTAGGAGCGGCTGTTTACCTAGTGGCTACATTTCATAGAACGAATTATGGAGCTTAAATCCTATTGATATGTGTATTGTAAATCACAAAAAACAGGCAGGTTTAGTTTAACTATTTTCTTTTATTGTTTTAATTTGAAAACATATGTTTGGCTTCCCACTGACATAGTTTTGATCGTTTACAACGCATAAAATAAATTTGACTAATTTGGGCCAACTTTCCAGATACCGTGAAAATTGCATTTCGTTTCTACCGCAACCGCTTTCATTAAGATGAGTTTACTACTTCTTTCAAATCAACAGTCAAATTTTCTGATTCGAAATCATTTTCAATCGGTCCTAAATGGGTCTCGGTTTCTTCTCTCAGCAATTCTTTCTTTAGGTAAGTGTCAACATCCAATTTTAAAGGACCTAAACCATTTAGTAACGTTTGTAACCGCTTCGAGTTGGTCTTTGAATAGAACTTAGAAAAATTTCGATCGTTTAGGGATTTTATAACACCTTATTTTACAGTCAAGCAAAAAATTTAAATAGTTTCTAGTCTCTATTGGTCTGTTGGTTATTACATCGGAGAGACCAGCGAGATCTGAAAAGTTATTTTTCAGGTTTTAACACGGTAAACCATTTAAATTGGGAACATACACTGAAATAAAATTAAACGCTAATAAACAAGAAACAGTCAATAAAATTAATTAAAGTTATTTACAATTAATTTTAAATTACCATTGTTGTGTTGTCTCAGTCTAAATCGTTCACCATTGTGAACGTCAACCTATGTATTTGTCTTTACTATCTGAAATAAATTTCAGATCGAAAAACAGTAATCTGTGATTGCTCGGATATAATAAAAAAACGTAAAATGCTTTTTTTTTAATCACTGATCTTTCCGATGTAATAAAAAAATCATGCCATATAGTATATCATCATAAAGTTGTTTACCTTTCGGCGATGTGTTAATCTTTTGAAACCCATCAAGTTTGTTTGGTGATGTAATTACGCCGGCACAAAATTTATTATATGAGCTGCTGTTTTGATGCAATTTGCAAACTGCATAGTATAGTAAAGTCCGTAGTGTTTTAATCTTCTTTTAATCAAAACAGTGGCACTCCACTCAAATTGCCATAGGCACTTAACTCACTTAATGGCCCAGTTCTTTTCCCGGGTTCCTTGATGGTAATTCCTTCTACATAAGGTATTTAAATACAAAAATTGTTTTCCTTTGAATTTTTTATTGTCTGGTTCTAATTCCAGATGGAATATTGTCTGAGGCAACTTCTCTCTATTGACAATGTTGGCAATAAGTAAATTGACATTACAAGTCTTTATTAGCGAGAGCAACTTTTATTCCGTTTGGCTCGGTCCCGTTTCTTTTAATGTTTCCCCCGATTTTTTTTTTGCCATATTGAAATATGCCGTAGTCAACCTTATGACGTAGTATCATATTCCGCAATGAAATGTAAGTAGTGTAAGTAATAAGTATTCCCGGAACCTTCATTCGTTTTAATATGTATAATAACCACGTTTACAAACTTGATCGAAATGTTTAACTATCACATTAATATCGAGTGGTTGAACTTCCTCCTCTTCTTTCCTTACTAGTAAATTGGTTGCCCTGTTTCGTTTCGATCCGACAATAATGTATCTGTCTATTCCCGTTTGCATTAAACACTGACCTATATCACTGTTTATTTTATTGTCTTTTGTCAGCGAAGCACTTTTATTTTCATTATTATTCATTACATTCAGTTCAATTAAATTAATTTTTAATTCATTTTGTATTAAATTACCTGGCAAAGCAATTTTTTTGCATTTTTATTTTGTTATTGTTAAATTACTGCTATTGGTGTCGTAGCTTTCGATGACAAATTGGACACCGCCTTGGCCCAACGTTTTTAATTGCGGAGATGGTGGTTAATCAAATGCTTTTTATGCTTTCATGACAAAAATTAAATGCTGATTTGGCTTTTCACCCAAGTAATAAGTAAATTAATTTTAAATGTATATCCAGTGGTGGAAAAATTGCCTAAATCTTAATAGATACATGAAGGTTTTATTTTGGATTGGCTTAGTTTATTGTATTATGCAATGTTGTGGGTTTGTCTTGCATATGTTATGAAGAAACGTTTACTGTATTATGTTTTAGCGGATTCTGAAGACGCCAAGACAACCATAAGCTTGCTTCCTTTCCTTCTATTTAAGGCTAGATCCCTACTTAAGACACTCAAGCCAACCTTCTCTTTCTAACTTGTGTGATTCCATTCCATGTTATTTTCTCTTCCGCAGGAAAGCGAGGGACTTGTACCAAAGACAAATATTTGCTAGATAGCCATGGTAAATGGAGTAAAGATTTGTAAGTACGGTGCTTTGATGTACCCGGATCCCAGCAGGTGCAGAATAGCAATCTATGAATCACTTTTGCATAAGGCTGGACATGTTATAATATGTATATTAAGGAGAATACATAATTGTTTTGATGGTCAATTTCAAACAAAACATGGCCAGATTTTATTTTTCTATTGGTACCTGTTAACTTAAGTCTATATTATTCGGTTAGTTCCTTTTACCAAGGCCGTTGAGAAGTAGTTTTGGTTTATAACTAATAGAGGTGTAAGTGATACGATACATTTTTTACTAGCATGTACTCGGATTTTAATACCTAAATATCTAACGCAAGTACGATCTCTAAATATGAGCACCATTTATACGCATTATTCTACATTTTCGTAAGATGTTTAAGAATGACCGATTTTCACAATTATCGGTAGGTATAGCTAAAAGAAATAAAGATTTTTTTATTTTTATAATCCTAAATGTAATAAATGTGGTTGGTACACGTTTTAAAAAATATAATTTGCATTTTTTGGTATTTTTTTTTATACACGATTAACCCAAATTAAATTCAGCGCATGTTAAACATGGTTAGCTATAACCTTTATTTAGTTTAAATCTACTCCAAAAAATTGTTATCCATGTCAATAGGTATGAATTTATAAAATTCTGATGTGCTGACATATTAAGTAAACGAACAAAAAAAAAAAAAAAATGAAATGAACTAAATTACAATAATTTACTGAAGAATTAATACACCGCATCGTTAATTTACATAAATCAACAACAACTAATAAAAACTATTTGTATAATTTATTTAAAATTTATGTAGCGTAATTAAAAGTGTGCTTTACTTACTCAACTATTTAGGTGACACATTCAATTGTAAACAAATTTCAAATATATATGAATGTACAATACTTTGCCCTCTGTATACTATGTATATGTTTATTTATTTATAAGCAGAAGTCATATGCCACACTCATTGTTTACTCGTTGTATATAGTTAAGGCTCAGCCAATACAGTATCATAGTTTGCGCAATGCGACATTGAAAAATACAAAAAAGTTTATTTTGTACTTTTTTGTATTTCGCGATGTGTGCTGCTTGCCAATTTGTATATTTTTTATTTGTGTATATTTTGTTTTCGTCAACATTCATGATAAAAATAATAAATAATATATGTGTGTATAGTTATTGTTGGTGGTGTATGGTGCAATGAAGGCGGAATTGACAATTGCCAAATATATTGGCTAAATATAAACCACTTGATCTAGGTAATTATAACATACAGTAAGGCTACACAAATTATAGGCGACTGTTTCTCTTTTTGTCATTCAACTCGAGCATATAATTTATTCGGTGTTATCGTGTGGCTTGAAGCTGTTTTATTGTATGAAACACATTAAATTACTAAATCAGTCTTCGATTTTGTTTATCCAGTTTTTGCTGTTGTTTGTTATGTTGTAAAACACAAAAATTTAGTTTTACATTCGAGAATAATCTAAAACCTTTTAAAATTTTCACTTTGATTATATATTATAATAGAAATCAGAGGTTGTAAATTTTAATTTATTTATAGTGTTTTGATGTTAATGCCACCGGACAATTTGTATATTTGTCAACAGAAATTTGTTTGTTGAAATTTGAAATTATATTTGAAATTTGAAATTATATTTGGATACATCTTGAAGTATTATGTGTCAAATTTTTAGTGATTTAGTAAAGTTCAAACTTTCTCAAGTTAACGTGTAACTCAAAATGTCAATGACATATCTAGCCTTTAGCAGAGTTATTGAATTATGACATTAAATTGCTGCCTTTTATAGCTTAGCTAAATTATCAATGTTAAATCGAAATTACATTTGTAGCAATGGTAATTAAACGCGACATATGCTTAGTTCAGCCAGTTAAAATAGTATTGCTATAAAACTGACATTTGTGTGTTATAAACGTAGCAAATAGAAATATGTCTTAAAGGGCCAGTCTAATATAAAAACTTAGGTCTAACTTCCTTTTTTAAGTGAAATATTTCAAAGTAAGTTACTTGCTTATAACGTTCTATCCTCACATGAATCAGAATTGTGTCTGTTCATTCAATGTAGTGAGATCAATGTCATTGATAAACATTTCCACTCGCCCGGTGCATTGTCATATTTTAGCCTTTATTGTCAGTTCCGTTGTTGTTTGATGTCATTCACTGAAGTTGAAAATCTTTGGTAACTGATCAGTGATAAGTTATGTCTCTCAGAGAAATAAAAAATTTTCTCTTTCGTTCGAATCTGGTTTTGCAGGACGAATCTGCTTTCACGACGGTAGTACTATCAATGGCTGGGAGATACGCTATGTGAAGTTGATTTACGTGAAACGGACCTCTAGCCGTGCTTCCTCGATTTGGCTACTGCTCAAGAAATAGGAATATACCTTGATCCCCAGAATAGTTTACGAATATAAACAAACATTTATAAGTTTGGTCTCGAGCCCTATTATGAAATTTTTCGATTTCGGATTAAATGAAAAAAGAAATTCGCAGCGAATTTTTTCGAACGCACGTGGCAAAATTCGACTGCTATTTAGTTGGCGAATTTTGTAAGATTGATGGAATGTTGTGTTTTTGTGGTAAATAGATTTTTTTGTAAATGATAAATTGAATTTTAAATAAATTAAATAATATTTAAATGTATGTAGAATTATTATTATTAAATAATTTATATGCATAATATTACAAAATCGATAAACCAAGTTTCATAATAGGGTAAATCTGCGGCGGATCGAATTTTTTCGATATCGTAAAAATTCGAAATCGAAAAATTTCATAATAGCCCCCCTGGCAATTTTAGGTTTGGGTTTCAGTTTAAGTTTAAAAGTAAAAAATTAGTGGGCTCCGGTTTAGGTTTGGTTCGAGTTCGGGTTAAAAAATCCCTAATGGTTTCTTTAGAATTGTCGGTTGTTGCTATCGTATTTGAATTTTCCTAATCGAGAATTTTTGTACCAAAACCCAAATTTTTATGTAGGTTTAGCCAGGTTCACGGGTTTAATTAGTCCCATTCTTGAAAGTTTTAGCCAATCTGAACTCTCTCACTGTATGCTCGTTTTTAATAAAGGAACCTTTTTGATTTTTAGTTAAATTTTATTGAATTTACAATTTAATGTTTAAATCTCAAATTTCGGTTTGGCCTCTGTCTCTAGGTCAAAGTGTGTGCAGCTCTGAAAATGTCAAAATAATGAATTAAACATTGATGGTTAATTACAGTAGCCCGCCAAAAAATTAGAATCACAATAAAAATTTGTTCAATAAATCCGTTTTTTTATCATTTAGTATGGTAAAACTTAAAAATCTACTTTTTTTTACAAAATCTATTATTTAAGTTATATTTTTATAAACTTCCGTAAATAAGACAAATAATCTATTTAGAATGTTGTTACATTTCCTTTAGTTTTAATGACTTCTTTAATTCTTTCAGGCATATTGTTTATACAGTTTTTATCATCTGCTTAATTCCGACATCGTTTTTCCAGATATCCTCAATGTTTTCCTTTAACATTTTAATAGTGTTAGTTTGGCGAGCATACACTTTCGTTTTTAGGTAAGACTAACAGTTTTCGATTAGGTTCATATCAAGGGAATTAGCTGCCCAGGGAAGAATCGCAATATTATGTTCATCGAGCCATTTTCTGCTCTTCTTTGAACTATGGCAACGTGCTCCATCCTGCACCAAAGTGTATTTTGTTGCTGACTTATTCAGGCTATTTATATACGGCAACACCACATCAGTCAACACTCTAATGTACTGATCGCTGTTCATTTTTTGTTCAACAAAGTAAAATGGCCCAGGACCTTCAGCAGAAATGCGGCTCCAAATTATCACCGAAGGTGGATGTTTCACTTTTTTTGGATGCAATCGGTAGAATATCTTTCATTAGGAAACTTTCGAACAAATAGGAAGGATTCTGTTACAGCTTCCAGCCGACACTCATCACTGAAGATGACCTATCCCAATTTGAAAAAAGAAAAATTTAAATAATATAGAAAACATTTCTCTAAACCATTTAACTCCGAATATTTCGGCATCTAACCTTATTCCAGTCATCCTATGTGTAAGCCTGATGAAGTTTAGTCCAAATCAATCGCTGTTTTATCATGTTTTTTGTCAGTTTTTTTTTTGCTGGACGACGACATTTTAGATGTTTCGTAGCAAATTTCGTTCGATGCTTCGAAGAGAAATATTCACTCCTCCATCGTTCAAGTTTTTAACAATTTCTTTAGCTGGTTTTCTTCTATTCTGTATTGCCATTCTAACCACTTTTCTCTTGACCCGTTCAGTTATTTTTGGGTTTCTTCCACAATTTCCTCTTCGGTTTATTAAAAGAGCACTACGTGTATTTTGCGAATTTAAAGCTTTTGCAAGTTTGGACACCGTTGGCTGACTCACATTAGTCTTTCTGGCTATTCCCCTATGTGAATACCTTTCACTGCCAAGATTCGCAATTATCGAAGCCTTAATATCGCGCGAAACATTTTTTTTCTACCCATCTTCCTTAAAATGCTAATGGCTAATTATAATTTTAAAAAATACCAAAATTAAACGGAGGTAGGACAAAATGTAGTATAGAATTTTACTTACCTAATAGCGATACACAATTAAATCACAAAAGAAAATTTTGCCTTTAATTTGAAACGAAAAAAATAGATGCTGTTTCTAACGAGTTGTGATTTTAAATGCGCATTTTTCGTTAATATACTAGTTTATAGAACAATTTTGCTTTTGTTTTAAATTCTAGGTCACAGCTTACTAATTCCGTTAAAAAAACTGAAATAGGTACAGTCAAACCTGTTTTTGTGCGGTTTATTTTTGTGCGATTTTTTTTATGCGATATATGAATATCGATATTCTGTTCGCCATAAGTAAGTTCGCCGCGAGGTTAGGTCGATCTCAACGGTGTTGGCATCACTTTTTTTTCAAACCTCAGCCATTTTCATAGGTATTGCATCAGCCAATTTCAATAATCATTAGACAAGCTCAATATTCTTATATTCCAGCAAATTTCAATATGTAATTACGTATTATCTTGCACACAAAGAATATAATTTAGTTAAAAGAAATGTTTATTTCACAACTAACGAAATGCGTTAATAGCCACACTGATTGTTAACCTTGAACATAAACTAAAAAAATATACATAATGATGTAAGAAAAAAGGAAATTTATCCTTTTATTTTAAAATGAGAAATTAAAATTTTTTAAAATGTTTCCATGTGTAATTTAATTTCGTAAAACTTTGACACATTTTCTAAGGGAAACTTTTTTTATGCGGTCCCTCTCCATCGCATAAAAAAATTTTCTTTTAAATTTTTGTACAAAATTATTTAGATGTTATAGCGATTTATGAAGCTTGTGAATATTTTTTTATGTGCGGTTCTTTTTGTACGGTCCCTATCTACCGCAAAAAACAGGTTTGACTGTATATATGGTATAATCTGGGGTGGGATGTTGTAACTTCACTTTCGATTCGAATTCGATAGATTTGATGTCTCATGTTTCAAGAATAAAATTTTACTCTATTTCGTTTTTCCATTATGCTCTTTTTCTTGCTATCTCAGCTTGCTCGAATAAAACAACATTCTATTTCTACTTATACTCATGATAATTTATCACTCAAATTTTTTTTTAGTGATACTTTATCGATTTGAATGAAAAGAAAAGTATGCGACAAAAAGAGATCGCAATAGAAAAAGCGTGATCAAAAAGCGAAATAGAGTACAATTTTATTCTTCAAATATGAGACATAAAATCTATCGAATTCGAATCGAAAGTGATGTTACAACATCCCACCCCTGGTTTCAGTTGCATATTGTCGAAATTTTAAAATTTTCGTGGGTTAAACCTGTGTTCATCTAGAGTTGCCAAATTAAATATTCGGAATAGGATTGCAAATATCAATAATGTGTGATTGTAGTGATTGGTGCAGTGATTTCAAAATTTTAATTTTTGTCTATTTAGCCCAAATTGGCCTGTAGCAAAAATCTCAGAATACGGCTGGTCTTCAAATGTCTGCCACAGTCATATCTACCACAGTCATGCAGAAGCATATAATATTTATACCGCTAGAGTTCGCTAATACGCAGTACGGAGTGCAACAAAACTATAAAATCCAATTTTTGTATTTGGATAGGTTTTTTAAATATTTGATAAACCTCCTTCAAATTACAAAGAACCAGCTTACGCTGCTTTGTTTCAATAACCCCATTTGATGATATGGTCTTGAAATCTCGTTTCCCAGCACACACCCGACTTATATCGCCTTCTTCATAAAATTTTTGCACCAATAATGCGATTTGTTGATTAAGAATTGTTGATCTTAATTTGATGTTCGGTGTTGATGTGATACCTTTTTCTTTTTGAATCTGTTTTGCTCTATTCACCATATAATAAGACATACCGAACTTATCGTGAATTTTCCGAACGGGCCAGCTTTTTGGTACCGATGTTAAAATCATATACTTTTCATTAGTTGCTGTAGAAATATAATACTATCGCCTGATATGTCAGTGGCAGCATGCTTAGAACCGCACGGAAATCTAAATATTTCCTCAGAAATTTTCAGCAGTAAAGCGGTAACTATACATAACTTAAAAAAAATTATAAACTTAAATTAAGAAAAATTAAGAATGCGGTAAATGGCATTTGTGTGTATGCGCCCATAGAAAACTTAAATTAACTTAAGAAATTTAACGAAGTTTCGTTCAATTTCATCTGTCACTTAAAAAAAATTAGTGGTGCGAAAATATGCGTACAAACTTAAAAAAACTTATAAAAGAAACGTCATTGGCTTTTGTTTTAAAGAAAATAAAAAAATCTTTTGTTGTGTGCTGAACTTGTGATAAATATTTAATTAAATTGTAAGTATTATGTTTGCACATTATAATTAATTGACCATATTAGAATAAATATAATGACCATAATCTATAATATATCAGTTCGAATTAAGATTTTTTTTTATTCTTTTCAGATGGAAAATGGTTATGACTGCCTTATCGAAAGCGTTCGAAATCATAAATGCATTTATGATAAAACCAGTAAGGATTTCAAGAACATCGTTACGAAGGAAAAGGCATGGAATGAAGTAGCAGAGGCAACAGGATTAATAAGTGAGTAGCACTACAATAATGTGTTCATTATGCATTTTTATTGTACATAATTAACATTGAAATTTTTATAGTTGAGGAATGTCGCCGTAAATGGACTGTTCTAAGAGAACGTTTCAATAAAGAACAAAAAAAAAGAGATCTTCCAACGGGGAGCGAAACAGTACTTTACGAAGATTGGCCATACTACGATAGTATGTTATTTTTAAAAGATTTCGTACAGCCAAGAAAGTAAGTTTTATGTAATTGGTATATATGTACGAGCATTTCTATATTTTTATTATGTGTACATTATATTTAGAACTCGAAAAAATGTATTTCGTGACAAAAAGGAGGACAAGAACAACAATTTAGATACCGATATCGATATATCCAACTGTTCAACTAATACAAGTGTAGTAACATATTCTAAGAAGGCAAAAAAATTAAAAGAAACGGACCTGGCTTATGAAGAAGCATGTGAGGCTATTAGATCCGCCGCCGAAACCATTCAGGCGAAAAACACCATCCAGGAACCGCCACAAGTCACTGGAAGGCATGAAATAGGACAAAATTTCATGAGATCAGTGTTGTTGATGCTCGAACCCTTATCCGACATCGACTACGATAGCGCTTTAGCGCAAATAATGCAATTTGTTGTGGACTTACGACGATATCGGCTACATATTGAAGTAGAAGAGAATTTATAAAACTGATTTTTATTGAATTTTTTTTACTTTTTATTTTATTTTTTCTGTAGTTTTTATTTTTAGTGTATAATGAAATGCTGTGAATTAAAAATATGTAAGTGATTGAACTGCTGTGAATTAAAAAATAATGGAAATAAAAGATTTATATTGTTTAATTTATAAAAGATATTTATTTATTATGTTTTAATTCATCCAAGACAATTGGCCCTCGTTATTTACAAATTCACACAAATTATCTCGCATGTCCAACGCCGTTCTACCGCCTATAACATGTGTGCTCTGAGATGGAGCTATTGATCCCAAAGATCGTTCAACTTCGCTGCGCCACAGCCCTTCATGCATTGTATGGTTCGAATCTTCCCAATCTACAAAATTTGATGGCACATATATTTGGGAACTGTCTTTGCTGAGACGTAGAAAATTGTGCAAAGCAACACAACCCAGAACAACTTTTTCAGCATTATCTGAGCTCATGTGCAATGTTGTCAGGAGAATTCTCCATCTGCTTACAAGAATTCCAAAAGAATTCTCAATGACTCGACGAGCTCGCGATAGTCTTCTATTAAAAATTTCTCTTTGCTTTGGTAATCCTGTGCCAGGGTAAGGTTTCATTAAATTTTTTGTCAGACTAAAAGCTGCATCGCCAACGAAGAAATGTGGTAATAGTGTGTTGGTCCCTGGTAAACATTTTGGTGGAGGTACTTCCAGCTTATTACTGCAAATTTTTTTTCCAAATTCGCTGATATTGAAGATGCCTAAAAAATAGTAAATTTTGTTTTAAATAAATTTAAATAAATCTAATCGATTTAAAATTACCTCCGTCGCTTTGGGAACCATACGCACCGACATCAATGTTGGTGAACGTGTATCTAGCATCGCAGGCTGCCATTAATACTATGCTAAAGTATTTCTTGTAATTGAAAAACTGGCTGCCTGATCCTGGTGGGCACTGTATGGCAACATGTTTGCCGTCGATTGCCCCCAAACAGTTGGGCATATTCCACAAATCCCAAAAATCTTTTTCAATTTGGATATAGTCGGCTATATTCGCTTCGGAAACGTACAACGGACCTATAACCGACCAAATCGCCTCGCATGTCTCGAATATTATTCGTCGCACAGTTTCTTTGCCAAGTTTCCAACTCCAAGCTAAGCTTTGGATTGATTGGCCTTGAGATAGATATCTGGAAATAATTTATAAATTATAATTTATAAAATTTATTTGTATTTGTTTTATGATATCCTACTTACAGTAGAGTTAATGCCAAACGGCATTCGGTGTTTATCCGAACCTTTTCGGATGTTTCTAGTTGCGGCCTTACTAGTCCCAGCAGCATATCAAATACATCTTTACTCATTCTAGTATGAATGAAAAACTGGTCCGGATCCACTTCTTTCATTTTTACGAATGTGATTTTATAGTAACCGTGGATATTACGGGTCCTATTAATTTCACGGACACTGCACGACCGCTTGCGTTTATGCTTTTGCTTCAACTCTTTCAATTTTTTTAAATTTGAAAGAAGTTGGTTCATATCCGCAAGGTCAGACAATTGACTTTCGTTGCTCATTTTTGATTAGGTTAAACTAATCAAATCTCGGTAGATAACTAACTAATCTAACAGATATAATATATATATATATATAACTATCTAATCTAACTATTCCAATTTAAATTGGTTCGAAAAAAGCTCACTATATATAACTTATAAATGAAATATTACAACTATAATATTATAATATAAATTTAATTATATTAACAACTTATTTTAATTACTACAATTAGTATATATATATATGTATATAAACTAACCTAAAAAAATGAACAATGTAAAATGCTAAAATTATTTAAACAACTAAACTAATCAATTAAATTACTATCGCTAAACACTATTATTCTAACACTAATTGAATAATTCAGTAACTCACTAAAAATATAATAAAAATTAATAATTTTAAAATAATCAAATTTGAGCGCACGAAAATAGCTGTCATTCACTAAAGATTCTTACGGAAAGTGTAGTTGGAATGTCAAAAAAAATTAGTTTCGTTCAAATTTTTAATTTTTTTTAAGTTTGTAAGTTATGTATAGTTACCCCTTAATATCCCAAGAGCATTGATAATTTCCCGAAATAATTTTATTATATTTTTCGAAAGCACGTTGCTTGGTAACAGCCCGAAGCCGTAGGCTGAGGGCTGTTACCTAAAAGCAACGTGCTTGAGGAAAATATAATAAAATTATGAGGTATTTATCAATGCTCGAGGGGTATTCGACGAGAAAATTTTTTGCAATTTTATTTTATTCTAGTAGTAAGGCTGCTAGATTGTAAATTGTTCTATGAAAGTGTCATTTTGAAACAGTATTTATTGTAAAATAAAACTATAAATTCTTTTCATCTAGTAGCCAGAGTATGTTTTTCTAAAATAGCAAGCCTATTAAATAGGTCAATTTCGAGCCACGTGTACAAAATATACCAATCAAAATAACATTACACTGATAACATCCCTAGGGAAATTATCAGTGTAATGTTATTTTGATTGGTTTATTTCGTACACGTGACTCAAAATAGACTGATTTAACAGGCTTGCTATTTTAGCAAAAAAATTTCGCTGTAACTTCTTTAAATTTTTGTTGTTTATAATTTTCACTTCTCATTTTCTTATGTACTAAAGGAGAACTGTGAATTTATTTTAAAATGTCGTTGGATGATGAAATATTCGGATTAATGAATTGCTCCTCATTTGATAAACTTATAGAAGAAGATGTAGATGAACATTCTTGATCCAAATTAATATTTTGTGAACCAAAGAGTTCATTATTATCACCACTTGGTTTACTTTTATAAATCGGAAGATAACCAGAATTGCAAATTATCTGCTTTTGTTTTTTTTTTCAAAATGAACGGAAGAACCAAAAAAAAATGCAAAATAAATTAAAATTATAATAAAATTATCAGAGGAGAAGTTTGGATAATTTTTTCTGAATTCTCGTTTAAAATATTCAATTCTTGACATACTCAAAAAATCATATTTTAAAAATTAAAGGTAGCACTAGCGTTTTTATTTTTTTAATTGCTTACAAACTGAACAAGCTTTAAAAAAAAATTAAAAAGTCCATAACTCGTTTAAGTCCAACATAATGGTATCTCACATTTTCCAAAAAAACACGTTTTTTCTTTAAGATCGAATTATTTTAAAATTAAAATTGTACCGCTATTTGTAAGATCCATTTCATTCCCTTTCATTTGAGATATAAATTGTTAAAATCGGTTAAGTGGTTCTCGCGACAGAAGCCTCCAAAAATTAAAATTTTTCAGAAAAATCAGAAAAAACGTAAAACGTCGTACGCCCCTGTTTCAAAGAACAGTGCCGCAGAAGGAAATAAAAAAATACGTGTCGAGTTTTTTGATATATGTATAGATCATTTTTGGGAAGTTTCATAAAAGTCTAAAGGGGTCAGGACAACTCGTGATCGTTTTCGTATGGAATCGCTGCATACATATATGGGCCTGTAGCAAAAATCTCAACGTACGGCTGTCTTAAAATGTTTACCAAAGTAAGTGGACATCATGTCGAGTCGAAAACATATCAAGAGACATTTACAGGCACTCAATGTTGTATCAAATGAAAAATTACCAGAAATATTCATGCTGTATTTCATTGTAAAGATTTCGAAAAATGCAACAATTTTAGTTGTAAAACTCCGTTAATGGGCTGGTGGTCAGAATATGAGAGAGACCATAATTGGAATAATTTATTCACCACCTAAATAAACATTCACCATGATGAGGTGAAAGTCACTTTTTTTCAATCGAGTATTGTTGCTATTGAGAGACGCAAAAAATAAAAATCTTACTTGTTCATCATCTATAAATATTCACCACGAGGTGAGGTGTGCAAAGCAATTTTTTTCAGTTCAATCCACCTAAAGAAAAATTGTTATTGAAAAGATATTGGTCTAGAGAGGCTGGAAGAATTTCACCAATAAAAATTCACCAAGGTGGTGTTAAAATCCAATTTTTTAACTTGACTTTTATTCTTCTGTATTTTGTCAAAAAGGTATCAAGGATGCAACAATTTTATTTCTTGGATTTTAGTTAGCAAATTCACTATTATGATGCTGTTGGTAGATGTATCTGTTTGGTTATTTACAGAGTCGGATAAATTTGGAAGTGATATTATTGTAAACGCCTTGATCGAGAGGCGCGAACGATTCTAAATATTTTCCACCACTCCTATAAATATTCACCACGCTGTTGCATATTGTTGCAAAGGTCTTGAAGAGTGAAACAATTTCGAGTTCTAGCTGTTCTTGTTTCAAATTTACCGTTACGGCATTTACATGTCTCCTTGCAGATAATGTAGAATCTTCTAGTTGGAAAGGTGTTGATCTAAGACCGAAAGAATATATCAAACTTTTTCCTCTTCTTAGAGAAGCAATTTATGCGGAGTAATAATATGTCTCTATGAAGCAGTCTCGGTTCAAGGCCGCAACCGGGCCAGGAGTGGCCTAGTTTCAATATAAAGTTGGGAAACTGATAGTTAAACATGAAAAATGGTATCTGTTAAATGGCTATTACGGCCGGCCTGCAGACCTTTGCCAATTCCTATGGTACGTGAACGCGCTCAATTTCGTCCTTCAGCGTCGTACTCTTCTGGGGATTAATAGCGCACACGTTTTGCTTCACATAACCCTAAAGTAAAAAGTTCAACGACATAAGATCACACCGTCTTAGTGGCCAATTTTGATAGCTGAAACGTGAGATGATGTGGTATCGCGGGAACAGTAACATCCAGTCAATATTGTCGTGGTGCTGTAGGAAAGGTCCATGTTCTGGGAACAACGGCCAATAGCGGTTGACGATTTATTATGAACACTATCATTCACTGTGATGGTGACATTTTCGCATGACTGGCCACTATGAAGACACACTGATTTTTGCACTTCCAACAATGCCCCGGTTCAATTTAATTTTTCGATTGAAATGCTTTTTCGATGCTCCATACTTTCAAATGACAAATATCAGTTATTTATATTTGAAAGGACGATATAAATTGTAACCTCCAATTGTATCATGCTTTTGTAAACTGGTCAAGTTAGCTAAAATTAGCTGATATTCAACTTTCTAGACTGTTAGTTAGTAATTTAGTTAGTAAGAACGACAAACGTTTTTTTAAATACCAGTCTAGACAAATTAAAATCAAAAACCTCACGAATCTTATTGAAAGCAGCCTCGGTATAATAAACTGGCTCACCTTTGGCATAGTTTGTAACTCGAAACGGTAATTAATTTCAGTTGAAAATCTTTATCCTGTAATACAAGAGCGAGGGCGTAAACATTAAATATTCCAGATCAGTGCACATTTAATGACACGCAAGGAGAATGAAACATTTTACCACAAGCAGTGCACTTTGGCTTCGAAGCAATATTGCTGTTACAAATTTTAAGCACGACATAATTACAGCTTTTTCAGAAACTTCTTCAACCTTGCAGAAACAGTTCCACCATAAATGTCGAAATTCAAAAATGTCTAAAAATTTAGTAAATTTTTTTCGTATATGACCTTTGAAAATATGATCATGTTTTGGGTTATTTACTTCATCGACGTTTTTGGCATGTCATTAACTAATCTTTCTTCTTATTCATTAAAATTTTTCAAATCGCAATGAACTAATAAATTGGTCTCTATCCACTTAATTAATAGAAAAATTGACTTAAACATTTCGGTTTTAGGAAGTGGATTAGTAGTTTAGGCACTTTCTCCAGGTTTCAGGAAAAACCTTCTAATTAAATAAATTTAGCCTAGTTTGTTCAGCTTTGTCAAGCTTGATTTATCTTATACAGTTTAGTTATTAATTTTTATTTGTTTTCTTTTCTCAAATTGTATTAAGTAAAAATCGTTTAACTGCCCTAATTATTTTTTATATGTATAAACCTACGACCTACCACGTAGATTATAATACAATAAATAAAATATTTTCGACACAAAGTGCCACTAATAATGATAAAAACACCAAAGACAAGTAACCCGTTATAAATACCGGTAACACGATTAGCATATAGGCTCAAAATTGTATGTTAACAACGCTCTTATCTTTTGGGTCTACAATTCGTTAATTAGGCTAGTATTGTTGTTAAATTTCATTAAAATCTCGCTTATTGATATTATTAAATATATATCCGGGCTAACTTCTCATAAATTATTTTTATTGTTTGCCAGAGAGCTTGTTATCACTTAGATTCGATCGATTTTATCAGCTAAGAGTGTTTACTTTTTTCCTAAACATAAAAAAACGATCCAAACTCAATCCATATTGATTACATAAACTGAACATGATAACACAAAAAAAAAAAAAAAATATTCAAGTGCATCAATCAATATTAACCTTCATGCATGTTAATTCTATAATTACATTACATTGCATCTTTATTACAATGTCGTCGTATGTGCACCAGACATTATTATGAAAATTTAAAAAATTTGTTTTATTTTTGCCTAAAACCTTGAAGTGCAAAAACCTTCTGACATGAGCGCAACCTATAAAGATAAATGTTTATATTATTGAATTGCATTGAATTGTTCAAACCCTTTGTAATTTAAATTCAGTAAAGTTTTAGCACAGAGGTGATAATTTAGAATCAGCCGCTGAATTGTAAAATAAAAAAATATTGACAATTAAATTTTATTGCTATCTGTATGAATATTATGAAAAGTGTAAAATATAAGACACGTGACTTACCGTCAGATGGATTGAAAAAATTAAACAAAAAAAAAACTGAATCTATAATTAATAATTAAGTAAATTGAGATTCGTGTTTTGTTAAAAAATATGTTTTTGTTCGTCGCTATATTGTGAGAATAATTGAAACGGAAATTTCACGGCTAAAAAACAATGGATTTTCAAATTTAGGTTAATTACTTAGATCGTGCGTTACTTAGTATGTATTGTAGTTAGTACATAACTACATACATACACAAATTTCTTTTGTTGTTTTTTTTATTTTTATAAATTTCACTACATTTTATTTATTGATTTATGTGTTAAAATTTCGCGAACCGCGAAAAAAATCATAAATCATGCAATGAACAAAACAATCTATAAATTTAAATTTTACAAATATTTGAAATCAAAGCTCATTAATCGGGAAGCTTCTGGACCGTGTAGAACAAGACGTGTGAATTGACTAATACGTTATTTCGTTTGTTTGTTGAAGGCTATGTTTGTTGTTTTTATTTTGTCTACTCTCTCTGATTGTATAGTATAAAAGTAACTTCTAGAAATTTATTATACGTATCTTTCGATATTTTACTTTCAAATTTCTTTAATTTAAATCCATATGTTATTTATTGTATTTACTATTTGGTCAGGGTTTGCAGTTAAGCTGTATACGTTGCCTATATATTATGATATTTTTTTTTTTGTACACCTCTTCTTTAGAGCGGCGTAAACTGATTCTTGTTCAACATATTATTTAGCTTTCACAATTAATATTTAGTTTAGCCTCATTTTGTATTTGCATTAATATTTTCTAATCAATTTACTTTTTATTTTTTTTTATTTACAGACATTAATCAATATGGCCTATTGTCTACTAATTTTAATGGGGAAATCAATACAGAAAATAGTTTTCGGCGAGTTGAGAATATCAGAGCAACAACATATGAAAGATAAATTTTGGAATTTTATATTTTATAAATTTATTTTTGTATTTGGTGTTGTAAATGTACAGTACATGCATGAGGTAAGTGATTCATTTGTATTTTTAATTATAATATAGTATGCCATCCATTATCCACGATGAGATCATACAACTATATAGAGTTTATTGTTAATTTATTAGCCGGAAGATATTCAAAACTATTTTCATGCAATTAAAATTGATAAAACACGATTTAGTTCACCTTGAAATAAGAAACCCAACTTTGTTGTTGCGTAACAACAAAAATAAAATCAAAACTTTAACATGACATTCAAATTATGCTGATGCTGCTACGCTATGCTATACGGCAATTTGATTTTTATTCCTGCCATTATTATAGCTTATTCGACCTTGTTGTGATCTTATTTTTATTGTGTTAGCCAATTAAGGTGTCTGTGATAATTAATAAATTTTAAAAGTTTCCGCGACGCGTACTTAACTCTAGGTAGCGTCGATCAATGTATCATTGCACTTTGGTTTTGGCTGATTGAAAATTCCTTTTGAATAGAATATGAATAAGACACATAATTTAGCCTCTTCTTAAATTTTGGTTTAAATCTACAATGTCATTGTCAGTTTCTCGTTCTTTCACAAATGGAAAATTATAATAATTAGAGTTGTCGAAATTATCAGTAATTAGTGGGATTATTAGTAATGATTTCAAACAGATCCAATCATGAAAGGTAGCTCATAGTTCTTGGAATAATACTCACAGCTGAACATTTTGAGATAGTACACAAATTCAAGGTTTGAGTGCTTATAGTGCATTTCAAAGCCATTTACCATTATCAAAACCATGTAGCCTAGATTCATTGGCCAAAAAAAGAAGCGTAAAAATAGCCGAGTTCCATCATTATTGGCCATATTCCAGAACTTCATCAAAAATCCTTGTTAGAATCACATTCCCATCATATATGTAGATCGAATTTCGTCATAATCGGTTAAGAAACAGCCAATTTCCATCAAAATTGGCCACATGCCAGAACTTCATCTATGTTGAATTTCATCATATTCTGTTAATAAAAAGCCAAGTTCCACTCTCCTAATTGGCCCTATTTCAGAACTAAATCCATTTAAGTATTCCATTTGCATTGCAATATGCCATATTGTACCATATGCCATATTAAAATATGGCGTCGCGTACCTTATACCATATATGCTGTTTTGAAATATTCCGTAACGTACCATATGCCGTAGTGTACCATGTGCCATATTGAATTATGCCGTTTTGAAATATGCCATGTTGAACGGATCCTGTTTTCTTGGTACAGCCGCTAAGCTGTATACCGTAGGTCGCTACTGGTTTCAATATTTGCCGGTACAGAAGCAATTTATTTTTTAGGAGTAGTTCAGGGTATCTACCCATGAGCCAGTACATTTTCCTATACTTCTTGTTCAGCTCCTCCTGTTTCTTTCTGACATGTGCTTTCCATTTTAACTTGGTTAGTGTTGATTATGATTGGGATTCTGTTAGAATTGTTTTTATTTGTAAAATTCACATGCACAGATTTAGTTGAGTTTTATTCACAATTTTTTCATCCAGTTGCTGACTGTATAATTGCAGTATATCATCGCCATAAGTTGCTCCATTGGTGGTGTGTCTCATGCATACAGGAGATACAAAACGGGGCCCAACAAGCTACTTTGTGAAACTCCTGCTAAATTTTTCTTCAGGTTCGAGTACTCTGAAGTGCCTGTCGGTTATGTAGCATCTCGGAGTTTCATAATATTGTTTCGGAAGGTCCCGCTTTAGATTGTACTCAAATCCTTTATGTCAAACTTGATCAAATGCTTGCGCTATTATGTTTTTCGTTTCCAGTGTATGGTCTATAATACCTTTGATACTATGAACTTGGTCTATAGTCGAGTGGTTTTCCTAAAACCATACTGGTGGGCAGGAAGAAGATTTCTATCCACCAGTATGGGATTGATTCTCTTCAGGAGCATTTTTTCAAATACATATCTTCGAAGTGGTTGGGAGGATGGGTGTGTGTGGGTCTGAATGACTTTTTATCGTTAAATCTTTTGTTTGGCTTTAAGATCATGATTACGTCTGTCACCTTCCACTGCCTTGGAACGTATTTTAGTCTAAACATAGGATTGTATGTAGAAGCTTACGTATCGCTTTATTTTTTAGTTCTTTAATGATTTGTCCAGTTATTAAGTCATATCCATAAACTTTTCTCATGTTATGATTTATAATTTCTTCTTTTAGCTCATGTAGATCCACCCATTGGATTTGAATTTTAATCAACAGCTTCGCTGGGTTAAGGTTGAAATGTTTCTTCGAGATGTCTTGCAAATAGGCTCATCTTCCATCATCATTTAGTAGTTCGCGATATTACAGCCAGATTAGGTGGCGAGTTAGTAACCATCAGGACCGTAAAGGGCTGTCCCCAAGGAGGCGTACTGTCTCCTCTTTTATGGTCATTGGTTATTGTCAGACTACTGGTCCTCCTGAGTAGCCCTGGGTTTGATGTCCAGGGCTATGCGGATGACGTGGATATCATGAGGCAAGTTTGCTGGGTTCATCTCTGATCTCATGCAAGGACTCAGTGTCAACTGTCAATCAAAACAACACTGTCATTGTCCCTTTTACGAGGAGGAAAATGCTCTCGCTTATAGCTCCCTCGTTATACGGTATTATTGTTGGTTTTTCCAAAGAAGTTAAATATCTAGGGGTCATCCTTGATCAAAAACTGAACTGGAAACAACATTTACTAAAAGTTCAAAATAGAGCCACAAAGGCTTTTTGAGCCTGTCAGAGACTCTACGGATGTATTTGGGGACTACAACCAAAAATGATCTACTGGTCATTTCTAACAATCATTAGGCCTATGGTCACCTACGCATCGCTAGTGTGGAGGCCTAAAACCGAACAAAGGACAACGCAAACTTTATTGAATAAGGTTCAGCGTATAGCCTGCATTGGTGTTACGGGCTCAATGAAAACATGTCCAACCGCAGCAATGGAGGCACTCCTAGGACTAACTGCATTGCATCTGCATGTTAAAAAGGAGGTGCTACTATGGCCCTTAAGATGCAGGCGGAGGGTATTATCAAACCAGGCAATATCTTGGGTCATCTGGAAATCTTCAAGGAGTTTCAGACAAACCCTAATATAGCAATGCCTTCCGACTGTATGCCAGCTAAACTGAATTTCCCCAAACCATTTTGTGTTAGGTTACCTAACCGGGATTTGTGGAGTACAGAGGGACCATTCTTTGAGCGAGGGGTATGTTTTACAGATGGATCAAAAACGGAAGATGGGGTGGGGGTAGGAATATAATACGGAAGTGGGACATCCCTCTCGAAGTCCTACCAATGCTATCGTTTTTCAAGTAGAAGTGCATGCTACAGAACTTTGCGCGAGGAAAGGCATATCAAAAGGCCTAAACGACGCAAAGGTTTATATTGTCAGACAGCCAATCGGCCTTAAAGGCTCTTAGGTCTTTTACCATTGAGCCAAGGCTGGTATGGGATTGTCTGAAGATTATTAAGATTTTGGCAAGCTCAAATAAGGTAATACTTGTTTGGGTGCCAGGTCATGCTGGAATTATGGGAAACGAAATAGCTGATGGCCATTCATTGGACCATAGCCGTTCTGCGGCGTCATTAAGGGGCACCTAAGGGCAGCGGTAAAACGCTGGGAGGATGTGCAAAAGTCCTCCTACTGTCGCAGAATTCCGGGTTTGCAACAAGCAGATGAATTTATTTCACCTCCGTCAGTCTACTTAGGAAACCCGAGTTTATT
The DNA here is from genome assembly GCA_963556165.1 of Tipula helvola. NCBI lineage: Eukaryota > Metazoa > Arthropoda > Insecta > Diptera > Tipulidae > Tipula > Tipula helvola. The sequence goes on along the minus strand of OY744482.1, from coordinate 74,927,174 downwards.
TATTTATTTATTTATACTGAGAAAAGTCTACAAATTTGAAGAAGAATAAAAATTGACATAAAAATATTTTTAGGTTGGAGCAAAATGTTGCTTCAACCTACGTTTAAAGCTGTCTTTACTTAAGTAAAAGTCGAACAAATGATCGATTTTATTAAAACTCTTCGACATCATGTTTACCGGTTCATTGTCACCATAGTTTGTTCTGTGTTTATTCAGATGAAGGAACTCATGATCTCTTAAATTCCTACTCGGTGCCTTTATTTTAATTGATTCCAGTATGATGGTGCATCGATTTGATGAAGTGAAATATTTCCAATAAACGAATACTTTAAAAGCTCTCGTCTATTTGCCAATGTTGTCATTTGATAGGTTTTGCATCCAGTAGCATATGATGGTAATCGCTTCAGGTTAACGTGGTACGGTAAGTCATGGTCGTAATCCCATCCGTCTTTACACGTTATATACCGTATAAACTTTTTTTGGACACTCTCGATTTTTCTGATGGGTTTGTCGTAAAAAGGACACCGGATGTTGACAGCGTATTCAAGTTGAGATCTGACGTAGGCATAATACAGGATCTTGATTGTCTCGAGGTCATGAATATCCCCAGTCCAACGCTTAATAAAACCAAGCATGGAATTGGCTCTAGCAACGCATTGCTCAATATGCTTAGTAAAGCACATGTTTTCAACGAAAGTAACCCTAGGTCTTTAATCTCGAATACTTTTTGTAAAAGTACGCCATTTATTTGATATTGTTGTGTAACAGGGTTAACTTTCCGATGGAATGATAAACTCTTACACTTGTTGATGTTGAGACTGAGGAGGTTAGACTCACACCATTTCGCTAGATTGTCGATGTCCTCTTGTAGCTTATGGGTATCGCTGATGTTTTCTACTGTTTTAAAGATTTTGAGATCATCTGCAAACATTAATACCTTAGAATGTTGTATTACTTCAGTAACGTCATTGATGAAAATTATGAAGATCCAAGGACCAACATGAGAGCCTTGTGATACTCCTAAAGTAGCTTGAATTGATTCTGATCTTCTATTACTAGTTGAGGCTGCTTACTGGCTTCCTTACAGGTCACATTCCCTTAAGGTATCACCTTAAGAAAATGGGCCTAAGTACGACAGATGGATGCCGCTTCTGCAGTCATTTTCCGCCAAAGACTGTAAAATTTAGGAGAGAGAATAGTGAGCCCAGATAGTATGCATCATACGCCGGCCGGTAGTATTATCAGGTTTATTAAGAGCCTGAATATTGGCTGGTTCGCTCATTGAGTAGGGTTCATGCACAAAATATTTTTTAGATCGCTCGCAGTGCGAGGTGGCTTGAACGCCCACATAGCCCTCCAGTAATAATAATAATAAGAATAGTAGATCTACGTCTAGCTCTTTCTGAAGTATGGATGGTCTGGTAAAATCCGTAACGATGTATTTTTATTTTCTAGCCGCTTTAGGTAACGATGTTGCCTGCTAGGTTTTCAATTGATCAAAAATAAGTTTATTTAACTCAGAATGCTCAGCAAGTTTTTTATTTAGAGCCTCTAGGCATTTCGAGACATCTCTTAAAATTTGGCCGTCGTTGTTATCTTTTGTTTTTGACCCCTGACGCTGACCTTAGTCACTTGTCCATAAGATTCTTTCCCTCGCAGGTTATAAGATCTCTGATTTATCAGTGATTGATCGCAACAGGGTCTCTTTGGATTGGGTCAGATTTTCTTGCACGATACCTTATATTTTTCAGTTCTTTAGCTACTCCATATACACAATAATTTACTGGATGTTGCCTCTTGCGATTAATGCATTTTGCTACCGAGTTCCTATCTAATGTGCGTGGCCTCGAAAGGTGGTTATCAGCGCATTTAACGCATCCTGCCACATGCTCACAGTATCTATGAGTATGATTGAAGCCCTGACATTTTTTTGCACTGAACTGTCAACAATGACTTTTTCCTCACTGATTCAATTCTGACTTTCATATTTTGAACTGATAATGTCATCGGTAGCCGTTGTTTTGTGAGGACGCTGTTGCCTTTATCTCGCTTAGGTGTAATCCTCTAGTCATAACCTCAACTGGTCTTTCATGCTTGTCTTTTTAAGTATTCCACGGAACTTTCTCACTCGTTAAGCTTCATAACTTCCAGACATCGTTATTTAGAGCTTGAAGTATTTGTCCGTGATTAATGTCGTCAGAGCTTTGACAGTCGGATAGTCTTTGATATTAACTATGTTAATAGGTGGAGGCTATTTTTGGCTCTCTTTAGTTGATGAGTTGATAAGTTACTCGATGTTGATGTTTGCTATTGCTTTGCTTGCTCAACATATTCTGGCGATGATCCTGTTTTCCTTTTTTTTTCTGGGATTCAGATTCTCTTGTCATTTCCTATGCTTCAGTAGCTTTCATATTTAATGTGGGGCTGATTGGATGTTCCGGTTCAGGTCTTCATTCTTTCTCTCTCTATATCTCTCTGTCTCTCTCTCTGTCTCTCTCCCTCTGTTTTTTTTTTTTTTGGGGTTGGGTAACGTATGGAAAATCTTCAGAAGACGATGCATCGGTGGGACAAACACCTCAGCAACAGTGGCGGATTTCTACCACCTAAAAACCACACACCCGCCGCTTTCACATTCTCCATGCGGAACTATCGTTAGACATTACTTCACTTGGAGGTGACTAGCCATTTGGCTCTTTATTCTTTCTCGTACTGGTTCTCAGCAAGATCTCCAGCCTTTTCCAAAGCTTCCTCCAATAGGCTGTATATGATTCTCTCTAGTACTTTACCAGCCGTCTGTCTCTGTCTCTCTCCCTCTCTGTCTCTCTCTCTCTCTGTCTCTCTCTCTGTCTCTCTCTCTCTCTCTCTGTCTCTCTCTCTCTGTCTCTCTCTCTCTGTCTCTCTCTCTCTGTCTCTCTCTCTGTCTCTCTCTCTGTCTCTCTCTCTCTGTCTCTCTCTCTGTCTCTCTCTCTCTCTCTCTCTCTCTCTCTCTCTCTATTTCTATCTCTCTCTATCTCTATCTCTCTCTCTGTCTATCTCTGTCTCTTTCTCTCTCTCTCTCTGTCTCTCTCTCTCTCTCTCTCTCTCTCTCTCTCTCTCTCTCTCTCTCTCTCTTTCTCTCTGTCTCTCTCTCTCTCTCTCTCTCTCTATCTATCTATCTATTCTCTGTCTCTCTCTGTCTCTCTCTCTTTCTATCTATCTATTCTCTCTCTCTGTCTCTCTTTCTCTCTCTGTCTCTTTCTCTCTCTGTCTCTGTCTCTCTCTGTCTGTCTCTCTCTCTCTCTCTCTCTCTCTCTCTCTCTCTCTCTCTCTCTCTCTATCTCTCTCACTCTCTTTAGTAAGGTAATTTCGTTACTCAGCTTTAAAACTACCTCTAGGCTGTTTAACTGTGCACGAAGTTTGCGTTTTTCGCTTTCACCAGTTGAGTTATGTACATACATAGTTCTAGGAGTAGATTAAAACATTTCAATATCTCCTATAAAACTAGCTTTTAAGATTGTAGGCGATCTCAAGATTCGGTTATCCTTTTGAAAAAGGATTTTTATTTTGCCTTGTTATGTTTACTACTACTACAGCCAAGTTTGCCGCAGTAGTAGCAGTGCTTGTGGTGATATGATATCTGTCCCAGCTGCCAAGTACATCGCTGCGGAGACATTGAGAGGATACTTGCAACTTCCACGGGATTTTCAAATTTACTCCATTTACTGAGTAGTACTTTCTCATTCTTAACAATTGCACTTACCTTTTCCAATTTGCCTTTAGCTAAAGACCATTAATTCTAGATTGGTTGAAACTGTGGCTAGTTGGGTGGATAATATTTTTCGGAATAATCGATAGCTCGCAAGTAGTGATATGCTGTTGAATTAGGCCAGAATTTCACAGGATCTTTGTGTTATCGAATAAGTGGTAAAAGCCTCTTTTGGAAACATTCTTCAATGTATAGAAATCTGATGCCAAAGTTAAAGATGTGCCGAATTCTCGAGTCTTTAAGTTACATGACTGAATCTAAAAACAGCAATAATTGTGGATTTGCCAGATCAAGTGATTTTGCAACCATTAAATTTGACCAAAATGGGGTTTCCTTATATTTGTGCACAGTTTTGACGTGATAACGTCTTACACCTCAGAATCGTTCAGAAAGTGAGTGCCACGAAATTTTGCCCTTGGTCGTGGGCGACTTACGGTCGTGTAGACGACACATCTCACACCGAACCTTTTTTTTTTCTATTTTCTCGTGTCATTGGTAATGTTTTCAAAATGGCAAATTAAAGAGAAACAAATTTGATGCATGTGTAGTTAAATCAGCTACCAAGTTAAAATCGTCATTTGTGACTTTATACGAAACATCCAAAAAACTTCTCATTTCCTTCTAAAAATTCATAAAACTGAAAATTTATATCGAACTTAAAGTACATCAATTAAATTTTAATTTTTTATTTTACAGGTCGTCCTCTGGGTGTCATGGTTCTCCGTCTTAGGATTTTTACATCTATTATCACAACTATGCAAAGATCGTTTTGAATATGTAAGTATAAATGTGTTAATTGCATCTCCAATTTATAATAAAACATTATGTATACATATTGATATTGTGCAAAAACAATAAAAAAAAAATTTGCATCTCTAGTATACATTACATAACATCTGCACGTCTGTCTATAACGAAAAGAAATAAACTTTCACTATGCATTGTGATAAAGTAAAAACAAAACTTTTACTTGAATATTGCTGCGTCGCCGAATATAAGACAATTTTTCAATAAAACAATGATATCTAGAGTAGTATTTCACTCTAGAAGAGAGCCTCTTAATACACGAAAAGACCTTTTGTTTTACATATTTTACTTTCTTTGAGTTAAGTGACAATTTAAAACATATTGCAATTTAGCGTTGACTGAGCAACATCTAATACAAAAATAATTATTATCTTTCAATTTCTCAATTGAAAGTAAATACAGTGTAGGCTCGATGCGAAAAAACAAAATTCTTAACAAATTTTTTTTTTTTACAATAATTATTGTAAAATACGAAATAATAAACAATTGTTGTAATTATCAAAAGTTAAGAAATATTTTTGTTGAGTTGCATTTATCGAATCTTGCCCAAACCGAGCTTATACTGTAAACAATTTTTATAGTATTTCAACCACTTAACCGCGAATTATGTAATTGTATGTACAAAAAACCAGGAATTATATTCGGAAATGATTTTTTTTTTTTTATTAAGTTCTACACTCGTTTTAAACGCTGAAAGTGAAATTTGTAGTAGACAAAAATAAAAGCATTTCGTTTTGGTTTGAGACTTTGAGAAACATGATACATATGTATGTACTTTCATGATCATAAAAGATGATTTGTTATAAACATACTTAACACTTAACGGACGGACCACGTAGATTAACGTTGTTTCATTGCAACTTTGAAAAACGGGCAACGTAGATTTACGTATACGTTTTTATTTAAACTTCTTTTACGGTTTTCGGGGATTTTTGAAGAAATTAAATAAAAAGGTATACGTAAATCTACGTGCTCGTCTTTCGAAGTTGCAATGAAAAAACATAAATCTACGTGGCCGTTAAGTGTTAACATATTATTATGTAATAACGTATCCGATTTAGATGTTGTTTTGTTATTGACATTAAACAGCGCGCTTATATTGAGAATGATGAATTTTGTCAGTAAATTAATTGTAGGAAAATGTATGAAACCATATGCCAAGCCCACAAAATCTATTTCACCAATTTGGGGGGTTTCCTGACCAGATTTAGGTTTGTGAAGAGTCATATTTTGGGCACTGTCATTACATTAGATTAGGTCGATGATCTAAAATGACAAAACGTTAATTGATACAAACAAGCCAAAAAAACACATTCTTCAAAGCGCGCAAGTTGATTCAATTTAACACGTTCAAAATCAATAAAACAATAATTAATTGAACATTTGGTATGCAAAATGTTTTCCTTGAAAATTACATTTATGACATTTTTATGGTTTGTGGTCAGAATACAAAATTTGAACGCGTCTGCCTTTGCAATATTATTGTGATTTCAAATTTTGTAAACAACTTATGTAATTTGTATTTTTTGGGTTTATTTCAGTTATCATTTTCACCAACAACACCGGGATGGTCACATTTTCGACTCGTCGCCTTGCTATCATCGATTTTAACAATATCCGGTGTTATGTTTATCATCTGTATTGGCGTTGGGCTTATGAGCGGAATTAATACATTTGCATTTATGGCAGCTGAGGTAAGTTTTCGTTTGTATATGTGTTAGATTAAGTGTGTTAAAACAGGTTTGGGGTGCATTAAAGATTTTATTATTCACACACGCTTATATTATAAATTTTAGCGTTTGATTATTTATCGTTTTTTTTTTTTTTGTTATCTTGGGCAAAATTAATTGAGCCAACAATTTTTTTTTTGTGGTGACATTTAATTTGTTGAATATTAAGTAATTTATAATTTTCATAAATTATAGTCAAAATTATAAAAAAATCAATTTGTATTCGGTATAAAGGTTGGGGGGTTAAACTTAGCAGGATATACATAATTTCGCACCACTAAGCAAAATTATGTCATTTTGTTTTTAATTACATTTGCAAATTAAACGGTGCGTGTGTTGTAAGTAACAACGGATGTGCGTGTTGTTAAATTTTTGGATGATCTCAAAATTACGCTTATAATTAAAATATATTACGAATCTTTCCTTGAGGACTTTCACTTTAATGGAAATTTGGCCTTGTGATAAACTGCTACTCAATATATATGATTAAACTCCTAGAGGATGTCCTGTGAATATGCGCATCACACATTTTAAGATAATGCATATTCGCGACTATACACTACATTAAATATCGATCCATGATTGATACGAATACTAAAATTAGATTAAAATCGACTTCAAGACAATTAAATAAGCTATGCCACTGTCATTTAATACAAAACATTGTTCATTTCAAATATTTTTTAATATTTTAATGTAACTTTGAGATAATTGTCACAAGCAATTTGTCATCGCATACTCACGTTATAAAATTTTCAATCTACGTGACCGCTTGCATTAGAATATAAATTATAATTATTAATTACGTAACCACAAGCCTCGAGATATCAACACAATTTTGGGTGATTGAGAAATTTAAAATTCATGAAACGCGAACGTACACAAAAAAATAAAAAATAATTGAGCCAAAACATTTAATTAATTTTTTTTTTTGGAGGGTAATTTGTACACTACGTTTCTAGCAAAATTAGGTTTTGAAACGGTTGTTTGTTAGTTTTTGGATTTTATGCAATTGACATAAATATTTGGTGGATTGGAAAATTGGAATCTACCATAGGAACCTTGTACATAAATTAATATGATTGGGGGAGATTGCGCCAGCTGTCTGTTGTCTGTTCACGTACGCACTTATTATTTAATTACGTTTAATTAGTACATAGCTTTAACTCTACTTATGTTAATTATATAATTAGTACAGCAATTTAGCGCAGACGGAAAGCGATAAAGCAGGGATATTATTTGAAAAATAAGCATTTGATTTTTCTCGTGCTTAATTTTCATAGTATAGTTATTTCGAGAAGAGTAGTTGATCGATGTGAAGGGCAGAGTTAGCACTGTTATATTGTTGATATTTTAGTGAGGTGATTAAAATTATTACTGTTGTGAAAGATGTATATTGGTCGCACCGCCAAAATAAACCGGCTGGCCACCTAAAATATTCAAATCATTTTACAACAAGTTTGTGTTTAATGTGGTCGAGACGGATTACCGGTTAAGACCTATTCTTAATTCTCACGACATAATAAGAGCAAGGATTTTGGTCGTAAAATGAGACTTGACAGTTCAGATTTTCATCTACATATACTAGCTGTGCAATTAAAATAAAATGAAACGTGCTAGTATTTAATACTAGAACAATTTGTCGTGTCCAAATAAGAGTATTACATCTATAAATCATTAATTTTTTGGAGGGGCGTATCAATTTTTCAATGTTAAATTTGGCTTAATTTTTTTTAATAAAATTCTTGCCACACTTTTGTTTTTTTTTATATAAATTTTTTTTGCCGAAATTAGCATTAACAATTTTTAAGCCTCTCCACAAAATTAGCTATTTATAGATGCAATACTCTTATTTGGACATGAATTATTGTCGATCGTGGCTGTCAATTCTTAAAAAATCGTGTAAAAGACGTCAGTTTTATGGTATAAAAATGGAACAAAGTGAATTCCATGTTTTGATAAAACTTTTTAGAAAGTAAAACGGAAAAGGAAGTCAAAACATTATGGCGAAATTTTTAAGTGGTTTCGTCATTTTTGGGGTGACCGATGGATGCCTTGCAAAGGTCACACCTTCAAAAAATATCAATAAATCCATGTAATGCTAATGACTAATGGGCAATAAAAGATCAAATGTGCTTGAAATTTCTGAAGATGTGGGCATCTCAAATGACCATGTTCATAATATGTTGCATCAACATTTGCATATGAAAAAGCTATCAGTGAAATGGATGCCACTGACAATTTAACAAAAAGTGGAAGTGTGAAGACTTTTATGCACGATTTGGACCTGGTCGAACGAAATCATGAATGATGAAACAAGGATTCGCTACTACCAACATGCATCAAAGAGAGCAAAAACAGTTCCTTCAGCGGAAAATGTTTTGCTCACGGTCTCCTAGGATGCTTGTGGCATAGTTTTTATTGACTTCTTAGAAAAGTGAAAAACGATAACTGGAGGGTTTTATTGATCTTTTCTTAAAGATTCTTTTTCATCAGGTATTTAACCCTTTTTCACATTTTTTTGAGTTACTTGTTCTTATTGATTTTTCTTATTGTACTCTAAACATATCCAAAGGTACTTACAATATTACGTCGAACTCAGTTCTGTGTAGCCTTCTAGGTTTGCAAGTCAATGGCCGTCACGCGCTCAATTACGCTTTTTCTTTGTAGAATAGTTTTGAAAAACCATAAAAACCGTGTAAGGGGTAAGAAAAAAATAATAGAACAATGATTGTATTCAATTTAAGGCTGCATGATACACAACATTTTTTGTTTTCTGCTCCGGAGGTAAATAAAAAGTGAGGATGGTTTCCCAACTCGGGAACACGCCACATATAGCTGACCGTGTGAAAAGCATGACATCTCCAGATTAATGCCGCACACTTCCAGCGACTACCCTTGTGACTTGTTTATGGTCATCGCAAATGCAAGTTTCACCAGGTACTGAACGCGTTTGAACTGGAACGGCAAATCAGTTGAAGTCAAGGGAATTCGCGATATTAGGCATTTTTCTCTCTTGAACGGCCCTTTCAAAACCCTTGCCACTATCACATTGTTCATTAACTTCGTCACAATCAGTCGGGTTCCATTGCAAAGTTTCGGGGCATGAAGATTTCGTAGCATAATTAATGATGACAGATCCAACTTTAAGACGCAAATGGTGAGGCGGCATGCCAGGCAAATCCAAAGAGTTTAGGAATTCCACTGGATAATTGACGACTTCGTCTACGTTTTAAACGCGATCGATCGATTTGTATGAACGCAATTCTACCGCAATTTGATTTTGGATCGAAAGCGATGCAAAATGTCTATCCCATAATTGACGTTTGTTTGAAGGCTGACATATCGAAATGATCATAGCGAAAAGTGTACGAACTTGATTGGCAGGCGAAGAAGCTATTCCATTGTCATGCAATGGTAACTATTGACATGCTTCTCGAAATGTTGCACACACCACACCATTCACAGTCCTCAATGACTCAAATGAAGTTGAACCGCGCACATTTACCAAAAGCAACCGAATGTAGAAGCAATCGTCGTTATTTGGATAGATTGTGTAAATTCGCCCCAATGCATCAGTTGAAAACACACCTGGATAACCATCTGCAACGATGCATTCCATGTGTAATATCGAGACATATCCGAGTAAAGCAATTTTCTCGCAAACGGATCACTGGCGCAAGTTGAAAACAAACTCGTTAATGTTGTTGCTGGTGGTCTTCCACTCGCTGTGCTGCATTCTCTGCGTTGAAATACACTCTTGGCCATTCTCCAAATAAACTGCCAGATGCACAAAAGTCGGATGACATTCATGAATCGCAAATGAAAATATTCTCCAGAGTGCTTCGTTGCAGTTCACATATCGGCCCATTTGAAACTTGCTGATTTCATCTCGTTCAACGCCAATAACCGCCATATCGCTTCCTTTGGTGACGTGTTTGCAAACATACTTAATCGATTTCACCGAACTGCAATACTCAACATTGATATGTGTTTTAAATGCCTTAGACAATATTGGCGAATATGGCACGGCCATGTATTGTCTACCACGATATCCGCTAGTTTCAATTGAGTGATGAATGTTCTGCCATTGTCATCTGGTACATTTATTGTCGGACATACAAACCGAAGTGGGTTTGTGTTGTCCGCATGGTCTTCACCACTTCGTGCAACTCTGGATCTATCTCAGGGTCAGGAATTTCGGCAGAAATGATGTCATTAATTTGGTCTGGTGTAATTTTGTCCACCATCCAAAGAAGAATGTGTGCGTGCGCCAAACCTCTTCAACTGAATACATCCAGCATCGAACAGAATCGTATACAAGTTGTTTCGCAATGAAGTCCATTAAACATCTGAGTTTTTATTTGAACACTCGTGCTGTAACGTCGTGACGATCGCTTAGTGTTTGACCTGGATACAATAACTTCTTAATCTCTAGCCATTTTGGATTGCAAGTAAACGTCACAAACAAACAAATCCGGCCGTCCATAATTGCGCACGTAAGTCATCGCGTGCTGGGAGTACCTAGTGCATGTGTCTCGGACTGCCAATGTATGTCGATGGCAAAATTGTGAGTCGACCAACATCTGTAATATCTGCATCGCTATTGACCGCATCTCGCAAGTGAATATATTCTTCAGATCGCAACTTAGCCTGTTTGAATCGAATGTAATTGAGTCGTTCTGGCTCAACCTTAACGTACCTACATACAACCGCATAATGTTCAAATAATCGGCGATATCTCAGTAGCTGGTTGTCATTGTTTTGGCGAATCATCATTCGATATGCGTAAAAGTTCATTGAACTGACCTTTTTATTTGACTCGGCCCCTAAAAATTTACAATTTATAAAGTGATAATCAAAAGTGTTTTTTTTTTGTACTAACCATTGGCCGGTTTTAACATGTTGTATCTTAAGTGATGTCAGACTTCACCACGGCAAAACATAAGCGGATATTGCAGTATCTCACTTATTCGCTGTAGTGCGTTTCCAGTTCGGTGTTTCATGATTATATCACGCGTTTCCAAATTTCACCAACAACAACAATTGATATTTCACTAACTGTAGGTGCATTGTATTGTCGTTCATGAGTTCCTGCTAGTCGTTTGTCCGCTTTTATGACAATGCTGTGATCATCGGATGGCATCTGTTCCAACGAAGTCGTAAACAGTTTGATGAGCTCATTGTGTTCGTGTAACATTTGCAGCAATTGCTGACTATTTATCTTTTCGTTGTATTAAAGATAGCACATCGCCGATTTACTTCATCATGTGAATCTCCAAAAGTATATTTGCAGATATTTGTGTTCTTGATCTGAATGCACAACAGCGATCCAGCAAGATGAAAAATTTGCCCATGAATATGTATAGTTAAAGGCAAATTCTGTAATTTTTGTCTTCTGTTGGCTAGATATGTCTTAGTTTGTGTTATATCGTGACACTGTATTGTGTGTGGTGTGTTAGTGTATTTTGTGGTGTTAGTGTTGGTGTATTAGCATTCAATGCTGATATTGGTGAAATTACCTTGGATGTTGGATAGTAATTTCGTTCATTTACAATTTCACCACCAAACGACGTCATTTGAAGACAATCGTTGTACATCTTGATGTGTTGCAAGAACTGGTTCGAATTAGGAGATTCACCGTAGCAGCGTACGCAATGGCTCTGGTGGTGGAAGCAACTCTAGCAATTTCATCTTGCCGCTCGCGCAATACAATCCAGGCGGTTTTTTCTCAAATTTTACTGCATTACAATGCTGACAAACGACAGACATCTGACCGAATTGAACTGATGCGTGCGCACTGCACTGTATTGAATGTTTGGCTCATATCGAAAGGTTGCAAGTTTAACGTTCACCGGAATTTATTGTTGTCGACGTTGTCGTTCAATAGTCGCACGTTGTGATCTTATTTCATCACTTGGCCGAGCACGAATATCTCTTCTTCTCAATCGTTGTGTCTCATTGTAAGCTTCGTTGATCTCTTCTGACTGTCGCGTACGATTTTCAATCATTCTGATTCGAGCTGATTCCCTTTCAATAGCACGTTCCTCTTCCGTTCGGCGTGCTGTGACATTTCGGTATCGCATTGCATTCTGAGAACACCGACCAATGTTACCATGACCTCTTCTTGGCATCGTAACAAATATCGACTGTAAATGATCATCACTTTGTATAAATCGCACATAAAGTTTTCTCTAATCAATAATTTACCTTTGAAATAGCCAAAATAGAGAAAGCAAAAGAACGAAAAAGATGCAATTTCAATTTATGAAATCAACTGGAAAAACAAAACAAATCGATTACCGATCTATTCCAATGGAAATGGGGTTAGGTTTTCGCCGACAAACAAAAACAATGAACTCACTCAGAAAAAGATAGTTCACAGATTCGCAATGATATATTTCGTAAATGTAAACTATTTCACTCGAAAAATCAATGAAAAATGATAAAAATATCGAAAAGTCATTTAACCATGACCACTCATGAGCTCAAATTATCAAATCAGGAAGAACAAACAATATGCTGAGCTGTCAAACGTAATGACCGCCTACAGCGTTGAACCACCTTTTGAACTGTAATTCAATTGAATTGAAATACGAAATGTGTGCCTACAGCGCCACCTGTTGAGAATTTTTCGATTTTTCTTTTTTCCTAAACCTTCGCGTAAAAAGCGCAAGAGGAAGTAATAAGTATCCAATTTGGTCCAGTCGTTTTCAAGTTTTAAGCATCCGAACAAACCACGATCCATTTGTATATATGTATGTATACAGCAGATTTAATCGAAAGGTAGGTTCATAGGTTGTAAGGTTTGTTTTGCAAAGCGTTACGTTTTTACTAACACACTAACGTGTCAGCCACTATGTAATGTGATTGTCCTAACTACAAATTGTCATGCATTTGTATCACTTAAAATGGGGTAACGATGTGATGTAGTATAATAATGACTTTGGAATCTAATTTGATGATCATTCAGGTTTAAATTTTTACGTAAGGTGGCAGTGTTACTAAACTGCGTATATAACACTTAAATATTGGGTAGACGATATTTAGCCAATTAACATAAACTTCACGTTAACAAAAATATATGTTCATGCATACATACATACTTACAGTGGTGGCCATATTATTAAGGACACATCAATTCTGTTGGGGAAATGTTTGCTTTTGGCGACTTATGTATTTTACTAAACATTTTTATAGCCTAGCCATACGAAACTATTATTTGTTAAGGTACATTCAAAATGCAAAGTTTTACTTTATACTAAATAATATTTGTACTAAAAGTAGAAATACATTTTTTTAACTAAATTAGAAATATCTTAAAAAACACATTTCTAGCTGAGCTACCTCAAAATATTGAGTGGATGCACATTCAGCATTATTGACTCTACATTTCTTTCATTTGGGGTTTTGTGCTATCTAGGCTAGAAACAGCTCTCAGGGCATTACATAAATTTAGATTAATATGAATAAAATTAGTACTAATTACAACAAGTAATTTTAGCCTTTATGATTTTTAATACACAAATAAAAATTACATTTTAAGTACAGTTAATGAATTTTCCACTTAAAAATATAACTTTTGCTCGTCTACTAGATACGATAAGTACTAATTAATACATATACCAACAAGTACTAATTTTATTCATATTAATCTAAATTTATTTAATGCCCTGAGAGCTGTTTCTAGCCTAGATAGCACAAAACTCCAAATGAAAGAAATGTAGAGTCAATAATGCTGAACGTGCATCCACTCAATATTTTGAGGTAGCTCACCTAGAAATGTGTTTTTTAAGATATTTCTAATTTAGTTAAAAAAATGTATTTCTACTTTTAGTACAAATATTATTTAGTACAAAGTAAAACTTTGCATTTTGAATGCACCTTAGCAAATAATAGTTTCATATGGCTAGGCTATAAAAATGTTTAGTAAAATACATAAGTCGCCAAAAGCAAACATTTCCCCAACAGAATTGATGTGTCCTTAATAATATGACCACCACAGTATATGCAAAACCAAATTTTGGAAACATTTTTCCTCACAAAATTGAAAAAAACTTTTTAGAATTTTGGAAAAGCCCAAATATCGAAATGCTGGGAAATTGGTAATTATGAGGTCAATTTAGCCAAATGCCTTTGGAATGAAATATCTGACTTGGTGAATATTATATGAAAACCTAAAATTTAGAACCGTTATATCTCCTTCAGCCATTGTTCAAATAATTCTTGAACTAGATGGCCCATTTAGTTATGACGATACCAGATTACATCGAATAATAGGTTTCTATCATACCTGGTTGAAAACAGTTTTCGTTCCAACGACAAAACCAACTAAAGATGTATGTATTCGTATAGTATATCGTCCAGTCTTTGGTCCATTTAGGTTAGGTTAGATTAAGGTGGTGGTTCACAGAAGGCCGGCATAGAAAGAAACTAAGTAGTCCATAGCCATACCACAATTTATTATTTACAACCTTCTCATTGAAACCATTTTGAGCTGTTGACAAAGCGCTGGATACTCTTCACGTTTGTCCTACTGAGGTCTGTCAGGTTGGACCGTTTAAGACGTCATGAAAATTAAAGTCTTGTAAGATATGTTCCGGTATTTTGACAACTTGCTTAGCTGAGAAAGTGTAGGCTTTTGCCTAAGATGAAATTTTGTAGATTTTCAAAGAATTTTTGCGTGTAGCTTAATAAAGGACTCTGGACAAAGAAAGTAAATCATTAATCTATGATAAATCCGACAATATACGTTTATTGTGAAAACATTAGGATCAGAAAGGCCAAAAGCAATTTTCACAGCAAAAGAGTTTAGAATTTTTCAACCACTGCACTTTAGTCGCTCATGATTAAATCATATTGACCACTATTACGATTTAGTTATTACCTTTACTTCGATTTCGCTGTTTTATAAACTTATTGGCAGCTGCATTTCAAGCCAAATTCGGTTTTGTTAAAAGGTTCTCTAAACAATTCTATAATTCCTAAGCTACCATTTAGCATCTGTTTTATATTTATTATACTCAGATCTTACCAACAGTATGCAAAAGTGTTTTCAGATGAAAAGTATTGGGCATCAAACCCCTCATATTTTAAAAGACTGCATGTCATAAACTTTTATCCGTCAGTCTCATAAATATTGATTTTGAAATCATTTGCAACTTTTTAACATTTATATTCGGTCTTGCCGTTTCGTAAAAATAGCTTTGAGAAAAATGAGCGTCCAAGTAAAATTTTGTCGGTTGCCTTTAATAAAATATGAGCAATTTTTGATTTTGTCAAGAGATTTGTTTAAGAGATTGTTGTCTGATTTTCTTTTAAATTTATTGGTAGTTTTATTTGAATGTAAGAATATGTAAGCATTGAAGGTTCGTCACGATTTACCCATTATTGGAATTTTATTGTGAGGCCGGCAGCAGATTTATCACAAATTCAGTGTGGTAACTTCAGAGTAGCATTTGAGCCGGTCAAAATATTTGCATCTAGAAAAACGTTCGCATCGCTTCTCCAAATAGCAAATTAAAATTTGTCATCTCAAAACTGTAACTGTGACATCGCTTGAAGTCATTTGAGTAAATAAAATTGAAATTTACCTATGTCACTTGAAACCGTTTTGGCTGAGGTAAAAATAATTTATGTAACTCTTAGTGACCTTACTCATTCTGTTGATACTCTCAATTGGGATTTAGCTCAACAGCTGGCCGCTCTCGATGTTCTGCATTGTAGCCTGCTTTCGTTGGCACAGTATAAGGCTAATGGTCCCGGTGAAATTTTTCCTGCTGAATTGCAGCACGATGGAGCAAAAGTAGCAGTCAGATTACACTAACCCTAAATCGTTTCTGCCTAGTAGTCTGTCGCCGAATTTTCTGGAAGCTTTGAAAAGGATCGTCGGCAGATTTATTAAAGCGTGCAGAGAAATAAAGCCAATTGATTTTATTTCCAGTTTTATTTATTTATTTATTTAGATCAACAGTACAAAATACCTCTGATCGACATACGTCTACATAAAATACAATCAAAGTCATTATAAAAAGAACAGAAAAAAACAAAAATTTAAATTTAAAATAATGGAGAATGTTTTTATGAAAAACGTTCCTCGATATCTCAAAATCGAACAAATTTTCAACCGAGTTCAACAGAAGTGTCGATTTGTAGATCAATTCATTCTTCCCGTAATTTGTATTTCTATTAGGTAACTGCAAAAATGCACGTCTTCTCAAATTATGAGACGGTACATAAAACGAATAAAGCTTTAAAAGCTCAGAGCAGTCAATGTGTCCCAGAATCATGTCACGCGCAAACATAGCAATCGCCGCGTCCCTACGAGCACTAAGCGGTTCCAGAGCTAATAACTGGCATCTCCCATTGTAAGGTGGCAAAATGTAAGTTTAGAGTGAAATGTCCAGAATTTAAGTTTCAAACTAATTGTTGCCGTTGACTGCAGCACATTTTAAAATAAGGTGGTAGTTTGGCTCCTTCAGGTAGCTACGACGAAACCACAAAATACAATTCCCAGTTCATACTGTCCTAGCGAATTATGTTCACTAAATCAAAAACTCAAGGATAACACTCATTTATGTGTGTTTGTTTTATGCCCACACAAATAATAGAAAGATAAATTTGTCTGTCTGTGCTTTAACCCATGAGTCATACAAAGTGTATCGACCCTAAAGAAAAAATGAGAACCCTACCTCCTTGAGTTCTCTATGTGGTTTCGTACTGAAAAGTGCACGTGCAAAAAGTTCGATCTACTCTTCAGGTAGCTACGACCTACGACCAAAACTACAATTCCTACTTCATACATTAAGTATGAGGCAAGAACGTACTGACCTAGCGAATTATATTCACTAAATCAAAAACTCTAGGAAAATTCTCATTTCTGTGTGTTTTATGTCCACACAAATAATAGAAAGAGAAGTTTGGCTGTGTTGTAAAGTCAATAAGATTTTCGGCTTTTTATAGACAAAATATATTAAAATGGCATTCGCAACATTTTTCGACTTGTTAATCAGAAAAAAATTATTGTTACTATATTTTGTCTATAAAAAGCCGAAAGAATCTTATTGATTTTGTTATTATAATAAAAAGCTACAAGCACCAATCCATGTCTGGTCGCTTCGGAAGACATCGCACAGGCTTGCGGGAGGTACCGTTGGAAATGTCTTAGAAAAGTATCTACAAGTTACCTCATTCGCTATAAGCCAGTTGAAGTCCAACTTCGATTAAATTCAGTTATTGGTTTAATATAATATGTAGCTTTGTGGAGTTGCCTTCCGTGGAATTTTTAATAAGTTTGCTATTCCTAAAGATAACGTTCCTGATCATGTCTTGCTTTTGAAAATGAGTAGTCATTTCGATTCGGTTTTTTAAACGCAGCAAGCATTTAAACCCTCGGATTTGTTTCATATTTTTGGCCGGATGGCATGGAATTGAGATGAATAGATGTCAGTTTCCCCTAAAATTCATTTATTGTTCGACCACGTTCTAGTGTCGTAAAGCATAACGTAGTGAACAAGGTTTAGTATGATAACATAAGGCATCCTATAACAATCTTAGATTTTTTTTGCCGAGGAATGTGCATACAATTTCAGTGAAATAGTTAGCAAAATTTGAGTTTTATCATCTAGCTAGCTTATATTAGTCTAGAATTTCTGTCCAACCTAAGCTCTGCGGGCCAGAAGCTAGCTTCTGACAGTATACAGTATATTCTTAGAAGTAATTATAATATTTACATGTTAACGACATCTTTCGTATCGGGACCAGTATCGTTAGACCACGGCCCGCCGCGGCTTGGAAGGATTATTTCGTTTTGGTCCGCGAAGTAAATTAATTTTCAATACCGCCTTTAATTTCGGTTGGACACCCCTATAGGTCTAGCTAAACGAAAAGAAAGTACATAATTATTTTGCCCCTTTCCCTCCAATCTCTTAGCAACAAATACATTAAGCGCACTAATCTTTTATAAAATTACGAAATTTTGCAACTATGTTTACCCGTAACTATAAAAACTATAAAACTACATTATAGTTCATCAACCTCTCTTTCTCATCTCAAACCACAAAAAAATATTTTACTGTTCTCATTATTTGTGATTCATTCGGCCTGAGTCACAAATAAAAAGGTAAAAAACTAATTTTCGTTTGTAGAAAAATTTTCACTTTTTCATAAGAAATTATATTACCTACTACATATATGTGTATGTACTTTGCAAATACATAAAATAAAAAAAAAAGTAATAATTTCTTGTTATGTAAATTTATCTCAATACATGCGCGCAGCCACACAAAAGATCAAACACCAACTTTCGCTCTTAATTGTGGCAAATGGGAAATTTTTTGGTTCACGTAATTTACATGTAAATGAAATTTTCTTTTTTTCTAAGTTTTCCACCATAATGGAGGACAATCAATTTTATAATTATTGGCGCGCGCTACTAATTTTGTAATTTGCTTTCTACGGTGATGTAGTCATAAACTAGATAATTTAAATGCATTAATAATCGGTTTAGCTAAATGAGAATAACCTTAAAAGTCGTATTTCTTGACCTCAAAAATTCTAAATAAATCAATTATGTAAAAAAAAAAATATATATATACAAGTATTACGGTTACAACATTGCATGATTAAGTACGATTTGAACGGCACACATGAAAGTGCATTTACCCTATACCCAGTTACAAGTAATTTATTGAAGGTAACGCGCAACGCGACTTAAATCCATAAAATTAAATTGCTTCGTTATTGTTTGTTTCTAGTTTTATGTGTATACAATTTTAAGACGCGGATTTAATTAAATACAAAACTAAAAATCGGTGCCAATATTTTGCACCACATGATCTAAAGAGTTTCAAATATTTAGCATAATTTTCTCATTTTAGTATAAATAATTTGTGGCAAACGTTTCTTTCGATAACATTATCACGATTTTACGATTTTACAAAAATGACTATAAACGAAGTCATTTATTGAGGTTAGCATGACATAAAACTTAATATATAATCGGAAGTCATAACAAATCATAATTTAGGTTAAATTTAGCCATGACAGTGACAACCAGATAAATTAATTAATTTTCAATTAGCTAATTTGTATTGTACATACAAATGCAAATTAAAATTTAAAACAACGATTTTATAATTCATAATCGATTGTTTGATGTTCATTCATTCTTAAGTGGTTTTTCTGCTACAATGCAAAGCAAATTAATTACTAAAACTATTTCCCTCGATTTCCCCGCTTGCCCATCTGCGAACCAACTATGTATTTTGTTTTATCAAGATGACATTGACACAAATCTTGAAAGTATTTTTTTGTTTTTTTTTTCAATTAGTAACAAGAAATTTTAAATGTAATTTTAATTGGAAAACAACGACTACAAAATGTGTTAAATTATTAATTTGTGTGAAGAGTTTATGCAGCATATTCTGATTTATAATTAAAATAGCATAATGTATGTAGTACGCAAGTCTTGGTGGAATTGATATTTCAGGGTTTTGTTTAATTTGTTATATTTACAGAGCTGAGTGGTATTTCAATGCATAGAATTCTTAATATGTGTGTATTTCTCATTCTCAACATACAAGTTAAAATTGAAAGTTAATTACAAATTTTAAATCCAAAACAAAATCTATTCTAAATCGAAACCAAATAAATATCTTAAAACTGCATAATATTTACAGGAAAGTCAACGAACGGAACGAGTTGCGTCAGCTATATTCTAGTCTCAGTTCTATTTGGAGGCCACCATACAAACAAATCCTGTTGGAGCAAAAGTAAATTATTAAAAATATTCGGTAAAGAACCTTTGCGGACACCGTCTTTGTTTAATTTTTATAAAAAGAACGGCAAACAAATTAACTTCTCTCTACAGTAGCTTTAGCAGCTGGGCTGAAATCAAGATTTTCATAAACAGTATTTTATTGCCCCTAGCAAAGTAACTATTTTTTACATAAAAAGTAAAAATTAACTTTTGGCATCTCTCAGATGACTTTGTCACATTAACGCCAATTAAAATTTGATTAAAAACTGTTGAATACCTAAGATAGTAATTGGGTCGAAATTTTTACAATAACCTATTTGGGCTTATACAAGATGAAAAATTATTTGCATCCGAATTTTGGACTTGAATCCAAATATCCAATTGAATTAGGATTTATTGACACTGAGTCTTGTCCTGATTTATCAGGATATCGAACATTCTATTTAGTATGTATTTACCACACGCCACTCTTAATTAAATTTTATTTTGTTAATTGTGATTTCGTTAATTTTAGCTAATCTTCCGTCTTTAAACAATTTTGTAGTGTCGATTGGACTGCTGCTATTTTTGGTGGACTGAACATCTCAAATTTTAGATAATGGTTTTGCATTATTTGCTCCAAAGAAATTTGTTGGTTCATATTATGATGAGCCATGGTTCGATCGACGATTAAAAAATATTTCAAACCGTGAATCAAAAGCTTTTAAGTATTAAAGCTTTCTGGAGATTTTAAAATTAAAATATCTCGAATTATGCAAAGAGTTTAATGTTTTACAGATTGAAAGCGAAATTTTTACTAACCCTAAACGATTTATTGCATTTATAGATAAGAAAACAAAATTACAGGGCTTCAATAAGCAAGGCGTTTGCACATTTTTCAAAAGTTCCTTTGCTAATGCCGAAATAATGAACGCTTTACCTGATTATGACGGTTTCTACAACTCATATACTACGATCCAACTCGCTACCTCGCAGATTTTTAATGATCTAGAATGTTTAAATACTGCTGGTGGTTTAGGTTTGGCATGCACACATTCTTTATGCAAAACCTTTACTTCATTTATGAACTTACTTTATTTTATTTTTTTATACTAATATTTAAATCAGGTAGAAGAACGATAATACGTATATAGAGGCATTTCGATTCTCTCTGCGATACCAAAGCTTTTTGGATCGTTGGTTAAATCTAGATTAGAATTTCATATAAAAAATAGAATAAGTTCTCCCCAACACGGTATCAATTAACAATTTGATTGTTTTTTCTAGTGACGTATTCGAGACTGTTGGAAACCGTGGACAGTTGGATGTGACCTATACAGAATTTTCGAATGCTTTTGATAAATTAGAGCACGCAATTCTTCTGCGTAAATTAAGTGGTTTTGGGTCCGATTAAATGGGTTGCGTCGTATCTTTCAAACCGTATACAATGCGTCAATATCACACACTCCATTACGTCCTTGTGTGATGTTCCTTCTGGAGTTCCACAAGGTATAATGCAGGTGACCTAATAAATGTATGCGAACATTAAGCCTGGGGGGCTATTTGTCAATTCGATTCGAAAGTGATCGACTCTTCGATTTATAAGATTCCGATTTGATTTAAATAAGAAACGAACGAATCTGATTCAATTCAAATAAGAATCCAATAATCGAAGAATCGAGTGCGTTCGAGTCGAATTCACAAATAGCCCTCCAGGGGGAAGTATGTACTGGGGGGGGGGGGGGTATTTGTGAATTCGATTCGAACGTATTCGACTCTTCGAAGTATAAGATTCGTATTTGATTTAAATAAGAAACGAACTAATCTGAGTCAATTCAAATAAGAATCCAATTCATCGAAGGCTCGAATACGTTCGAATCGAATTCACAAATATCACCCCCAGTACATACTTCGAAAACAGGGGGCTATTTGTGAATTCGATTCGAACGTATTCGACTCTTCGAAGTATAAGATTCGTATTTGATTTAAATAAGAAACGAACTAATCTGAGTCAATTCAAATAAGAATCCAATAATCGAAGACTCGATTGCGTTCGAATCGAATTTCCAAATAGCCCCCCTGTTGGGTTTCACGAAATACCTACTTAATTGTCTTAATTTTTTTAAAATCCATTTATTGAAAAAACCCAATTATGCCAAAATTATCTTTTGGAAAATCCGTCAAAAACTATCGAATTCACCGTTTGTTATTTTTCCACGCACGTGCTTTTAAAAATAATAAAAATCGATGGATTTGTTAGCTAGATTAATTTGATTTATTCTTCCTGCTGCTTGTGGTGGCCCCCACTATCAACGGTTATCTTAAAAGGAAGAAGCTGTGGGGCTATTTCTGACCACGATACGAATTCTAATGTATAAGATTCGTATTTGATTTAAATAAGAAACCAGCAAATCTGATGCAATTCAAATAAGAATTTTATATTTATGTATTCGTACCACAGGGGGGCAACTATTTTGTTAAGTAAAATTCTTATTTAAATTGAATCAGGGGGCTATTTGCGATTTCAATTCGAACGTGTTGGAAATATAAGATTGTATTTGATTTAATTAAGAAATGGGCAAATCTGATTCAATTCAAATAAGAATCCAATACTTCGAAGATTCGAATACCGAATCGAATTCACAAATAGCCCCTTCGTTTGTTATTTAAATCAAATACGAATCTACATTCGAATTCGTACCTCGTATTTAGAAATAGCCCCTCTGAATAGAATAGGAATTCGAATGTATAAGATTCGTATTTTAATAGATTCGGTCAATTCTTATTTAAATCAAATACGAATTTGGTACATTCGAATCCGTATCATATTGAGGAATAGCCCCCGGTTTTTAGAATATGGTCAATTAGGAAATTAGGATAGAATTTGGATACATTTTAAACGATTTTGATGAAATTCGGTAAGAGAATTTTGGTTTGGCCAAATAGATTGAAATTTGTTGGTTGGCTATTTGTTAATGTATTTTTATGAAAACAACGCAATCACAGCAAGTTGAAAATGGATCAACTAATAAATATACAAGCAAATCTTTTAATTGGTATCAAGATTGTTTTATTTTCCTTAACATCATATCCAATAATTCTGTAGACAACAGTAACATTGTTGAAAATTTGTAAGAGATATAAGCATACTTTACATTGCACACCGTGTTGCGTGATTTTTTTTTTCGTCTATTAAAAAATCATCTTCAGTTTCCAACAATATATTGCGCCAAAACAAAAACAATGGGCAACTGCGCTTAGGTTTATTAATTCGGTATAACTAAATTTTATTATCAATATCGATTTTTCTAAGATTTTATTCTTTCATAAGTGCCACCAAAAATATCTACGAAAATTTAATATTAAATAATGCTTTTAAAGACAACTGAGCATAGCCTAAAATAATTTTTTAAAATTATTTTAATTTCGCATAAAATATTAGAAGTAAAAAAAAATAAAAAATGTATTTAATCTGTTTGTTGTTATATAGAAAAGATTTCGCGGAGAGACGGTAGCCGACCAATAAATGTTGCCCGTAGAAATAATACCACATCTTGCTCGATTTCAGATTGGTAAGGATTTCAAGACGCTGAATTTGTGACGACCCTAATGAATTGATGAATAATAGTGACTGACATTGATTAATACATTGCCCGGCCAATTTTTATTAATTCATTGTCTCTCAACTAAATCTTAAAATTCAATTGGGTCAAATTCAAATTCTGATCAAATCTTTTTATTAAGTGCGAACGCAAAATTTCCTAAATTATTTCTATTCAATATGTATCTATTATTTGTAATATTTTTTAAGCCATATTTTTTTAAGCGAATTACCTAAATTTTTTGTGTTGGGAATTTATCATAGAAAACTAATCGTGGATGCTACGTTAAGACGAATAAGAAAAATAAATTTAATAATTACTTCTCGATACCCAAAATTTGAAATTTCTGATTTATAATTTCAACAACAAAATCATAAAAATAAAACTCGAAATTTACAAAAGAAAGAGAACTTGCCTGCATAATATAGAGATTGCGAGTTCCCGAGAAATTTTATTTCCCGAGAATTCGAGACTTTTGTTTAACGAGGTATTTTATCTCTCGAGAATTTGAGAGATTTGAAATTTTTTCTTGAGTATTTCGGGAATTATCGGGAATGTTTCGATTTTTAAAAATTGAACTGTTAAACTAAAATTTAATTAAGAAAATATTTGTATTGCCATGATTCACCTGTGATACTGATTGTCGGGTGTAATTTTTCTTAAAATAAAATGTTAAGAAACACAAGGTATCTTTGCCCTGTCTGACTAGCGTTATTCTTTTTTTCTCCACCCAAGTCAAGTTTGCTGACGAAGAAAATTGTTTCATTTTGCGTTGAAATAGGCCGAAGAGTGATAGAACATTTTCATTGGGCGCGTTTAGTTCTCACAAAAAAAATTGAGTTTTTAGTAAGTAAAATGTGTGAGACCTACTTTTTGCATCACCCTGATTTTCTAAAATATAAGATAATGGGTAAACGTGTAAACTTGCAAAAAGCGAAGCCTACTTTAATGAATTCGTAATTTTTCGATTTGGTTACTACTTCAAATAAAATCGAAAAATTTCCAACTAATAAAAGAAAGCTTTGTTTTTTAAGAGTTTACACGTTTACCCATTATCTTATTTTTTAGAGAATCAATACCTGCGATACGTAAATAAACTAAAATTTAAATTTGATACGAGTTTTCCTTGAAAGTTAAATGCACAAATTTCAATATCGTTGATCTTAATTTGCCAAAAAAATAATTAAATTCCAAAATATTGAAAATCGAATTTTAGTATGTAACGTTGAGGTATCTGAAAACATATTCGTTCGATCCTTATTTAAATATAAATCAAATACGAATATTTTTCATATTCACAAATAGCTCCTGAAAGTTAAAAGTCTGCAAACTTCGAAATAAATTGAGTACCTATCTTACATAAAAATTTAAAAGTGCTTTTAAAAAATTCTGATTCATAGACGTTATTGATGCTAATCGGATGCAAGAAGAGCTCGATGAACATGAATAAGTTACCATTAAATGCTGACAAATTCAAAGTTATGACATTTTATAGAATACGACTGTCATGCGCGGTCACAGATCGATAGAGTTTGTGACATTCGTGATCTTGGAGTTAATCTTTTCTAGTAATTTGAGCCTTAACAATCACATTAGCTATATGCTGAGTTTTATTAAGCGTCATGGTGGTGGAGTTATGTGATCCTTTTATTTTAAAATGTCTTACGTTACCTACGTTAGGGGTCAGTGTTGTAATATGCCTCAGTAATTTGGAATACATTCTAACTAACGCATTCCGATAGAATTGAAAGCGACCAGAAACAGTTTTTGGTTTTTGCACTTCGACGCTTACCAAATTTGAATCAACTTTTTGATCGTGACGTAAACAGTCTTTTATTATTGAATTTACAAACTTTAGCGCTTAGAAGAGAAATATAGTGTGCCATTTTTGGTCGTAACATCTTATGCTCCAAAACTAATTGCTCTTAACTTCTTGAGAGATTTAGCTTTTATCCTCCACAGCGGGTTGTTGCATATCCCGTATGGGGCAAGCAATTTTATAAATATGGAACCTATTTTGAATGCTTTTGTTGCTTTTAATCGAAATTATAATATTGTTGATTTTAATATTTCAAGGATGTTGTTTAAGAGACGTCTGTTGCAGTCATAATAATTTCATTTTTATGTACCCCTATTCCCTGGGTTGTGTCACTTCATTCGACGTGACAATTGTCGTGCCACTTTAACTTTAAATTGGTATTATCATATAGGCAATCGAAGTGGAGAATGCACAATAAAAGGAAGTTTGTCACTT
The DNA here is from genome assembly GCA_963556165.1 of Tipula helvola. Taxonomy (NCBI): domain Eukaryota; kingdom Metazoa; phylum Arthropoda; class Insecta; order Diptera; family Tipulidae; genus Tipula; species Tipula helvola. Next base: position 74,901,298 of record OY744482.1, on the reverse strand, counting down.
CCAACGACGATTATCGCATCAACCGACTAAGAGAATACCAAAATTTGATTGTCGGTGCAAGTGACACGACTAAGGGAATAAGGGAGTTTCATTTGTAGAACAGCTATCGAAAGCCAATAATTTTCAATTAATATTTGAATTCTCCAATGGAGAAAGATTTATTAGATTCGTCTGATGATCTAATACAAATATAAAGGAGTCGCACACTACAACAAAAACGTGTCTAGGGCCCTCGAATTTTTTGGGCCCGTAATTTTCGTGCTCTAGTGGGATAGACTTTGGTTTTTCAGAATTGCCGCATAGCGTCCTGGAAGACTGACTACTACTGCATTTGTATTCTTCAACTGAATCGGATCACCGGTGAATTTAGTACACAGCAATTTAAATTTTCAATTGAAAGGACATATTTGACTAGAAAATTACGGATGATATTTTTCGGGCAAATTTCAAGAATGCGGACCCTGGAATTCTTTTTCAGATCTTTTTCATATGATGGATAAGCTCATTTAAATTCCTGGAACTTTTCTTTTTTATTCCTTGCTTAACGCACAAAGTTATCTCGATTAGATTAAATTCAGGGGTCCTGCGGCAAACACATCAATTTTTTGATCCGAAACTTAGCGTGTTCCCAGTTCCCACATCCATGCTTTATAGTTTTAATAATGTATCGAGGGGGTCAATTCTCATTTCTATGAAAAAATCGAACGAACAAAATCTTTCCATTTGGTTTCCATCACGTCTTTTACTTTTGTATCTATTCACGCAACATTATGCGATTCCCGTTGTCCAAATGAAAAATAATCGTGAAAAAACGCTGAATAAGTTGTTTTCATAATCAGCCACACTGCAGTCACAAATTTTATCGAGTTTACTTTCGCTAGGCTAGATGATACAGCAAATGGTGTAAATTAGCCAAATAAATGATAAAGTAGATTAAAAGCAATTGTTTTTGTCATTGCATGTCAAAATATAAAATAAATTATAAAAATGACCAAATTATTTTTAAAACTTAACTAAATTCAGTATTTGGAGGCTTTTCTTAGATAAACAATAGTTATTTACTTATAAATTAATTTTAAAGTGAATCATATTATAGTTTCAATGCACGTTTCATGCTAAAAATACAAATTTAATTTTATAAAATTTTATTTCCATATTTATGATGTTCTTCACGGTCAAAATGGTCGGTGTGAAAATTTTATTCATATGAAAAGATGTTGACGTCATTTTTTCCTTCTCATGGAATATGAAGCGGAAATGTATATTTCTCACTAAAAATACTTTTCATTATATATGTATTTCATGGAACGAGAATTGACCCCCAGGATCCGATTTTTTATTTTTCGGGTGTCTCGCGTACATCTTGCCTTCTGACTCAAACTAACTAAACTTCGATGCGTCGCTCTAGAGCACGAAGTACAGTTGTTTTGCGAAATTTATCTCTCATTGTAAATTTTATTTGGAAACAATTCGGGTTTTGCGTGTAATGCATCCACGCAACTAACAATCGGCGTGTAATAGATCTCCATTTATTTTTCTGGGTGTTAAAAAAGGATCACTCCTACCTTTTCGTTTTTTTTTGGCATTCATTCTTTCTGGGCTCGTTTTCGAATTACCCAGTACTAATATAGGTTTTAATGGCCCCATAAACTAGGTATCTTCTTTGAATTTGCTGCAATTGCTCAGATTATTGCATTTCGCATGCAATATTTCCGTACTATCAGCTTACTCATTTCTGGTATACACCTCTTATTTTTATCCATTTTCCAACTAAATATATAACCCTGAATTATTAAAATCGAAATTAAGGTTTATCTATTACGCTATTTATAGTCATAGAGGAATTATTGGCAATGCAACCAATCAATTTTTAATAATTCTCGTTCAACAAAACTAGCAAAAGAAAATTGAAAAACTAATACAGTAAAACCAAATGCCTATTGAGTTTAAAATTGATGTTGAAAAATACCTAGTATTCCAGTTTATCATTGTTCCTAATTTCATCACCATCTTAATTGCCTTTTCTGCCTCTTTAGCTAAACGATTAAGTTCTGTCCGCCTTAAATACCGCAATTTAGCCTTCAAGCAAGCCAAAGAAGGTAAATATTAATTTCTAAACTAAACTGCACTGACTGGAACTTGGTTTATTGATTGTAATAAGTGATTGGGGTTGGGAATTACTCTCTTGTGAATTCTCGAGGCTCTAAAATAATTGTAAAGCTTATTTCTCGAGAAATATTATTTCATTAATTTCGGCAATTTAAGCATTAAAACATTTAATCTTTGTAACTTCAAATTCCGGCACGGATGGTATAAGGGGAAGGGATGAAAAAGTACAAGATTCTATGTAAATGCGGTTTCTTGTAAAAGTTAAAGTATTAAAATCTCATTTTATTTTTTTATAAATATCTAAGCAGATAAAAATTGATTAAATCATCACCCTACATCGTTGAATTAAGAAATCATTTTTCTTTTAAATACATGTTTAGCCGTTAAAAATTATTCAAATTAATGCCGAAATAATGAAAAATGAAGTTCGTTTAGGTGCTCGTTTGTCACTAACCCTAGAGAGAACAAGAGAGGCGAGCGAGCCTTCTGCATCAAGAGGCCCGGATGCAAAAAAAAATATTTTTGGGTTAAAAGCAATGTTGAAATAAATGGACTCATTCATTTTGATACCAATTGAACAATATTCGAGTCATTTCACAAAGCTAGGATTGTTCAAGCTGAGATTTGTTTGTTTTAACAATTATACCCGGAAAGCCAACAGAAGAAATACTTGAAGTAATAATGGTTTTGTACAAAACTTGTATTGTTAACAAAATCCAATAATAGAAAAAATTATAAAAAGAATTCCCTTTAATTGAATAATTTACTAGATGCACTTTTTAGGCATTTTACAGTCGTGGTTCTCTGATGAGTGCGCACATGGATTTTTTACAAGCACTACCTTATTTTCGTATAGCAGTTTGCTTCTTTGTTTCCGACTCCAAACACAGCCAGCAATTCCTGGCTTGCGAATGTCGCTATTGCGATCTCTTCGGATTATATTAATTGTAGCGATTTGCCGAGAGTGCATTCAATACCTGAACATGAGCTGAAATGTCTAGATAAATTGGAGAGAGAGTGCCGCCCGAGTATTTGAAATCCCAGATCCTTTAAAAATATCGACTTTTAGAGTTGTTTGCTGCAAGCAACATTAATAGTGTTAAAGAACGAACTGAGCGGTCTCCGTTGAGTTCAGTTTTTGCTTCTAAAATAAGCGATAAAAATGTAAAGGAAACCCATAACCATTATAGATCAACGTAGATTTTTTTGGTTACATACACAATTGTTAAATATAGGGAAACAAAACTGCTTTGTTACTGTTTGTGTTCACTCGAAAAAATTATCATGCCGAAAATGAGTTGGTCTCACGTTGCTAAGAGAAATAAGTGACTACGTAGTACAGAAACAGACGATTTGGACATGGAAAACTGAGAAAAAAAAACTTTCACGCTTTTCGTAGGAAAACGAAATTTTGCATCCGAAAATAAAAAGCTTGCTTGGATTTTCCTGTTGTTTCGAGCGGGAGGGGGGGGGGCGAAAATGAAAGCTTGCCTAGGGTCCAGAGCTTCCTTAATCCGTCCGCAGCCCCCAAAACGAATTAAAATAATATTTCAAAAATTTGTTATATTTAAAAAACTTGATTTTCTGGGATTATTTTATTTTGGACAACATTTTTCTTCAGTGTATGTTCTCAAGTATTACCGAGTTATTGCCGTTTTAGTAAAATAGAGATTGAGAAAATTCAAAAACACACAGGGCTTGGAATCTTGGTCGGAAAAGAGAGAAACAAAAAACGGAGGTTGATGCTTGATTAAAATACTTTAACACTAAGTTATAAAAGTCTATTCTGAATTATATTTATTTACGATAGATGGTGTTACTTGCATCATTTTTGGAGTATTTTGGGTCCATGATAAAATATTACAGACACATTTAATATTGGGTTGCAGTTTAAAAAATCGCAAAATCATTCGTACATGGTTCATCTGATATTCTTATCTGTTGTTAAACTTTGGGATTCCAAATAGGTGAAAACGATTTTTTATTTTTATTTAAAATGGCCTTGTGACCAAAATTAATTTTAGTAAAGTAGTCTATTCACATTGAATCGAATGGGATCGGTACGTAATTCTGTTTTACAAAATTCTGTTTTTTCGAAATTTTAGTTACTCGAAAAATTCTGCTTTGAAAATCCGTTTTCAAAAATTCTGTTTTATAAATTTACAAAATTCTGTTTTTTTAAACATAATTTTTATCATTAACTTATCCATCAATTGTTTACTCAGATAACATAAATAATTAATTTTCGGTGCGTGCTGGGTTCATTGTTATGTAATATTATTTACGAATTTACGATGGTGTCCTTAAACTTGGCATATATGAGGAAGCAAACGCGGGGGATGTTATTTTGGTGCCAAATTTAAAAGCGAAGCAGAAAATATCTGTAATGAGGCCGTGGCAATTATGCGGCAGTGGTTATCTTAGATATCTTAGTTAGGACTGCTGTTAGCCGACCATTAGACGGAGCCGATATTAATCTCGAGTAGGAAAATGCGAGAAAATATGTGGATGACAATGGGTTAATTCTAAGATATGAAAAATGTGGACGCAGTAAACCGACGGTGTGCACTAAGAGTGGTCCGTGTATTTCGCTCGGTATTAGATGATGCGGTATATGTAGTATAGGGGAGTACCGCCAATTGATCTGTTGGCAAAAGAGCTACACAAACAACTCCTTAACGGATTCCAAACAATGGATAGAGCGAACCGCAGTCTGAATAGCAACAACGTTGAAACGAATGAGATAAGGGATGATGGACAATACCAATGATAGATATTTGGTTGATCCGCCAACATGGTGAAGTTTACTTCTATCTGACCCAGCTGCTGACCGGACATGGATGTTTCCGGTCACACTAGTATAGGTACGATAACCACGATATGCCCGAGTGTCCGGACTGTAAGGGAGGGAATGCAGAACATGTGTTTTCTTCCACCGTTTATTCAAGGAAGCTGGACAAAAAATCTCAAGTAGTAGGCTTGGACAACGCCCGACTCCACAGGACATCATCTTACGCATGGTGGCCTTAACTGATTGCTGGTCTACTGTTTGCAGCTTCGCAGCAGAAACTTTGGTTAAGTAACGGTGTCTTTGCGCGAGAGGAAAAATCAATAGTGGTTCATAGCATTACAACTGGATGAAGAATAGATAAATAAAATAAAGGAGGTCTGATCTTGGTAAACTCACTCGCAATTAATTTTTTTGAAGAATTATGTGAAATAGAATTTTGTGAAATGGAATTATAAAAAACAGAATTTTGGAAAAACAGAATTATGGAAAACAGAATTTTGTAAAACAGAATTTTATTAAACAGAATTTCGTACCCAACCCGAATCGAATAAAACAGGTTTTACGTTAAAAAGAAAACGCCTCTATTTAAATAGAAAGCAAGCGTTTTTATCAAATTTGGTGGGAGCTAAAAACTATTAAAAATGAGCTTTGTTTTTCGATTCCATTTTGCTAAATATCGAAATAATAAGGTCTAGTTTTATACAAATTTTACACAAAATAATTAATTTCATAATTTGCACCGTTACTACTCGTAAACGTTCCTTACTCGAATAATTTCCAAACCATTAACATATATTTGTTTAACCACACCCAAAACCCTCTAAACTAAAACAACAAAAGTAGTGACAGTTAGCAGTACTTTGTAAGTTTTATATTACACGGTTACTCCCATCTATAGACAAGCTGTGAAAGATTTATTTCGAAAGATGGCAATGCGAGTGAAAACGGTTTAATTTTAACAGTGCGTTATGATCTATTCTTTGGTATTTAATTATAGTCATTGACGACTTTTTCGGTTGTTTTTTTGTACTTAGATTTTAGATATGAAACATCCTTCTTTCGTCATAAATATGTCGGTTATTCCACGGTAATACAGCCAATTTTCTACAATTCCCAAACTTCATTTCTTAGATTTTATTTTTTTCGTGTTCTCTCGTTTCTGTCTCGTTAAACATATCTTTAATTTTTTTATTTTTAATTCTTCGGTTGTCCCGTTATTCGATATTTTTATTTTGACAGTTTTTCAAATCTAATTTTTGGCTCTCACCTAAGTGTTAGTTATATTTTTGGTTCTAAGTACAGCATGGTCAGAAACCGCGCTATTTTAGAAAGTTATTAGTTCAGCCTAGATTAGCAGATAATATAATTTAATAAAGTACCGTTATTTTAGATGTTATAGTCAGAGAGATTTACGTTTATATTTCGGCCGATAGATGGCATTTGCCCCACGAATCTTAATAAACCCAAAACAGCATTTACCAGATAAAACAACAGTCTTTCAGAAAAGTCTGAGCTTGCTCTGAGTTTACCAAGCTTCAAAGTTGAAAATGTGTATTTTGCATAACAAACAATTTTGTGGTGAAAAATAATTGAATAGTTACAGTTTATGGGAATTTCCCTAATGATTTTCATAGGCAATAAACAAAAGATTAGAAATAGCTACAGCTTGACCACCAGAGGGCTGCAATTCTGAAATTTAAGGATTTTTCTTAATAATAATAGTCAAAATTGATTAGGTATCATAATTAAACAAAATGTTACTAATAATTTTATAACTTGTACACTAGTGATTTAAAAAATTGTAAATATCGAGACGTCCGGTTCACAGTTTCACCACCACAGCTGGCTATACAAAATTTAAAATAACGGATTTTTCTAATGAAAAGTTGTCAAAAATTGGTTAGATCAATGGATGGAAATTTAATTTCCAGTCCTATAGCTAATAAGCCACTGATTAAAATCCGGATAAGCTTCTTTGCTAACACATCATTGATGCATTTGAACCGAATACCAAATAAGCAATAGTTGAGGCAAATTTCTCGATTTGATTTTTTCAACTAACCTTATGTATTTGGAGCTTTCGCCGTGGATAAATTTACTAGATGTACGAGCGTTTATCATACTTCAAGTATGAACCACATTTTCCAAAAGAATTGTAATACTACATGATGTACTTCTAGTAATTCTTTACATTTCGATTTTAGACATGCTGACTACATTTCTTTAAATAAATTTCTTGTCGATTCTGATTGGGTATTTCTCGAACATAGAGGAAATTTGAACGATACTGTTTTTTTATTCAACGAGTTAAAAAGAAACAAACCTCGGTATCTTCTTGAAAAACGCCGTAATATGTTACATTCTGTATATACATATGTATGTAAGTTACAAAGGGTTGAGTTTTATTCTAGTTTCAACATTGATAATCGACTTCCAATCCAAAGAATTTCTGAAATTTTATTAATGGTAAAAAGAAGGTTGTTGGATTTCCTACCCCAATGACTTCAGAATTCTTTCGCCAATCAGCCCTTTGACATATCTAATTTGTTTGCCAATTTTTTGAGTCTGTCCATGAAGTATCTGCGGACTGCGGTGTTACGTATAAAGCATTTAATTAGCCGCGATCTCTGATTTTTTTAATTTTTATAGTTTACGGTAGCAGAAGTTTATGATAGTTTATCTCAACTTGAAGTTAATAAGATGGCAGGACATGATGGCTTTCCACCTATATCCTTATTAAGAATTGTGCGATGAGTCTAGCCCCTTCAATGACTATCATCATTATCCCACGTACTCGGAACTTTTCCTGATCCCAAGAAAGCATCTTTCAATCGGCCGATTTTGAAATCTGGCAAAAGAAATGAAGTCAGCAACTATCGCGGAATCGCTGTTCTTTCTGCCATAGCACAACTTTTCTAATCAATGGTACAGAAATTCTTGTTTTTTCATGCAAAAAATGTATTTTTCCTATTCAACACGGATTTTATCCGGTTAGGTCTACAGCGACTAGTCTAGTCTTTTTGTGGATATTTATATAGTAGACTAGAACATAGGCAACAAGTTGATGTAGTATACACCGATTTTCAAAGGCTTTCGATAAAATTGACCGTTCGATTCTTATCGATAAGCTGGGTAAACTAGATTGTCAGTTCTTAAAAGAAGCCACATTGAGTTCCTCAAAGAAGCCACATTGGTCCGATTTTATTCTCATTATTTGTTAATGATTTTGTTGAGTTTTTTGAATTTGCACATTGTCTGCGTTACGCAAATATTATGAAAATATTTGCTGCAATTAATGATGTTTCTGATTGTGTGAAAGTGTAATGGGACTTGGATAACTTTTGCAATTGGTCGTTTAACAACAAATTGTTGTTGAATGTGGGTTAATGTAGGATTTTGTCATTCTCTCGAAAGCGCTCACCATGATTGGTGAGCTAACATTTACGCGCCGCTATCGTTTGCTAAATAATGATCCTGTTTCTACAAATTTTGCACTTTCTGAACTAGTCTTGAGAACGTCGCGACTTTTTAATTAAGTTTACGATGTTTTTGATTTTAACATTACAAGAAATTCGTTTAAGAAATGTGTTGTTTATGTTTTTGTCTATTGATAATTGTTCATTATTATTTTTGTATGTTTGCTTACCGATTATGGAGCAGGTATTAAATAGATAGGTAAATAAATAATTGGGCAGGTCGTGTTTAATTACGTGGTATATACTTGGTAATAATTCAAGATAATAAAAGAATAATGCGAAAGCAATAAAATAAAATCAAACGGCTTGAAATTGGTGGAACGGACCACCGAAATATCTTATTATCTATTATATAGGTAATACAATTTTTGAATCATGCCTAATATACCCAAAAAATATAAAAACAAGGCAATAAAACATGTACATGATGACATTTTGGTCCTAGAAAGAGATATCTATGATCACCAAATTAAATAATGATCCAATGTTTTGTACTAAAGAGATCCACTGTTTTAAAACATTTTTAAGCTCTTAAATTTCTTAAAAATTTTAAGATAAAATCTTAATACCAAAGTAAATTTAAAAACTGATCTGCCTTGTGTTTTAACTGACATATTTTCTAAAAAAATAATAAAATATTTATTTTCTTTACTTACAGTGTGTACTACTGTCGATTCGAACACTACACGTCCTAATACGATACGGAATGTTCTTGTACGATATGCGTAATGGTGGAATTTCCAATGAAGGTGAGTTTACAGATTTGGCGGACAAAAAAAAAATTTACTAAATCATAACTAAAACATTAGTTTTTCGATTTTTAGGAATATCTTGGGATAAACGAGGACTGGTCGCTTATTATATTGAGTTGGTATTTGAAGTGGCTGCCCTCATCATTGATCTGTTACATCACTTACATATGCTGCTTTGGAGTAATATTTTCTTATCGATGGCTAGCTTGGTGATTATTATGCAGCTAAGATATTTGAGTCATGAAATTCAACGGAAAGTGAAAAAACATCGAAATTATTTATGGGTACTTAATCATATGGAGAATAGTTATCCACTTGCAACCGCTGAAGATTTAACTCAGAATTCTGATAATTGTGCTATTTGCTGGGAGAGAATGGAGACAGCTAGAAAATTGCCTTGTGGTCATCTATTCCATAAGTAAATATAATAATAAATTTTATAAATGTTATCCTTACTTATATTTTGGCTTTTGTTTTAGTTCTTGTCTACAATCATGGCTTGAGCAGGATACGAGCTGTCCAACATGTCGATTGGGCCTTAGTGTACAAAACAACAATAATGTACTACATCAAACAGATCGAATTATTGATGAACGAGATGAAAACGGGGGAAGAGCAAATAATCATTTCTTTCATTTTAATGGGTCACGTTACGTGTCATGGCTGCCAAATTTTTCTGTTGAAGTGACACACGTCAACAATGTATTAAGGAACGATACATTTCTACAAAATACAGGTCATACATCACAATTACGAAATATGGCTAGACAGGTGGGTTTTTGTTTGGAAACTAATATTTGCGGGGCGGAATTTTCATGATGACTAATTTTTATTGCGTTTGGATGAATGTGTGTATAAATGTATATCGATGTTTATTGGGACAAGGTGCTTATGATAAAGATATGCATGAACATTTAATATTGTTTATAATTTAAGTAGTTGTGAAATGCATCCGATATAAATGTAAACCGTTTTTATGTAAATATTCTACTCTTTATTCTAAAATGTTTTCGTTTTTTACGGAAAATTAACGCTTAGTTGTACACTAAAATATTTTAAAAAATTCGAGAAGCGAGAGATTGAGCTCATAATAGCTAGTAATGTTATTACTTTATTGATTCTAGGAATTGTAACTATAATTTAGGTATCCTAACATTGCACCTGAACATTGAATTTAGTTGCAGGTTCAATTTTCTGTCGCTTTCCACTCAAAATAAATTTTCACCAATTCTTCTGGACATATTACATAAAAATAGCTTAAAGACATAGCCCTAGACATTCTTAATACCGATTGGCCTTCAATTATTCACTAAATTTTTAAAATTATTAAAAAATAATTCGAATTGATAAAATCTATCATTTCTCTGAAAATTTAGTTAAAATTGGTCTAATTTTTGGCCAACAGATATCAGCTTAGCGGACGGCAAAACATTGAGGTTTTCTGGTAGTTTTTATTTGTTTTAATTATTAAGGCTAGAAGTAGGGATCTTCTCTTTCCATGTAAATTTGCTTGAAATTGAGTTAGATAAAAACAGAATTCCAAAACAATGGTGATGAATTGTAAAAATTGTATTATAGCCACTTTTTTAAATTAATTGTAAATTTTATAATTATATACGTTACCCACTAAGCTATCAACCAGATAACATGTTAAGAAACTCGTTTTAATTTTTTTTTTTTGTCTAATTTAAATATTCCCAGGTTCAACAAATGTTTCCACGCTTCCCAATGACAATAATCATCGCCGATCTGCAAATGACTCGGTCAATGGAAATTACCGTTGACAATATACTAGAAGGTCGTTTACAAATTCCAGCACGTTTTCAAGAATTTAATGCATCCGATGAGGACGACTATCAAGACACAAATACATCAAATGACACAACAACTGCAGATACTGCAGTTTCGACTGAATCAACTACAACAGAAACAAGCCGTCGTGAAAATTTAAATTTCCAAACGCCAAATGATTACTATGTAAATCCGATACGTCATGAGAGTTCATTCATTGATGACGCATCAATATCACCACCATCGACCGCAAATAGCCGTACAACTGATGATGCATTCTCGTATTCCACCGAATCGGGTTATGAAATTGAAAAAAGTTCTACAAACATTTTTGGCAATCAACATGATTTGCTGAAAGATGATAATAGTTTTGAGGACATGACCATAGGATTGGGTGCAGCACTAGGTGATCGATTTTCTAAAAGTTCGATTGAACGCGAAAAAATATTACAACGTCGTAAAGAGATGTTGTTACAGATGGCGCGTCGACGGTTCGTGGATAAAAATAAATCGGATTTAAACATGCCAATCAATAATAGTAATAGTAATAACAATAATAATAATAATAATAGTTGTAGTAGTAATATAAATAATAATACAAGTTTAAGTAGTAATAATATAGATAGTCTACTAGTGGATGACGATAATTTAACGGAGGTAATTCGTCAACGGTCTTTAATACACTAAACTAGATTTTATTTCGTTTATTTTCGCGCAAGTGGGGTTCGGTTTGTTTCGACAAAAAGACATTTGTATAATCTGCGTGTTTATTTCTTTGTTTTATTTATTAATTATATTATACATTTAAACTCCCCCACCCCCATTATGAGATTTGTCCGAGTCGGGCGTCCACAATGGAATAAAAACAAATTTTCGGATCTGGCTCAATCGGAAGACCTTTGATATTTTTACGTTTTAATTTTTGAGTTTACTACTATACATAATAATAATATACACTACTATAATTAATTATTATTTTTAATTTAATAACGAAAAGACTGCTTATATAAAATAAAAAAAAATAAATAAAAAAGAAGAATTAAAAATATGTATAAACTATTTTTTGTGTGATTTTTTTTTTGTGTTAATTAGGGCCGCGATTCGGCCCGCTTGATTTAAAAATGAATTTATAATGTATTAAACCGTCCGAATTATATGAAAAAAAGATTTGCAAAATATTGAGGACTGTTGCAGGGTAAATTCAGTGATGAGCATATAAACCAGAAATCGTTTTACTATTTTATAAATAAAAACTATAATTATTAATGTTGCACTATACACATAATATATTTTAGATCCAAACTATAGTTAAATAAGATATCCTAATTATTAATTAAAAATGAACCAACAAATAAAATAAAAAAAAAGTCATAATTTTACTGTAAAAATATATATAATATAATATGTATTGTAAACAATATTATAAATTAAAATAAATTATTATAAAATCATTTGTATAATATGGGTGAATGAAGCGATTATTTTGTGGTATGGCTACATTTAGTGAGGATTTCCAAATCAATCTAAATTATTGCCAAATTTTTAAGTGACATTATTAAATTACAATAGAATAAAAGAGGTGCTGTAAACCGAACAGCCAGTTGTACGATATAGTGTTAACGATATTGATGGAATCTGAAGTAGTAAAGGATGAAAAAGTAACAAATTAATTTTCAAGTAATATATGGACAAGGCACCTAGAAATGCCGAGTTGCAGTAAAAATTATTGAAATCATTGTATAGGTTACAGACAGTATTGAAATTAAGTGAAAAACAGAGATCGAAAATTGGATCTGACGCACACAGTGCGGCGAAATCGAAAAAAGCTGGCCAAAAATCCAAAATTAAAAAAGTTCCTAGATGGGTTTTTTGTCCATTGGGTTGGCTAAAGTACGTGTCAAACGTTCAGGAATCACTCACAGAAGATTATATTTCCTTCTACCTGCTCTGGAATATTAGTCACAATGCTACCTTTGTTCGAGTAGTATTAACTTAGTTATGGAAATGGTAAACAACGCGCTTGATAAAAGTAATACAGAAAATCGAAAGCACAACAAATTCTTATCGGACAAAATGGAATCAACTTCTGAAAGTAAGTAAAATATGAAAATAAATTGTAATGTACTAATTTTGAAAGTATCAAATATCAAAAAAAGCAGTAATTGTAGTCGATTTTTATCTCTTGTCAATCTTTAATATACGATATGTTATAAGGTACGATAAGTATTCGACTATTAAACTTATCAGAGGTCGTAGGTGAAAGTATTATCTTCCAAATAAAAAAAAATTGGCTGCTTTAAGCTGCTTATTTGGATTTTATTGAATTTTTTGAAAAACAGGTTGGGGAAAAAGTATTGAGAGATATTTTGTCATTTTTTGATTAATTTTTTCTTGTATTCAAAATGAGTTTTATTTTAGAACATATTGGCCATTATTATCTATGACCTTTTGCCCTTTTTCGGGAATTTTCATAATTTTATCGGTGTAGAACTTCTGGCGTTTATCGGCGAAAAACTTGGCCAAGTGATTTTCACAGTCCCTTTTGAAGCTAACTTTAGACCATCAAGGGAGGTTTGCAGAGATCGATACAAATGGTAGTCAGAGGCACCCAAACATCGAGCTATTTTGTGTATCCAGCCTATGGTATAAAACTGTTTTGTGGTCGATATTTAATTTCTTAGCAATGTCATGGCTGCTTATGTATCGGTCTTCTTCGATTTTTTGCAAGATTTCATCGACTTTTTCAGTGATTGGTCAACCAGAGCGAGAAGGAATTTTCACATCGAAATTTGCAGAATTTTTCCAATTTCAAATGTGGGTCACCTTTCATAAGTGGTATTTTGTTGAGAAAAATGTAAATAAATTTAGATTTGATTAATTTTCCCCCTTTTCTTTGATATCTGCTATACTTTGATTATAATAAAGGCATTTTTTTTGTGCAATTGTTGTTGTAATTTTGTCCAAGAAATACGGTTATTATTGGGCTTGGCGCATAATTCGTTTTTATTATTTAATTTTGCAACTCTGACTTCAAATTCGTAATCAACGGCCCAAACAAGCATGAAAATGATATGCATCTTGATCGTGACATGATATACAGATTACAGACTGTTTCACGAATAGGGGTTGTTAATAGGGGATGAAGGGCTAAATTTTGCAACTTTGACTTCAGATTAGTAATCAGCGACCCAAAAACCCCTGGGTGCAGATTTTTAGATACTTTACTTGAGTTTTTCATTTTTGGCCAACTTTTTTGAAATCTGCCGCACTGTGTACGGTTTGGAATGTCGGTCGCTTGTATAGAGCCTCAAATGATCAAATTGCATTGGAGTTTCAACCATTTCAGCCTTTGATCTCCCAATGAGAAAAATACATTTTTAAAAATCCGTCAGATACGGATCATTCAAGTTTCCTATCGTCCAATAAATACCTCCATCCAACCTGTCAAAAATAATATCAATGCAATAAGTTTTTTCCCGGCAAACTAATAACTGCAATGCTTTAATCTCTAGGAAAATTTTTCAAGATTTGTTGAGTGTAGCGTAATAGAAATATGCATTGTTTCTTAGATTTCTTTCCAGGTTTGAGCAGACAAATCGTATGAAAAATTAGTTTAAACATTTAAAGTCTTACAAAAATGTACCATAAATCCCGATATTTGGCATTGAGCGGTGAATGAAGCCTTATTCGTAATTTTATGAAACGTTATTTAATTGTAACAAACGTCAACAGATTTTTGAATTTTCAATTCTAAATTTCTGAACTTACAAAATTTAGGAATTAATTTTCGCTTAAACAATTTGGGAATAATCTGGGGTACACTCAGAGTTTTTGAAGTATGCTAAGTATGCTATTTGCTGAGAAGTTATGTGATGGACCAACTACTCACTTCCTCAAATCCAAAAAACAGTGTTGGATGTGTCTCAAAAAGGGTAGGGGTTGACCGTCTATAGCCATGAAACTCGTGGTCTATATTCCAACGCTGCAACTATGTAGAAACCACCATATGTGTCTATTATACGCAAGGCCATCATGGGGCTATAAGGGCTGTAGCCCTAGGGCGCCAAATGTCCAAGACCTGGTCAATTTTAGAGAAAATCTTTTTATTTGAATTACATTTTTCACTTCAAAGGAAATGCAAACCATTTTATTATAATAAATTTATTCTATTCGTCGCTTGCAATCATCGAAATCGGAGGACATTTGCAAATTTTCGAATTTGGTGGCTCCGAATTTGTGGGCTATAGTTCAGTTGATTTTCAAAAAAATTGAATTTTCCACGGAACGTATAGAAATATTCGACCGAGCCAAATGGCCGTTTGTATGACAATTACAGGTCTCAACGCCTATTGATAGAGGTATCAATCATCGAAATCGGAGCATATTTGCAGATTTTCGATTTTTGTGGCTCTGAATTTGTGAGCTATAGTTCAGTTGATTTTCAAAAAAATTGTATTTTCCACGGAACGTGTAGAAATGTTTGACCGATCGAATTGGCCGTTTGTATGACAATTACAGGTCTCAACGCCTATTGATAGTGGTATCAATCATCGAAATCGGATCAAATTTGAAGATTTTCGATTTTTGTGGCTCTGAAGTTGTGGGCTATAGTTCAGATGATTTCCAAAAACATTGAATTTTCCACGGAACGTATAGAAATATTCGACCGAGCTGAATAGCCGTTTGTATGACAATTACAGGTCTCAACGCCTATTGATAGAGGTATCAATCATCGAAATCGGAGCATATTTGAAGATTTTCGAATTTTGTGGCTCTGAATTTGTGGGCTATAGTTCAGTTGATTTTCAAAAAAATTAACTATTAGGAAGGACTTAACCATAATGAATCTTACTTGAAAGATAGATTCTTCAGGATTAAGTTAGATGATACCTTCTCTGAATTGAAAGAAATCAACGCAGGAGTTCCACAGGGCAGTGTAATAGGACCGGTTTTATACCTACTATTCACTTATGATCTTCCTGAATTAGAAAACAATATAGTGGCGACTTTCGTAGACGACACGGCGATCTTAGCTGTTGGCAAAAGCAATGAAGACTCAGCACAAAAGTTACAATCAGCAATAACTCAAATTTATAAATGGACAACAAGATGGCGAATAAAACTAAACGAAACTAACCCAATGTTAACAAATATGAATACGGACTGCAACTGGGCGACAAAAAACCATCGCAGCTTTTACGAGAGATGGAAGCGTCATCTGTTAAT
This sequence comes from Tipula helvola, assembly GCA_963556165.1. Classification (NCBI taxonomy): domain Eukaryota; kingdom Metazoa; phylum Arthropoda; class Insecta; order Diptera; family Tipulidae; genus Tipula; species Tipula helvola. The sequence continues at coordinate 74,885,153 of OY744482.1, read as the reverse complement.
CAAGTAACCGAGCCAGTATTGCGAAATTTATGGCTACAGCGGCTCCCAACACACGCACAAGAAATCTTATCCTGCATGAACAATCGACGTGCAGAAACCAGCTGGTAATATAACTTAAAGGCTTCGACAAAAGAAATACAGGTAACACAATCAAACAATTTAGCAGCTCAAATCAGCATCATTTCACAACGAGTGGAGGAACTGTTCGGTCGATTCTCAAAGTCAGTAGTTCGGGTTCAAAGGAACAGGTCACTGGTATCATCACAAATACGGCAGTTATGCCATAAAATGCATAAAAGCCATGCTATTTCAACAAAACCAGCTCGGAACCAATCAATTCGGGAAACGAATAGGCACCTCACTTCATGCGGCAAGTGATCGATTCACAAAACAATGGAAGTTCGTCGTGGCTGCAGTCGACCGATGCATTTTGGGTGCCGTTTTTTTATCACACTTCGGTTTATTGGTCGATATTAAAAAAAAAAAATCAACGATCCTATCACGAATTTCAACGTCCAAGGTGTATCCATTAAAATCCCATCGCATGGCATCACTACGATTAAATACGATTCGGTACAATACAAGATACTGGAATTATTACAGGAATTCAAAACTCGACCAACTTAAATGCTGTAAAGCACAACGTAACTCATTACATCGAGACTACGGGGCAACCCTGTCACGCAAAAGTACGACGTCTAAACGCTGACAAGCTAAAAATAGCTAAGGCTGAAATCGAAGCTTGAACAGCACCCCTCTAAAAGTAATTGGGCAAGTCTACTACACATAGCCAAGAAAAATATGGTAACTGGCGATTATGTGGTGACTTCAGAACCCTAAACTCGGTAACAAAACCAAACCGTTATCCAATTCCATTCGTGACGGATTTGACGCACCAACTCGAATACCCATCGATGAAAGGACGAAAAATCGGCGACCATCACTCCGTTTTGATTGTTCGAGTTTCCGTGCATAACATTTGGGTTACGCAACGCGGTCCAAACGATCCAAAGGCTAATTCACTCGGTGTTTCTAGAATTGGCCTTCGTATTCCTCTACATTGACGATCCTTTGATCAAGTATGGAAGAACACCTCAGGCACCTACGTATATAGTTTTTCAGCGGCTAAAGGATGCGGGATTAGTAATTAACCTGAACAAATTTGAATTCGCCAGGGACAAAATATCCTTTCTCGGATTTCACATCTCAGCAGACAGCATGTTACCCGACAAACAGCGAATGGAAGCAATTCAACATTTTCCACGACCAGCTACAACCGACGGTATTCCTCGTTTAAAACTAAACTATTATCGTATTTTCTTAACCAAGGCTGCACACGATTGCCAGGCGATTCTTACATTTTCAATCAAAATTTCGAGACACGTGCAGTTCGCAGAGTGAAATTGGAAATTACCCACCGACCAGCCAACGATTCGATGAAATCCACATCGATATTGTCGGACCTCTAACACCTTCAGAAAGTGGTTCATACTGCCTAACTATAATCGACCGCTACACCCGTTGGCCAGAGGCCACTCTTATCGAGGATACCAAAATGGCCACTATAGCGGAGGGACTAATCAAAACATGGATCGGCCGATTCGGCATACCATCAATCATTGTGACCGATAGAGGTGAACAATTCGAGTCAACTCTGTTCAACGAGCTCTCAAAATTTCTGGGATTCCATCGCAAACGGACCATAGCATACAATCCGGCGTGCAACGGTATCATAGAACGGTGGCATTGAAATTGACCCATAATACTGCTCAGTTTAACAACAACCTTTCGTGAATTGGCAACATGTAAATATGCGTTAGTACAAACAGATGCAGTCCGGCAGTCACTACAACCTCTATATGACGGACCATTCCCAGTGATCAGACGTAGCGAAAAGTACTTTACTATACTGATCAAGGGCAACGAGTCTACGGTCTCAATAAACCGATTGAAGCCATGCAGTGGCGTAACTACAAATTTTGGGCCTCACCGCAAAACTTAATGTGGGCCCCTAGACTACTCTCTAGTGATGGTCTAAGCCGGTTCTTTTTCGTTAAAAACGTAAGAGAAAATAAGCAAAACAGAACAAAAATAACCGATTTAGCACATCACTACACCCTCCCTGCACCTTGCATATCTTTCCCTTCAGATTAATTAAAAATGTCGATCGTTCCGCTGTTGCGACCGTCACAGGTAACGTAAGAAATATAAACATAATAAACATGTTATTACCTGCGAAACACTTGAAGCTGCTATAGGAAATTGTATTATTAGAACTTCGGCGAATTCAAGTACATATTGATGGTATCCCTGAAATTTCCTCCTTAAGCATTGACTTTACTATCGCCATTTGTAGCGGAAACTTTTCCGATAGGTCGTCTTTATATTTTTCTTGTATCGCTCCTACAGACTTCATGAGATCATCTTCATTCATTTCCACAAATTTATCTGGCTGCATACAACATTTTAAATCAAAATTTAATGTTTTATTGTTTAATTTTGACTTGAAATGTGGAAAATCATATTGTGGATGGTATGAAACAGTTCTTCATTACAAGAGCAAAGACCACCGGACCCGCGTTGCGGGCCCCCATCGTTGTGGGCCCCCCCGCAGCACGGGGTCTGCTTCCTTGTAGTTACGCCGCTGAAGCCATGCTTCATAGAGGCTAATGAGCAATTTCCAGGTGCATCGGACGAGATACCATACAAACCAAACTGTGCTCAACACCCAACACATTCAACACCACCCACCAATACAGAACAACCGATTAAAAAATCGAAAAAGCGAATAACCTTCAATCTCTCAAATCACTCAAAGTCCAGAATGGGCCATTCCATCGTCAACCCGGTTCGGCTCCGCTAATTCTTTTATCGTCCACCAGTTCACAGGGGGTGGAATAGTATGGCGACCCCATAACATTCCAAAATTTTGTAGTTACAATTTACGGTTCATTGGTAAAAAACAATAACCGACAATTACGCGGTATATTGGGTCTGCCTGATACGTCAAAAAATATAACATTCGGGACAAAAAGTTACGCTAAAAACCACGAGGCCAGCACATCTAAAATAAAAAGATATAAATGTTCATTTGCTTAAATTAAATATTTTATTACTAATTTTATCTATTTGTCTTAACTGAATTACAAGACTGTAATCAATGTAATAAATAGTGCGAAATTAAATGTAAACGTTGTTTGTTTTAAACTAAAATCGGTGTGAACAAATTGAGTTCCCTGTAAAGTAGCCTCAAAATACCCGTTGCGCTAAACGTGTTGTTAAAGTGGTGTAGTGGCCTATGTCAAAATTCGTTGAGCCACAAAAATACCCACAAGATGGCGTCCAACCTGGTGATGCTTACTCCAAAACAGACTGATCAAAGGGGACATACAGTGATGTCAAAGTTATCAGGTCACTAAAATCCCTGCAGTTTCAAGAGCATATAATTCAGGATACGATTAAAAGAAAGAATCTTACATTTGCTGACGCTCAGAGCCAATTTATTGTTAAATGGCCAACTGCAAAATTTGTTTAAGCCCTCCTGCAAATTTACGTAATCAGACATACCTACTAGCAACTGGGGCAAAAATTTGTATGTCGTCAGACTTTAAAGCATTGGACAACACCGTTGATAAACAATGAAAACAACAATGGGCCAATGTGACTTCCTTGAGGCATACGAAACAATTGGGAGTAAGAACCCAAGATCCTAACGGAGTGCCAACGATCAGAGAGGTAGGAACGCAACCATTCAATTGGAACTGACAATTTAGACCCTCTAACTTACTAATAAGAATAGAATGGTCAATCATATCAAAAGCCTTGGCAAAATCTATATAAACAACGTCGAGCTGTTTTCTGGAATATAAACTATCAAAGTTAGTTAATGTAGGCCTACCGTGATAAAATCCATGTTGTGCAGGAGAAATGATAAAGTACAAGATTCTGTGTACCATAGAATCAAACAGCTTGGGTTAGACGTAGATAATGGCAATCCCACGATATATACTAACTAATATCACTTCTTCTACCCGCCTTGAAGATTGGATAAATACAAGAAATTTTCCAAGGATCGGGGAAAAACCCGCGACGATGGCTTTCATTAAATACGAAGCTAATCGGAATAGCTAAACTCTCAGCACAACACCTAAACAGAATTGGCGGAATATCGCCATAACTCGTTCCCTTTCCAACCTCGAGCTGAAGCAAGCAATCTCGAACTTTTTCCTCGGTAAATTTGAAATCATTAAATTGAACGAAGCTGGGGAAAGTTGAAAATTACAAAGTACACACGTGTTTTATTATGTATAAACACAATATCAAGCAAGTTTGAAAACTATTCCTTGCGCATTTGAATTCGACACCTTCATAGAACCTAAAGCCAAGAGGAATGGTTTGTAAACCAACCAACTTATCATTTTTAATGAAAATGGAGCATTGAGAAGAAATCAATCCTCAAAGACGAACGCTATAAAAGTGTCTGAATTTATTGGGTTGTGCTCGCATCTTAATGAAAGAGGAGGGCTCTAAAAATATCAGAAAAAATCTTGATAAAATGGATTTGGAAGAAATGATAAATAGTTCTCGCGCCCATATATTTGTCGAAAACAATTCATACATTATTATCTTAGGTATGTAGCAGTGGTAAATACAATTTTAAGAGTTTCGCGAGCCACGAAGACAACCAATACCAAGGGTGAGATGTTGTAACCATCACGTTTTTCGCTTGGATGCATTTTCGATAGATAACTGTACTCCTTTGTTAAAAAATAAAATTTTAAAACAATTTAGTTCTAAAGTGCCGTTATTCCGTCGAAAATGAATCGAAGCGAAAAACGTGATTGTTTTAAGTGTATTGCTTTGGTAAAAAAGGATTAGATTTAGTTTTGGATTTAAAATTTCAGAAAGCAACCCGCAAAGATTTATTTTTGAATTTAATTTTTGTTTGATGTGTTTCATATGAAGCAAATTCTAGTGGTAGGTATTGAAACTAAAAATAGGATTTGATTTAAGTAAATTCAAAAAATAATTGGATTTAGCTGAATCTTTTTGGATTTATTTAATGCAATTGTTGTTGTATTTTTTTGTAAATTTACCAAAGCAATACACACAATATCTCACTCAAATTTACTATTTGTGTAACAAATAAAGATTAGAAAGTATTTTCTGTACTGCACTACACTTTTCGGTTATATCTAAATTACCGGTCATATTTCCCCCTAAATGTTGTCTATACAAATCTTAAATGTGTCTCGAATATACTCTGCCTTATCAATCGGTAAATAAAATTCCCGTTTCAAACGATAAAATCTAACCGAACGCCATTTTGAATTTATCATAAAACACACCAAAAAATACCGATAAACTCCAAAAAAAAAGAAAAACAAAAAAAATCCACCAAAAACGAAAACAAAAAACAATATTGACTTATGCGATTGTCAGTGTCAGAGAAGTAGAAAAAATAAATAAAATGTGTAACTGTATTTGTCTAGACTTCAAATTTCTCTCTCGCCTAGTAAAATTTTTTGTTTTCGTTTTTTTTTATTTATCAATCGAAATTTTTTAGTATCTTCTCATCACTCATTGAATAAATACGTAATTCTGATATCTTAGTACGATCTTAAGATAAAAAATTTATTATTTTGCTTTTTTTTTTTTAAATATTTTAAAATAAATTTATTATTTTGTTTGTAAAAAAAAATAATAAATAAATGTGATACGTGTTGTTTTTTTTAGTAGCCAAAAAGGATATATGTACATTTACAAGTAAATTAAACGAAAATAATTTATCGCGGTGGGGACATACTTGCGACATACAAAATAAAATAAAACAAAACACGTGAATACATGATAAATTTGACAAGATTGTCAAAAATGAGAAACCAAAATAAAAAACAGTAAAAAGTTTCTAACATTTTATCTAATTTTAGTGATTATTTTATATTTTATTTAGTTTAGCTGTTTAAAAATAATGTGATTGTAAATTTTTTTTTTCATCTTTTATACATTTAAGAAAAGTTCCTTTTTTGTGTTTTTTTTTTCTGTGTGTGGATTTTTCAATTGTTTTCTATTGTCAATCATTTTTTGTATAATGTTATATTAGAGCGAGAAGGATGTATAAAATTGAGAAGTATAATCTTCCTATTAGATTCTTATTTTAATTAAGTTCGGCATTTTAGTTTAATTTCCAGTGATTGTGAATTATTCAATAAGATTGTTAGTAGATAAAATAAAGAAATTTCTGAACAATTCGTATTGGAAATTGGATAAAATTTTGTTGTGTGAGAAAGAGATAGCGTCTAATTAAGAAAAAAGGCGTCCGTCTTCAACACTTCTTTGAAATATTTTGGAATTTTGTGTTGTTCTTTAGTTTTTTTTTTTTTTTAACTTTGTTTTCTTAAAAAAGATTGATACTATTGATAAGGAAATTTAAAAATAAAAATAAAAAATAAATACACAAGAAGAGACAAGAAGATTTAATACTGGTTAAGATAAAATGTAAGTTTCTTTTTTATTTTAATTTACGTATATAAATTTTAAAGTTTTTTTTTCCGATACCAGAATCCTGTCCCGTCTTCTTCTTTGATTCGTTTTTCTTTTTTTTTTTCTTGTCAAACAGACGACATAAATATCCACTTTTTGTGATATGTTTTGTTCTCTGTACATTTGTACGAAAGATTTTCCACAGTTCCAATTCTCCATGACGATTTTGTATAGTAGCGTAACGATGATGATGACAGGAAAAACAGAGCGAGAGAGGAAAATCCAATATTGTGCTTGCTTTTTGTGATAACAATAAGACGAGAAAATGTTTTAACGGACGCATGACAAATGTCCAATTTTGTGATGTTATGTCAAACGTACATAAAGTTAGGAAAAGCTTTTTAGGATACTCAGAGGAAATATGGTTTGACATCAATTTGAGTTTTAATTTTTTTTTTTTTTGAGTTGGTGGAAAGTGTGAAAATTCTTGGTAACTGAAGAGATACATTTTTTGTAATGTGGTTGGAATTATTCACACTTGTGGTTTTAGTCTTGCTGTGTTTGCTTGTGTATATTTGGTACGTATACGGTTTCAAAAAGTGTTGGGAAGAATATTTTTTGGTTTTGAAAGTTTTCATTTGTCTTGTCATCCTATTTATTGTTAACCTCTTTTTGTTTTACCGAACATGTGATGGACGAGACAATAGGACGCTAAAAAATTACTTGGCTTCTGCTAGTTTTAATTAAAAACTTAGTTTTTCCTATTGTTCAGCCTCACATTAAATAAAAGTGTCTGATTTCGAGAGTAAGAAACAACACGTGATTCAGTTCAAAGGCCCCAAGCAAAGCGAAATTTCTTGCAATCAACTCAATGCTATGATGATTTCTAAATATATGGATAAGCATCACAAATTTCGAGCATAATTTGAAAAATATCAATAATTTCGAAATGTCGAATTTTCAAAGAATCTCAAAAATGTTGAAATTTCAAAGTACATATTAGAATCTTTCAAAGTTCCCAAATATCGAATTATCCGTAAGTTTGTAAAACCAAAGGAAATCCTATACGCGCTAATCACTGCCATGTGAAATGTAAATATCCTGGACATTCTAAAATAATTTCGAATTACCTAGGAAATTGGAGAATTATCGAAATCTCGAAAAATCAACTAAATATCATGATTTAGATTTACGAGGGCAATTCATTAAGTAGGCGATCACTAAGAGATTGCTCCACGGATCACCGAATGTAAATAATTTTTGTGAAATACACTCTCTTAGTAGGCAACCGTAAAAAGCGAACAACACTTCTGATTTTGTCAAAATAATGGATACAAACGAATTTTGCGCAGTTATTAAACATTTTTCTTTTGCGTTGAAAAACCGTGAAAAAACAAACGAAAAGCTTATATAGCACATTTGCTCCATCGAAAGCAACTGTGGTTTATTGGTTTGCAGAGTTTAAGCGTGGTCGTACAAGCACGTTAAGGTCGACCAAAAGAAGCGACAACCCCAGAAATAATCGAAAAAAATTCATGATATCGTTTTGAAAGATCACCGAGTGAAAGTGCGTGAGATAGCTAACGTTGTAAATATCTCAACAGGCCGCGTGCATTACATGTTGCATTTGAAAAAGCTGTTAGCAATTCGCCTTTTAACGCAAAGTGGCTGACATCTGGTGAACGGTTTTACAACTTAGCCAATGGTGGTCAACCGGTAAATAAATGCATAATTAGACACGTTTCTTAGTGAATTTATTTCAAAATAATCGTTTTTTTGTAATTAAAAAATTAAATTCATTTAGATAGGTAATCAATTTATAAATAATATTTGAATTTAAATATAAATGCGGTACATAAATAACCGGTTACCACCATTGGCTCGTACAAATCGAAGCGCCTCTTGCGGCGCTTTAAAGGCGAATATGAGTGCCGCGTTTGTTGACAATCAAAATTACAAACAAAATTGTGCGGTCATTTCAAAGCAAGGTAGAAAGGTTATGGCGATTGTTTTTTGGGATGCACAAGGTGTGATATTCATTGACTATATCTTAAGATACACAAAAATAATCACAGAAGATTATTATGTAGCATTACTGGACAAATGGAACGTTGAAATACAGAAAAAAACGACCACATTTGGTAAAGAAGAAAGTGCTTTTTCATCATGACAACGCACCAACTCACACCTCATGGAAAACTCAAAAGAAATTGGATGAATTAAACGATATAAATTGCTTCCGCAGCCCCCATATTCTTCAGATCTAGCCCCCTGTGACTATTTCCTATTCCCAAACTTGAAAAAATGGTATGGTGGAAAGAGATTCACGTCAAATGACAAAGTTGAATGGGAGGAAATTAATGCGTATTTTGGAGGACTTGAGAAATCTTACTACAAGGATGGCATTATAAAATTGGAGAAACGCTGAACTAAGTGTATCGAGCTAGAAGGAGACCGCCCACAACCGTGTTTACCGGTAAATTAAGTTTTTATTTACTTACCGGTAATAAAATAGATTCGATAAACGAGAAACTAAACATTCAATCTTTTGCAAATCAAATTCAACCTTTTCTAATCAAAATTTGATTTGTAAAAGGTTCAATTTGTAGTGCAAAAGAGGTAAATTTGGAGTGCAAAACGTATATTACAAATAAATTAAACCAGCAAACACTAAAATCGTTATCGCTTGATGTCAAAGCTTTGATTTCAAACGAGTTTGGCAAATTTTCTTTTAAATCTAAATATTTGTCAGAATATAAAGCCATTTTTATTTCTATGGAGTCAGATTACATGTAATTACTCTGACATTTACCTTCAGTAACCGAGAAGAAATTGTTGGGAACAGGAACGATTTTTTCTTTCTCTAAAAAAGTAAAAACTAGGCCACCGCCTTTTCTAAAAAAATTTCCTAAAAATGCCCCGTTTTGTAAATTTGAAAGGGTGATCTAGTTTAAGATTCTGAGCTATCATCTATCTGATCTTAACTTTGAACTAATATTCGAACGCCTGATAACTATCGTGGATCCCTTTAAATGAGCCGCCGTGGCTACGGGTGCTGCGGGTACCTATTTACGCCAATGCTACTGGGCTTATATTTCATTTATCCCTATTTGATTGGTCCGAATGGGTAATCTATTCAGTTTATAAGTCAAATTCGAAATGTGTAATCAATTATTGTCAAAAGTTAAAACTCTTAGCTTTAAAGTACTTATTAGGGATAAAACTTAATTTCTTGATTTAATTTCAAATTTGAAGGTAAAGTCAATTGCTAAACAAACTCTTATCTTGAGTGACGCTTTACGAAAAACTCGACAAATCCGAAGAGATAATGCTTAATCAATTGGAACATCCTTAGTTTAAATTTATACTAAATTAAACGGCTTAGAAAATTTGTGAAATTTTAAAGCCAAGTTAAACCGGGTGATTTTCTAAGAAATTTGAGGGTTATTTCCGATGGCTGTCGAAAAAGGAAACAATTACCCTGATTCTGTACCATGAATATAATAACACACAAATTTTTGAACGCATATTCGGAGCCAATATATCTGTGGTCTGTGGCCAAAAGGCATACTTAAAGGCATAAGTCTAAAATTTACATTTTTCAGGAAAACGTTTTTAAAATTAAGAGTTACTCAAAATCGTATGAGTTTTTGTAATCCTGGTTTTTGTAAACGCTTTACGGTTATTTGTAGTTGCCGGAATATTACAAAAAAATTAATATGATATGGAATCGATTACGGAAATTTCAAATATGAAATAAAACGTAAAATTGAATAAATCGATTTTTGACCTTAGGGAAGGTTTTCCCGCCACAGTGGCACAGTGGTTAGCGCATGCTTGCTTTAAGCTCCGGAGGTCCCGGGTTCGATTCCCGGCAGGTGATGAAAAAATCACGGCTGGTTAAGGGTAGGATCAATGAATTAATCATTCATTATCCGTTAAAACAATGATTACGAAACTTCAATATGAAGCGGCCAAATCCCTCTATGAGATAAAAAAAAAGAAGGTTTTGCCACAGATATATTTCTTCCTTTGCCAACTAAAATAATCGGATTGCACAATAGCAGAGAGAAATTTAAACCTCAATATAATTTTAATCTAATATCAACTGTCCCTTGCGAAGCCGGTTTTTGTCTCCCAATTCCCACACACTATCGAAATGATCACAACATAACTTTTAAAATTGTAATGAAGCTTTCTTCCATAACAACGACAAAAAAATCATAACTAATTTTTCAGTTAGTTATTAATTAAATTAAGTTCTAAACTTCTAAAAATTTGAAGATTACTAAAATTTAATTGCAAAATATTTAAAATATCTAACTGAATTTGGTTTTGGGTTTATTTGAATAAAATTTGGGAAATTAATCGAATCGGGTACGAAAATAGGGAATACGAATTATTCTGTTTAAAATAATTAAAAAGGTCTAGTTAGTCAGTCAATTTTTTGACACTAAAACAGCAATTTTTCACAATTCCCAAACTTCATCTCTTAGATTTTAATTTTTTTATTTTTTCCGTGTTCCTCAATTAAAAATAACGGATACATATTTTTTTATTTTTTTTTAACCTTCGGTTGTCCCGATATTCGATATTTTAGTTTTGAAATTTTTCAAATCTGACTTTTGGCTTCCACGTAAAGTGTTATATTTTCAATTTTAAGAGGAGTATTTTCAAAAGCAATACGATTTTGGAAAGGTATTAATCCGTCCTAAATTTTAACATAACTTAGTTTTAAAAAGTACCGTTATCTAAGGAGTTATGAACTGATAAATCTGACTTTATATTTTTGCCGCTAGATGGCACTGCCCCGGAAATCTTAATATTATAAAGACAGCATTTAACAATTAAAATAACAGCCTTTCAGAAAAGTGTAAAACTGAATTTGTTCTGGCCATAGTTTACCCAGCAGAGAGCTTCAAAGTTGAAAAAGCATGTTTTTATATAAAAAATAATTAAATTTCTTGTGAATTATAATTGAATATTTACAGTTAATGGGAATTTTTCTAATGATTTTTATAGACCCCAAATAAATAATTAAAAATAGCGTAAGTTTTGAAATAATGTAGCTACAGTTTGACCACCAGAGGGCTGCAAATCTGAAATTTATGGATTTTTCGTAATAATAATTGCCAAAATTGATTAGGTATCATAATTAACGGAAATGTTACTAATAATTGGATAGCTTATACAATAATAATTCAAAAAAATGTAAATCCTAAAATTTTCGGTTCGCAGTTTGGCCACCAAAGGGCTGTAAATTTGGAAATAACTATTTTTTTCGGAAGAAAAAAGAGGTCGGGGATTTCTTCAGAACTAATTACCTTAGTTTAGGAATTCTACAGAAGTATGGATATCAGCCAACAGCTTCCTGGAACAAATGATTGCATATGTGTTCGTGATGCTAATGGAGAACGGATTCAAAAGCAGAAACTATTTGTCCTGTGCAATTTATCTGAGTCATATCAGCATTTTTTGGGAAAAAAAATCCAACTCTAAAGATTGGATTCTCTAAATTTGCAGATCTGTGACCAAAAGAATGTATATTAGCTGGAAAGGCTGGAACACATAATGAATGTGTGTGTATAATCCATCAAACCAACAATTTGTTATGTCCAGTTATTACAAAAATTTTACTTTGTGATATTAAGAATGAGAGACAGAGAGCTGCTAAAAAAAGTATCCTGTGAAAATTTAACGTGGGACTGCTGTGAAGAAAAATGTGAAAACTGCAATATGCTTGTCGATAAAGTTTTAACTGTTAAATGCTGTCTTTATTATATTAAGATTTCCGGGGCAGTGCCATCTAGCGGCAAAAATATAAAGTCAGATTATGTTAAAATTTAGGATGGATTAATACCTTTCCAAAATGGTATTGCTTTTGAAAATACTCCTCTTAAAATTGAAAATATAACACTTTACGTGGAAGCCAAAAGTCAGATTTGAAAAATTTCAAAACTAAAATATGGGGGGGGGCGGGGGGAGTAGACAAGAGAGAAGAAACGCAACAACTTTAAAAACGATGTCAGGCAACATTTGCTACGGTTAGTACAAATTTGGTTGACCGCTTGGGAACATTATGATGGAACGAAATCTCGCCCCTCCCACCGACAACCGTCTATGGGAGTAATAGTGGAGACTAATAATTAATTAAATTAAGGCTTTTCAGATCTTGTGGTTATAACAGGGGACGCTGTATTAGAAAAAATTGTGTTGTCTTGTGATTAACAAGTGTCAAAAAAAAAAAAATACTAACAAATTTACTAACTATCGACTACTTAGGTGTCTGGAACCGGGTCGAGTCTTTAATGCTAACATACCCTTTCCTTTCCTTCGATCTTGTTATTCGTAAAAGGGTGGGTGTACGGTGGTCCCGGCGTATCCGGGAAACTTGCCTTAGGCTTGGTCGTACACACTAAATCAATCAATCAATCAATCCGTTATTTTTGAATGAGGAACACGAAAAAAATAAAAAAATGAAAATCTAAGAGATGAAGTTTGGACGTTGTCCGAAATATAAATTAATGACCTCTATATGTATATAAAAAAGCAAGTGGCTGGTTGTGAGAGTGACCTTTCAACGTAGAACTAAAATTTTTGCTTAATCAGAATAGAAGAGTTCAGATTAGTTTCATTCAAATAAATTCGCTACAATTCTTTCAAATCAAATTGTACCAATTATTGATTGTGTAATGAAGTTGCTTCCATTAGGCATAAAAACCTCTAGAATTTTTTCAAATAATTTCCACCTCATGCTTACAACATGTGAAATAAAAATAATCTTAAAAATTAGCGATCATAATAATGTTAATAAAAATAATTTTAAAAACTACTCTCGTCAATCAAGCCACTCCAAAAATATTGACTTAAATATAAAACTCGCCTAACATAAAATGATTTGTTTAACGACCGGAAGTTAGAAGAATGAAACCTACTAAACAGCATTTTACTATAAAGATAACAAGGCTTCTTAGCTTTTTGTAAGTAGTTTAAAAATAAAAAGACAAACCCGAAATTTTTAAAAAATAGATAAACTACATCCTCAAACAGAGCTAGAGTAGGCAGAAATATGATTGAAATTCCTAATACCAAAAATAAACCTTGTACAAGCATTGAAACATCTTTGGAGAACATTCATATTTTCCTGATGTCACCGTAAATAAAATGAGGAAGAAGATAAGACAAAAAACAATTTTTTCCTAAACTAACAATCAGAAAATCCTACTACGTTATATAAACAACTAAGCATGCCAAACTTTATTAATACTAACTAAATGGTCACCCCAAGTAAGAGTTTTATTAATAATTGAGCCTAAATCTCTAACAGTATTTGAATATTTAATTAGCGAACCCTGCATAAAAATTCCAGGAAAGTATAATAATCGACTGAGATTTATTCACATTTAAAACGAGCCTATTAGAGACCGACCAACTAACGATATTACTTAAGTCTTTATTTATCAGAGAAATATTACTAACAATAGAATCCTGATCTAAACGACTATGTACAATGCATAAATTTGGACTTCATCAGCGAAAATGTGAAATGAACAATGGTGAACAGAGGATACTATGTTATTAATGTATATACTAATAGAGTAATAATAGAGAACCCAGTACTGAACTCTGAGGAATGCCGGAAATTACAGGAAGGAAATCAGACAAAGAATTTTGCGAAAAAAAACTACCTGAGAACAATTAGAACGATAGTTAAAGAAATCAATTCTCCATTATTCATATTACGCCTAATATCATCACATACATTTAATAACGCAGTAGAAATGTAATGAACTTTTCTAAACCCAGATTGGAAGCATCTAATTTTTTAAACTATTATGCTGTTTAGATGCGTTTGAATTTGATTTTTAACAACTATCTCGAAAGCTTTAGAGAGAGAACTTAATATGCTAATTGGCTGAAAATGGGTTAGCTCTAACGGATTACTGATCTTTGGGATGGGGATTATTTTACTTAGTTTCCACTGATCTGGATAGGAACAGGACGTAAGAATAAAATTGAAGTTATGTAACTTGTATTTTGAGATGAAAGGTAAAACTCGCTTATTGAATTTTAAATTGACGTTATCCAGACCAGAAGATTTCGATTTAACCTTCCAAATATCAGATTGTAAATCGTCGAAAGAAATATTTGAAAACATAAACGAATTAGAAGACGCTTTAGAGAACAAATCGACGGTACTACTGCCTGAGTTCAAACTAGACCAAAAATAACTCTTGACGTCATTCCTTCTGCCTAGGCCTAAATTACGAACATTACGCCAGAAAACCTTGGGAAGAGTCTAACTTGTCCTTGAAAAAATTACGTTTAGCAATCCGAATTAACCCTACAACTCTATTACGAGCCTACTTATAATCTAAATGAGACTGACTATCAGGATACCTTTTCCATAAACGATATTTACTAACTTTAATACTAATGGCATTTGAAATTTCCTGACACAACCAAGGCGGAGATTTCGCTTTGAATGAAACCTTTTTAATCGGAACGCAACTATTAAATACCAAACTAATATACGAGTTGAACAATCCTATTTGGCTGAACCGAGTGATAAACTAAATAAAGGAGGGAATTATCTATGCTAGCAAAATCTCGAAAGCTAAAACTATTAGGTTTAGGTGGAGAGTAACAATTCACAGAAAAAACTAAAAGATCATGATGGGATCCCATACCGAGGGACAACTGATTGCAACAACAAATAGAGTTCTTGGTAAAAGAGATGATATTGTCAATAAGGGAATAAGAGGATCCGCTAGCGGTTGGCAACAAAACGTTGGTGGCTTGGTGGCACAGTGTTTTGTACGGATAAATTAAGACTATTTAACATGTTGAATGCTGCTATATATACAAATATTCATAGAGTGCCAACATATAAGAACCGTTACGAATATCTGATGACGTATAAAACGAATTTGGGAATAACTTCGTTTTATTTATTTATTTATTTTTTTATTTTGTTATTAAGCGACAGCCGGCGGAGCATGTGGCACTCAGGTAAAGTTTTGCTTTCAAATTATATCTAATCGAGCACCGCCGGCGCACTTTTTCTTTTAAAAAAAAGAAACTGTTTATTTAGGTTTTGTTTACGTTGAGTTGGCTTTAGTAATACCCTAACGTCTTAAAACACTCACAAGAGAGTCCAAATACCTTTACTTGCTCTAGAATTTTAGTTGCAACGTAGCTTCACTTAAGCTGCAGTCGTAAAAGAAACTAGTGCAAAAACATACATAGAACTTTAAAAATACAACCAATTTTAATCAAATAAAATGGAATCAACTCCTGGAGGTATGCAGAATATAATAATGAGTTTTAAAATATTAGTATTTTAAACAATAAATATTAATTAAACAATGATTGTTTGTTTTTTTAAACTTTATATTTAAAAAAAAAAATTTAATATAAAAGTTATATTGTTCTGTAGTGTTCGGTCATTAAATGCATAAGAGGTAGCAGCTAAAAGTATTACCTATAAAATAAAATAAAAATCAGCTGCCCTTAGCTGCCCCTCGATTTGTTATGGACATTTTAAAATAAATAATTGTTGGTTTTACTAAATGAACAAAACGAGAAAGAAATCAAAATTTCATAAAATTTAGGTTATTTGACGAATAAGGGTGGTTAATAAGGGATGAAGGGGTGAAATTTTGTAAATGTGACTAGAGATTCGCAATCGGTGATTCAAAAACCATGAAAATGGCATGCATCTTGACTGTAATATGATATATACGGTATTTTATGCAAAACGATTGTCAATAAGGGATGAAGGGGGTGACATTTTGTAAATATGACTAAAGATTCGAAATCAGTGACCTAAACACCCATAGAAATGACATACGTCTTAATTGTAATGTGGTATATAGGGCGTTTTGCCCTATTTTTTGTAGGGTTTGTCAATAAGGGATGAAGAGGGTGATATTTTACAAGTATGACTAGAGATTCGTGATCAGCGACCCTAAAAATCCCCTAATAGAGATTTTCAGAATTTTGGCCAGCTTTTCGGAAATCGGCCCCACTGTGCGGCGGTACACACAGTATTGAACACAAAATCGAGTGTGTACTGCCGGCGGTGCACACGGCACTTAAAGTGTTAAAAGATTCAAATAATCCTGAGGGAAGGCGGAATTTTGGAGTATATCGAAATTAAAGTCACCTGCTATGTACATTTCATCGAACCTACAAGAGATATAACTAAACAAACTTAAGTCTACAAGGGATTTTTTAAATTGGGCATACGATCTGTTACTAGTTTTTGAAGGGTTAAAATGTTACCGAATAAGATTTTACAACCATTTATGAAACCATTGATAAATAAAAACTCTAACTACTAACAACAACAAAATTTAGATTTTCTTTTTGTTCTTCCACTTCAATGAGGGACTTTCCCAAAATCGATTTTAGTTCATTTGTCCCCACGCTTGGGCAGCGCTGATTACACTTTTTTTTTTTACATGCAAAAATAAGTAAAATCATGTTTACAAATACAAGTTTCTTATCTAAACTAGTGGATGTCCCCCTACTTTTTTTTTATGATTAATAAAATTCAGAATGTTGCGATTAATAATAAATATCAAATTTTAAAATTAATTTAGTCGAAATTAATAATTTAATGAAATTCAAGCACATGTTTGACCATATAAAACTCCATACGAAATATTTTAGCCGCCAGTCAGTAAGCGTTGGAATTCTATTTGGGAAAATCCCTAATGGCAGCGATTTCCACAAATATTTTTTTTTTTATAATTAGAAATTATTTTTCAGATGTCGCTTTGAAATGTAGTTTTAAACTGTATACTGTTCCTTAGCCAAAAGCCAATCATAACTCTCCAAAAAATTATATGAAACTATTTAGCTAGTTAGCAAATTTTTTCGAGTTTATTTCATTTTTTTACGATATTATAATAATTCCTGTATCCTTAATTCGTTGCCGCTTAAGAAAGGATTATCAATGCTATTACTCTAATAATTATTTTAACTTAAGCCCAAAAAATCTCATTCATTGATTTGATCTCATTCATTGATGATAAGACATTGGCGTTTCTTCTATTTTCAACTTTATTATTTATAACACTTACGTATGAAGGTGTCATCAAATCGGGCGAATAACAAGGCTAATTGATATTTGACATTCAAGAAATTGTTTGTTCTTCGAGAACCTGACTTAGCAGCACATAACAGCACTGTAATTCTGGCTCCATGGGTAGTTACCCCATCTTACTCGCACCATGTCTCGGCATGTCCTCTACAGCAGGATTCTCACAATTTTCCATTATTGATCGATATCGATTGCTGGTATCGTAACTGATTTTCGATTTTTTTGAAAATGAACGTATTTGAACATATCTCATGGCTCGTGGTAAATCACTAAAATACATTTGATTCTTGTTACTGGAAATATTGAATCGTACTGATTTTGTGGGATGATTGTGATGTAAGTTCTCTGTGTTAGAATAAGTGAGCGAGGATTTTCAAAATGTAAAACAACAACAAAAAATTGTGACAAAAGTTATTACATTTAAACGATTCATGAATGGGCCATCCTATATATACGAATCTCTAGTTATAGGTCGTGCAGTTACGAGTCGTAAGCCCCTAAAGAACGAACAGGTTTGTAACTTGAAGAATTAATCCCGGATTATTTGATTAAATTCACAGTAGGTTCATTGCCACCCTAAAATTAAATGAGAAACCTACGTTTTATTACAGTCTACTCCCTAAATAAAGCCTGAGTATTTTATTCGGAAGTGGTATAAATTTCATATTTTAAAAATGTCTAAACAAAATTGTTTAATTCGAATAAAACGCCTAGGCGTTGTAATTGAAATTTTCAAATTTAAACGAAATTTCTTGTAAACTTCGTAATATTGGTGGAGTGAATAAAAACTAGTAAATGCTTTTGCTTTAGTTTTTGAAGTATGTGCTTATAAGCAAGGTTAAGTATTTATTTGATGAAGTAGTGGCTACCGCTACATACATACTTCATTATTTATAAGGTTGTATATAAGGAGAATTGAGTTCAGGTTCGAAGTATATTTTGATCAGACTAGTCTAAATTGTTAAAAGGAATTAGCCCCCAGCTTTATAGATTTTACGTTGTAAATTTAAAGTTTATAGACGAGTATTTTTTGGTTGAAAATTTCGAGAATAGAGTGGAGCTATGGGTTCCTAACAAAAATGCTGTGTTTTTAACGCTTGTTAGGAGAGCCTGGGTATCAAATTGGTGTTGCTAAGGATATAAAGAGAAGCCGCGGGGCTTTTATTTGTTTTTTATACAAATCGTGAAAAATAAACATTTAAAATCACGCACATCAATTTTAATAGATATAATAGGCACTTTCGTTTGGCGTGAATTAACAGAGTTAGCTGAATTAACTGAATCAAGTGAAGTGAATTGAGTGTTCGATTCACAACTCCCCGAGTAACCACGTGTCACAAAAAAGCGACATAAATTTCACATAAAATGGTGATTGGTGGAAAAAAATGTGACAAAAAGTTGTTACAATATGGATGAAAAATGATTGATGGGGTTGACGCCGATTGTCACGCGTAAACGAACATTTTGTAAATCAAATTTGTCGGTTTTTGGTGGAATATTTTTGAAATATGTATTTGTTGAAAATTTAGTCACAAATTCGACAGTTTTTTTATGGTAATAAAGTCAAATATTTCTCGATATTTTCTGAATAATTGGTGGTTTAACTGTGGAACTAATTATGAACTATTTATTGAAATTATAACCACAAATTCGATAGTTTTTTATAATATCACTTAGTTAATTATCAATAATTTTGTGGATATTTGTTGGTTAATAGATGCAATTATGCGTAAGAAATTTTTTTATGACCCTACTTAAATATTTTTTTAAAAAATACTCCATTGCATGGTTTATTTGATATTTTTATTATTATTTATTTAAATCCCCCCCCCATCCTCCGTACTTTAACCCGAGCCGAGAGTCAATACAAAATGTCTCGACTCTAAAAAATGAAAACTTTCCTTGAGTTTTCTATGGGGTAGTTTGGTTTCGTACAGATAAGCTCGCACAAACAAAAGGTTCAGTCTACTCATCAGGTACTCAGGTAGCTACGACCAAAAACAAAATACAAAAATAAAATTCCAACTTCATACATTAAGTATGAGGCAAGAACATAGTGACTTAGCGAATTATAAATTCACCAAATCAATCAGTAAATATTCGATGTATAATTATTTATTGTGGGAGGAATATTGCTAAAATCTTCCAAAAATCATTCATATATACGATAATTTTGAGATTGGGCGGTGTTTGGATTCGATAAGGAGAACGTGGTATTCTGCAAATAAAGCCAACTATTCTGAAAAGGTTTTTAAAATTCATTGTTCGCTTAAATTCACATAAATAGCTGCAATTTATGAGTAATTGTACAAATTATACAACACAAAAATTGGTAGGAATAAAGTTTCAAATTCAAATTTAAAAACTCAATTATGTCACCTCAAATCAATCAGAAGCTTTATTTTAGACTCTAAGCTTTGAAGGGAAGCTTCTTTATATTCACTGGACCATTTAGAACGCCGATTTCAAAACTATCCTTATTGTGACTGGTAACTATAAACATTAGTCAGCCCTTCTGTCTGCCTGTCGGTTCGCTTCAATCTCAGAAACTTAATTTAACCCATTTTGATGGTATCACCATTTTACAGGGTTTTTTAAGTTGATCTTAAGCTATAGTTAATAAAAGTCACTTGCAATGTTCAGGAGTTTTGGTCCAATTTGTATTGCCTCTCTGTTTATTTCCTAAACAAATCTGATGCCTTGGAGGCCATTTTCTCACAAACCTTCACGTCAAGGTGATATTCAAGATAAGTGAAGACATATTGGTGTAAAATTTGAAAGCTTCTTTAAAAATAATTTTATTTAGCTTTAAAGCTTTAAATAGTTATAATTGGCCGAAGTATCAAATTTCATTTGGAGCTAGTAATGAAATGGTCTTTTCGTTTACTAAGATTGAGACGATTTTAAATTATACATTTTTTTGAATATACAGTGACTCAACTTTTTGATCACACGTTTCAACGATAAAGTTTGGCATGAAAAATCCAAGAATATAAACAAATAAATTCGTTTTAGTAGTCTGTCAAAACAAAACAAAAACAACAGCAATTCGTTGCGCAAAGGTGCAATCGTCGAAAACGGCGCGTGATCAATTAATTAGTTTATCAGTAGAATTTTTAATGTGCGTACCGCAACTTCTATACTGTTAGAGGAAATAAAATTATTATTTTGCGCCCTTAAGTGTCTTTTTATTAAATTCGGGTAAGATAATTTTGTTTTTTAACGAAATTTATAAGGCAAAACTAATCCTAACTATAAAAATAAATGAAGCCTTATCAATGCAACAAAAACTGCTGAAATTCTTCGATCGGCCTTGTTTCAAAAACCTGAAAAAAATATGGCGGAGCATTAGAAAAAAATCAACTTAGCCAAAAAAAAAAATAATTACCAAATACCATAAACGCTTAATGTTACACAAATTTAAGCATGGTGTCTATGATACCGCCGTCCAAGCAAACACGTTCGAGAAGCTGGCTTCAGGGTACGGGATAAAGCAAAAGTCGATGTTAAAAGATAAACATAAAAATTGAGGCTCCATGAAATTTGTACAAAAATACTAGAACTTCGATTTGGAGGTTTGGGCAAAGGTTTTTTGGTCTGATGAAACAAAAATCAACCGTTTCGAATTGGGAAATGTTAAATTATTTTATCACAATTAATAAAAAAATTTGTAAACTGTCAAAAAATTCCTAATTGTTTACTAATTATAAGCTAATTTTAGAGACATCCTGGTTGATGTGATCAAAAAATTGAGTCACTGAATTGTCAGCGGCATTCTACCCTAATAAAACAATAAACAATATTAAGGGTTTAACTTTAAATTTGTAAAATTCATTAAATTTTGATTTTCGTGGTATTCCCTAACCTTGCTACTTTGAATCCTAAAATTTTTCGAAATAAATGTAGCTTTAAAAATATTCAATATTTTAAAAGTATTCGAATAATCAAAATTTACAAAATCTAAGAAATTTTATATTTTTGAAATACTCAAAATTCTTTAAATTCCTAATATTCTTCCAAATTTCGTCAACATTTATGGGAATTTTGGTTGAAATTATAATTTTTTTAAAGACCCCACAAATTTCTTACAGTCCCTTAGATTTTTGAACTGGTTTGAAAATGGTAAACAAATTCTGAAATTTTTTTTAAATTCATGTAATTCTTAAATCTTTAAACTTTCTTCTCGGAATATGTAAGTATGTACTTCAAATAGTGGCGTAACTACAAATTTGGGATCACCTCACAAAATTTTTTTGTGGCCCCTAAAAATTCTTCTAAGATGATACCCTACGAACAAGGAAACCTTTTATTTTAACAAAAAAATTTGCTTCTCTTCGTTTTTTAATTAAAAAGTTAATTCTTTCTATCAGTCTCGATTTGGTTGGATTTAAAAAATTGCACTAATCGAACGTCTATTGAAAGATTATAAAAGGAAAAAA
Source organism: Tipula helvola (assembly GCA_963556165.1). Taxonomy (NCBI): domain Eukaryota; kingdom Metazoa; phylum Arthropoda; class Insecta; order Diptera; family Tipulidae; genus Tipula; species Tipula helvola. Next base: position 74,863,121 of record OY744482.1, on the reverse strand, counting down.
AATTGCTTAAGGCCCTAGACTCAGAGGTTAATCAGTGTTAAACTCATCTGATTCAATCGAACCAACACTGATTCATTACAGAGAATGTTTTGGCTCAATTCTCCATTGGTTTCTTTCCTACAGAAAAGACAAAGACTTTTCTAATGAGGAAAATAAGAATTATTTTTCAGTCGTTGATGACGCCTAGGAAGCCCTATTTGAATAAATCCCCTACTTAGTAAGCGTTCTTTTATTTTAAAATGCCTAGGCGTATTTCCTGTGGAAGATATCTCAGTGAGGGAACCAGGTTTCAATAAAAATATTTTTCTGAACAAAGGAGTAAATTGTCGTCTATACATTTAAAAGCTAGTAAAATTTATTGGCACTGTTATATTCAAGCACTTATTTTAATTCAGCGATATAATTATAATTGTAACTGATACTTAACGTCCAACTTAACTTAAAGAACAAAGAAGAAATCGCCGATTTGACTGAAAATTGTTAACCTAGAGTTAAACCATTAAAGGTCATTCGCATTCTTTAGAAAATTTTATCAATCATCAAATTAATTCTGTGCATTTTAAAACATTAAATCAATAAACTTCGATATAAACGCTGTACAGATGTACTTCGCATAACGCTGCCCTAGAAACTACAATAAATATTTCAGTAGAAAACTAAACATAAATAAATTTTGACAGTTCACTAAACCAAATTCGGAATCTTGACACGATTGACAAGTACGGTATATTAACTTCAAATTGCGTAAGATTATTTATATTTACAACGGTATACTAGGTATTCCTATATCTACACTACTAACGATATGTAGTAAATAGGATCCATCCCGTCTAAATACACACACGTTTAAACACACACATCGAAATGCAATCGAATTATTTTGTCATTCAACTAAATTTTCAAGATAATAAAATCATTAAACGAAGAAACAAATTGATTCTATTTATTTCGATACTTTCTCGAAGAGATGAACAAAAAAGAAAAATCTTTAAGAAATCGAATTGAAAAACAACACTAAGTACACAACACAAGAAAACAAATTCAAATTTTATGTCGAGAACTTTTTTCTTTTCTCGAATTTATTCAATAATGTTGCATTTGATTGTTGTGTGTCTATACCTTCATTGATTCGACAAAGTACAGCACCCATCATTTATATAAAATACGAAAGGAAATTACGTTAAAAAATATTCTTGTGCATTCATTATCTTACGAATTTAAAAAAAATCGATTATTTGACAGACAGTCGATTATCAAATCAACGAGTTTAAATATACTTAGCGCGATAATCATTATTCTTAACAAGCAAATTATTTTCACATCAATCATATACGCGTACATAAATTACTCACACCGAAAATAGAAATAAATTTGATTGGGCAACCATGGCGAATCCAAATCATAAATTGTGTTTAAAAATTCTTAATATCGTGACATCGGGTCTTTTGTTGTTTTATTTATAAACTGTCACAAAAATGTCAAGCGGATTGTAATCTCGGTTATAAAGCACAACATCGGAATAATAAATTGAAAAAAAGCAAAAAAAATAATTTTCAAGTGATTTTGTGATACCGATATTATTTGGACAGACCAACAACGCAATAAGTCATGATGCCGCGCTGCTACCCAGTTTACTAAATTAAATTTTATTGCTCTTTAATTAAAATTGTATTCATTAAATTATTTTTCGCGCTGACAAAAAAAAAACAAACTTATTAGTTTTATGATTTCTTTGTCTTTAAGACAAGTTAATTCTTATTTATTAAAAATATTTGTTCATTTCGTGCTATATATAAATTGCACAGTACATAGGTAATATGGTAAAAAGAATTTTCATTGCAATCGCAAACATTTCAATATTCAAAATAATGTTAATGAAGAATTAAGAGAATTTTCTTTATACATTATATAGCAGTATATGTAGGTATATAGCTAAATATCTTTTGTTAAGGAATGTACACAAAAAATACAAAACAAAAACAAAATGTTAGGGTAGGAATGTTAAGTTTATAAAATAATCGAAAATAAACTTTAATTTTTATTACGGTAACAATTGACTTAAGTATTTTTATTTTTGTTGTTGTCGTCGTATAATTTTTCTTAGACGAGTAGGATGCGTATATGTATATTAAGACGTGTCAAGTACCCCCCGATTAAACCGAGTTTCTAATTAGATCGCAAAGTTATTGTGAAATGATGACAGTTTTTCCAAATAGGCAGTATTATTTGTTTTTAATTTGCTGCATGTCTAAACCACGTAACTGTAAGTAATATCGGATATAATCATTTATGGTTCATCTTTTACAGGAGGCGATGCTTTTTATTAGGTAAATTAGCATCCAGTGATCTGTAGCTTTGACTAAGTTGGGATTTGGTATTATTTCCCCTTTTTGCAACCACTTGGTATTTTGGTACATTACTTTATATTGAGTAAAACGGTTGATAAGGTCTTTCAAAATGATCTCACTGAGTTCATCAGCACGCCAAAATTTTTAGAGTTTCTAATAATCGACGTTTTTTGCAGTTATTCTTAGAAAAAATGAAAACGACGCTTTTAGAATAAGCACAAATATCGCAATGCTGAAAAATGGCACACCATAATATCAATTTGGTCATACAAGCACCTTTGGAATGAATATCAAATATGGTCCACAGGTCCACAAATACGGGAAGGTCGAAAGAAAATTACTAGGCGATAAAACACATGGTTCGACAAAAAAAATCGTGGAATACTTGAATTTTGCGAGGTGTATGAGTCCAGTTGTCAAAATTTTGTTTTTGTTATGTTGGTTGTCCCTACTATATGGATGCTTAGTTTATTTTATAAAGGTTATACAGTTTTGGTGTGCTCGGTAATTTGGTTTTTTGAACAGAAATCGCAGGGGCCATGTAAGGCGAATACGGAAATTGAAACATCATAACGGTGTCGTTTTAACGATAAATTTACGAATAAGCAGAGAATTGTAAGCAGGTGCATTATCATAGTACTATGGCCATGAGTTGTTTCGCCACAATCCGAGCATTTTCTTCGGATTGCTTCACGCAAACGGTGTGTAACTTCCAGGCAGTACTCCTTATTGATCCTACGACCTTGTGAATAAAATTCATGGTAATACACCATGCCGTTGAAATTGAAGAAAACAGTGAGCAGAACTTTCACATTCTGTCAAACTTGACGAGCTTGCTTCAATTTTGCTTCTTCAGGAAGCTTCCATTGAAACAATTCAATCTTAGTTTCGACGTCATTTTCGTACATTTGGTTGTACCATAAGTTATAACCCGTTTGAGCGAGCTCATTTAGCAATTTCTGTACAATGCTCATTCGGCAATGCTTTTTGGCCGAAATTCAACAATTTCGGAGCCAATTTTGCACTCACATGTTTCATACCCAAAACATTTAAAAAACTGTTAGGCATGAGTAGGGCTCGTATTCTCGGGTATCGGGTACCTGGATATTTTTCGAAATTTTTAGCTATCCGAATACCCGAGTAGTTGCTTGGGGTGTCGCGAAAAAATGCATAAGCACCCTGCAACCTTTCTGTTATTTATCTCCAATATATATAATAGCAGAGCCGTCTAAATCAGCCGTTACAAAAAATATTTTGTCAAAGCACTTAGAAACGTGGAAAGGCAAAAATGTCTAACTTATTCTAGATTGCCAGACGGGTTACACGGGTTCGCGGGTATTTGGCTATAAATAACTACCCGTTTCCCGAGTACTTAATTTTCAAGTATTTTACACATCATCAGCAACCATTTTCTTTACCTTTTCGACGAAGTCATCGGTTGCTAGAGTGCTGCGGCGTCTAATGCGCTCCTCATCGTCAACATATTCATGGCTCTCTTTGAAACGGTTTTTTAACTGGTAAATGCTTGTTTTATTCTTACAAGACTCGCCAAAACATTTAGCATTTCAAATTTATTTTACACCTCTTTTCATTCTTAAATAGCCAATCATAAACCAAGCATTCAATATGGCTACAATGTCAAGTGGGACAAGTGACCCAAGGAAAAAAATGTGAAAAAATTCGCCCGTTTTAATCATAGATCATATTTTCACCATCTAGAACTATTTTTGGTATGTACCAAAATGTTTCAAACCGAACAGTCACAAGAAACCATCGCGAATTGTGCTTTAGCGATATTTTATTCATGGCTTATGTAGTTTTAGTTGAAGATTTGTTTCGTAGCACAAATTAAGAAGCACGTTTGCATTGCCATTAGTTAGAAAAAAGGACAACCATTGGAAGTTGTCACTAGGGTTACTAGGTCAAAAACGACTAAACCTGAACGAAGTCTGAAAAAGTTTGAAAAAGTAGAACATTTCGACCTAACAAGCTAGGACGGTTTTTAAGTCCCGAAATTTATTATGTATTTGAACAACTCAAGGGTTTCTTTGGCCCTAAGGTTTTGCTGGAATTAGAATTTGTAAATTAAAACATGACCCAACGGCAAGAAATATTTAGGAAGACTACTCTTACTAATAGTATTCAAAAATTAGATTTGTCAATTTTGGTTTTCTATAAACAGCCTCCAACACCAAATGGAACGCAAACATTTGTCGTTGTATTTTTGTGAAATTTTATATCTGAGATATTAAACCAATTATTTAAATAGTTCCAATAGAATTAATCACGTCTTGAAGAATTTTTTGGGCCATATCGTTTGGACTGGAATTTGATTTCTTAAACAAAATATTTACGGGGTATGCAAATTAGTTTTTCTGATCCCTTCTCTGAGTTTTCAGGTCGATGTCTTTGCCCGGGCGGCTGCAGATGTTTAAAAAATAAGAACATGTTCGAGGAAATCGGGACTTCTGATCATAGGGTTGTCACTCTTTTTAAACTCTAGAAGTATTTTCATTCGTATAAAGACCGAACCTTCCTCTACTGAAACTTACTTAGGTATTTAGTTGTCGATGCCAGATCATCGCATAACAGAATTTTAGCGTACTAGCTGACAATATCTGAATTAACCGATTTTCCTTCAACATATTATTGTGACAATTATGTATCATTATAACAATAATTACGAACAGAACAGCCAAAGACAACTGTCTCGGTTTAAGATTTTGAGCTCGATTCCAAGCTAATAAAATTCGTCACCCTCTTCCTTTAGAAATTTGCGTTGAAAAATCAAAGTAAAAATCTGGCATCTCATGGACCCGATTTTGACTGATCCTTAATATTAAACTTAAAAAAAAATTATTTTAGGGAATTATGATAGTTTGGCACGCACAAAAAAGCAATAATTTAAAGAAAAACTTTTATTGGCACGCCAATAACCAACTACTTGCGAACACTGATCTAGAGCGACCAGGGGTGACATGTTGTACTATAATTTTCGTACATACATGTTACATTTAACACCACCGCGAGCACGTTTGCAGCAACCGATTCTTTGGAGCGAATTTTCCACCACTCTTTCACACTGATCGGCAGGAACATTGGCAATTTCGCATTTAATATTGTCCCTGAGTTCCTCTAACGTTGTTGGCATAAACCAACGACTTAAGGTAACCTCATAAAAATTTCTGTGAACGATGTGGAGTCGACTGATTTGGCTCATTTTGAACTGAAGCACTTACGACTGCGATATTTTCGGTCTTTCGACCGGTGCGTTGTCTCACTGGCACAGGAACATCCAACAGTGGATATTTTGACTCGAATTTATCCACTATAGTATACACAGCCTGTCAGGTGGGACGATTATTACAACCGAAAATTGGAATTGGAGTAAGCGCTCTTAAGTTACGACCGCCGACTCAGAATTGCGGTAGTAATTTTTAATAATTTCCAAACGTTGGCAACTATAAATTTATATTGCTAACAAAGACCATAAAAAATTATAAAAAAAAAATTGTCTTAAAATGATTTCAAAATCCGTAATTTTCAGACGTTCCGCTCCTTTATCTAACTTCAATAACAAAGGAATTATCAAAAAAACTAGCCGCCCTAAAATTCTTTCTCGAAAACGTTGCTAGCTCTAGTACTATAATGTTTTATGAATTACTTCTAACATCTTGAATAGTAGTGCAATTAGGATCAGCCTGCAGCGTAAATTAAAGGCTATCCCGATTTTTTTTTTTTTTTAGAGTTATATCTCTTCTCTCTAAAATTTTATTCGTCTTATGATTGGCTGATGGAGTAGTCATCTGTTTTATTTTTTGCATTTCTATTTAAGAACACTTTAGAGCTCACTTAAAAACTCTGTTTCAATTTAATAATTCGGATTTATCCAATTAAATTGAGGAAATAATCGGAAATACAATAAAAAAAATAAGAAATTATTCATAAAATAAACTAAAAACGGGATTTTCAAAAAGTGGTTGTAGAAAAATTGTGCTCATTATAAATAAGTAGACACTTGTTTCTTTTTCAAAGGAGAATTACATAAAATAAATATTTTAATGTTTTATTAGTTATTCTGACGCTGAACAGAAATATTTGTTATAAATCATCTTATCTGATCTGCCACGGAATCGCAAAGCGATTACTACTACATATGTACTTAGTTTGCAACAAGAGAAAGGAAAATCTAAAAAACGTTTTTTTCATTTTATTTGTATTTCCACAACTTTGGTAAAGTTGCATTAGTCGTGTTCCAGTCGACCATCTCAAGTACTTATAAGTACTTAGGTTGCTTAAATTAATTACTCGTAACTGCTTTTGCATTCTGGCAAGAGCAGTTACGAGTAGTTAAATTTAAGCAAAGACACAAACCTAAGTACCTATAAGTACTTGACGTGGTCGACTGGAACACGACTATTATAGCGTTTATATACTACATAATAAAATTATAACTACATATATGCCTATACATTTTCCCATACAGTTTTACAGTTAATTTCATCATACATTAAATGTTGGACTATTTTACACATCATTATTAAACCACCAGCTATTGATGAACGAGAAGAAATCGAGGTTAGATTTTGAACAAGGGCAAAAACTGGAATCTTTACTAATGTTATCGGTGCTATTGACGGATGTCATAAGAATTAAATACCCAGTCAATAAGCACGATAAATATCTAAATTATAAAAGCTTTTACTCCATCCAGTGTCAAGTCGTAGTAAATAGCCATCGTTTATTGAACGACGTTCAATACTGAATATTATTGGGGGTATTTACACTTTGTACACACCACAACACACCGCCACAGCTCCGCACGTTTACATTAAATTTTGTGCATCAGTTGTTTCTTATTACTTTTCTATGTATGTGTACAATTATTTTCATTCCGAATTGAAACTTTGAGGCGAGTGCTAAACAACTTAATCAGAGAAATTATATTAACATTTTATTGGTGTATAAATAAAATTGAGTTTATTAAAAAAATCGTTTGTGATAAATTATTGGTAATTTGGTGGTTAAATTATTAATTAAATTCAAACATTATTTAAAAAACGTAAAAGTTATTTTGTAAAGTCGCTATTTGGTTTTTCATTTGATTGGGAATCACAAAGTCGGAAGAAATATGGATAACTCTCTTCAAACATCAGAAGCTGGTGCCTCTCCTAAGGCATATCTGATGGACTCATCATCGTCCGATGATGATGCTATTGCGGTTATGACGTCAGCTGCTGCTGCTTGTTTATTTTTAGCGGCTTCAATAGAAGCGGAAAAGGAAAAAGAACAAAACAAAAAAAGGTGCTGGATTAAAGAGTACAGGAAAACTCGACAAGAATTTGGCAATACGCAAAGCCTAATGCAGGAACTTAAGCAAACTTCTGCAGATTTTAAAAATTTCATACGAATGGATGAGGATTCGTTTAATTATATGAGCCGTTTATTTTGAAAGTGGGGCAAGTCCACATTTTGTTGAAACGAGAAAATGAAGGGATAGAGAAACAATAAATGCAAAAATATACGGGATTTTGATTTTTTTTATTTTTTGAACAAGTATTAGGGATTATTTTTTTATTATTTTGACTATAAATTGTTCACCGTTAGAAAGATTATACTTTTATTAGTCTATTATTATCATTAACTTAAATTTTTTGAAAATGGACTTGCACCACTTTCAAAATGAACGGCTCATATATTGTCTGCAATCCGTCAAGACATTAAGAAAGAAGACACAGTTATGAGGAAAGCAATAAATCCGGAGGAAAAACTAGCAGTTGCCTTAAGATTTTTAGCTACAGGAGAAAACTTTATGGAACTGGACTACAATAGCAAATTATCGAAACCTTCCCTCTCCAAAGCAATACTACATGTTTGTGAGGCTATAAAGTAAATTAACCATTAAATTAATTGTTAAATTAACATTCAATTTATTAAAATTCAATAATTGGTTTTGTCGTTTTATAAAAGTAAAATTAACAAAAAATAATATTTTATTTCAGTTTCCGAAAACCGAACAAGAGTGGTCAACAATTGCTGCTGATTACAGCATCAAATGGCAATTTCCACACTGCTTAGGTGCTCTTGACGGAAAGCACATAGCATTTCGACCGTCAAAAAAAATGCACCACTGTTTTATAATTATAAAGGCTTTCATAGTGTAGTACTGCTGGAGCTTGCAGATGCCTATGGAAAATTTATATTTATTGACGTTGGGTGCAATGGTAGGATTAGTGATGGTGGAGTTCTGCAACGCTCAAATTTTAATTACATCCTTCAGCAACCAGAAAGATTTTTACCTCCAAAAAAATTAATCGGCAATTCAAGATTATTGACCCATGTCCCATATTGCTGACAACGCCTTTCCCTTAACTGAAAACTTAATGACACCGTATTCATTTACCACAACAGAAAACAGAGTATGAAACGTGCTTTCGGAATGTTAACAAACAGGTTTCAAATTTTTCAGAAACCAATTAATTTACACGAAGACAAAGTGAAAGTAATTGTACAATGTTGTTGTGTATTGCACAATTTTTTAATTACACGGAGCCGATGGTACAGCGAAGAAATTAATGTTTCTGAAAACCGAAATATCACGTCTCATCAGACGGCAGATGGCCATTCAAATAAAAATAAACTCAGAATTGGCGAAATTGTCAGAAAAGAATTCACTGAATATTTTAATAATGAAGGAGCAATTTAACAAGCTTTAATAATGATAGAGTTTTACGTTGAGCTACTTTTTCAACGGAATCGATGTCCAATTTGTTTTTAAAAACATCTAGCTACATTTATTAACAAACATATTAAAGCGAACTACAATTTAAAGTTTTCAAAATAAAATACATTTTAAAGATAATTCATTTTGTTTTATTAATTAAAATTAAAGGTTAATTTTGATATTAAAAATCGCTATCATCAAATAAATTTTTCATAGCCAGCATTACACTGTCTTCTTTTGGTGTAATGTTCGAATGCCTTAACGTTGATGGCGTTGTGGTGGATGGTGCTTCAATTTTGAGTATTGGTGGATTTAATATTTTGACATCCAATATTTCAATATTTTTTCGTTTTGAATTCAAGTGTGAATTTTGTCCGTTTGTTAAAGGTAATTGTGTTACATATTTACAGGAGTTTGATGAGTTGGATGAATAAGATGCACGTTGAAATATGTTGGGATTAAATGGTGTTTTAATGGGCAGAAAATAATTATTTTGCGGAACCTCTTTCTCTTGCACTTTTCTTTGGAATGAGAATGAATCAGGTACAGTGGAACTAGATAAACCGGAGGATTCTGTTGAATATGAATATGGGGATGGGCAGAAAGTAGAAATATTTGGATTGCACTCTTGTTGATTTTTTGGAAACTGAAATGTAGGTATATCGTTTGAATAAGTGGACAAATTATTATGTCTTGTGATTTTTGGAAATGTAGGTGTATCTGTTGGAGATGGGATAAAATCTGACATATAAGGTTTGCTACCTTTATGTTTGTCTGTAAATTGAAATTTAAGGGATTCTAATGAAGACGGGGATGGAATGGAGGTGGAGGAATAACTGTCTAATATTCCGGTGGTGTCGCAATATTTCGCCCGTTTTTCCTCTCTAATTTTTTCTGATACTAGATGTAATATCTGCAACTTCAATTCTTCGAAATTTTTTTCAATTTGAATTTTTTTTAATTCAAAGCTTAGGTATCGACAAAATACATCCTCCTTTGTTAATGTTTTCCGTTTTGATCGCTGTTCAACTAAATTTTTTGTAAATTTCAAAGCCTCAATTGCATCATTTTGCAGCTGTGTTGATTTTTTGCTTCGATATTTCTGAAATTATTAATAAAAATTAATTAATAGTTTCCTTTTCTAAAATACATATTCTTTGTAAATTTAAATTGCTCTAAATTATTATTTAAACATACTTTTGAAGTACTATACTCAGCAGCATCTTGGCCGACTTCATCTACTTCATCTAACCCAATCTGAAAATCATTCACAGAAAAAAAAAAAAAAACAAATATGTAAACCGTTAAAAGTTCGAATAAATAAGGAAAAAATTAAGTTTAACGATTGATGTAATAGGCCCCTGTAATCCTGACACGTTTAGTGATCCTTTTTGCTGCGTCCACCAGATTTTTAAAGTCTTTCGGCTAAGCGGACCGAGTTTCCATAATAGTTATACCGAAACAGTCAGTCAGGCCCTACAATTCAAGTTGTTCCAGCCTTGCCTCTTCGAGTGCCGTAACAGATCACTAAACATATCAGAATCACCAAACATATCAGGAATATAACACCATTATACAATAATTTATAATCATTAAAATTATTTTTTCTTTATTTTTCACAGATTTACCGGTCTTTCCGGGAAATCAAGTTTAAAAACTAAATTTAGGTTAACTTAACTTACATCGGATAGTTCTATATTCGAGTAGCTCGGTTGTGAATCATTCGAATGAACCGAAAACGAAAGTTCATTGTTGCACCATAACTTCGGTTCATACATTTCGTCTCTACCGTTTCCGCTTTTTTTGGAATTTGTTAGTTTGGATCATTCTTTGGACAGTTGACTATGTAAAGTCCTAATTTTTTTTTTTATGCTTTCGACCGTAATATTTGCCTTAATATTTTTTAATTCATTTAATATTAAATTTAATTTTTCAATCCGTTTCGATTTATTCGTAAAATTGTAATCCACCGGACTATATAAACATGGGTATTTTCGGAGTTCGCCAATTAAAAGTAGCGTTTGCTCCTTGGTCCATTCGTTATTTATTTTATCACTCTCAGTCTCACTAGACATTATTATTTAAAGACCAAAATAAAATAACAAAAAATTTAATGATTTTACTAATGACGTAGTACTCATATTATTCACACTTCGAAAGACAAAATGAAAATGACTTACCAAAAACAAAAAAAAAAAATTGACCCTGAATAATTTTTTTATTCTGTTTTGCTTGTATTAGTGCAAAATGACACGAGAATGAAGCCGCATACTTCAAAAAAAATTCAGTAACTTTTATGGTAATTTCGCAACAGAAGAACTTGACGGACATAAAATTTTCTCAACTTTTCGGTAATTTTTTTCCCCTCCATACCAACTTAAAAAAAACATAAATCTTTTTTTCATACGAGAAAAAAAAATTATGTTTTTTAAGTTGGTATGGAGGGGAAAAAAGTTTACATATGATATGAGAAAATTTTAAGTCCGTCAAGTTCTTCTGTTGCGAAATTACCATAAAAGTTACTGAATTTTTTTTGAAGTATGCGGCTTCAATAAAAATATTTGTCGAACGTGTGCATCAAAAATGCCCCCACTCCAAAATTAGTTTATTGGTAAAGAGGAAGAAACGAGGAAAGAATCTGATGCACGAGTCCTCGTGTAAACACCCCCATTGAATGACGTATTTTTAACATCACTTGTCAAAATTTATAGACGGTGTCGACTGCGTTAAATTTTTCTTTTTTGTGGGGAATAAAAAAAAATTAATTTCATTTGTCAAAATTTTCATTTTTAACTAGTTTTTAAATAATTCATTAACAGCCTAATACAGCAAAACAAGATTTAAAATGAGCCAAATTAGTTTGTTCTAAATCAGTTTTAACAATTTTAAGTTTTAGTTTAAAATCATCAATATTTCCTAGAGTTTGAAAAATCGAGAGGTTTGTGCCTTAACGGTATAAATTTAATTCGTTCAAATGTGTTAACAAATCATTCATAAATGCTAACAATGTTATAAATTCTGAACACTTTAATTTACTAATTAATAATTTGGTATTGGCGTTATCAATTATTCGTGTTTCCAAAAATTTAAAAAATCGATTCAAGCAGTTTCCTCTGCTGAGCCAATGAACTTGGGTAAATAGAGTCACATCTTGAAAGTTGCTTCCGTTCCTTTTAAAAACATCTTCAATTCTCTATGTGTTAGCGAGTTATGACCTCCTCTCAATTTATTAACACTTTAAATTTCAACATCCATAGTTACTTTAATATTAAATGCTTTTGCACATAGCGCTTCTAGAAAGGCACAGTAATATTCTTCTTCTTCTTCATTATTCTTTTTAGTCCGTTAATTTTCTCCATCATGGCAGACGCTCCATCGGTACATACTCCGGATAACTTTTCAAAATTATAAAATTCCAAAATTTTGGTTCGACATGTAAACTTAAATAGTAATTCTTCTACCTACTACTGCGAGATAAATTTACGCGACTTACTTACATATTCCAAAGTTTTTTCACAAGTAGAGCCAAAGCATTTTAAAATATCTTCAAAATTTTTTTACGAATTCATCTTCAATTAATGGTTTTATATTATACGAAACGATGTAGGATGCTTTTAAAGAGAATTTTCGAATGTCAATTTCGATAGATGATGATATTGATGATGATCATGCAAAATTTGTTCTCATTTGGTCGAAAGTAGTTCTGTTCTCAGTATGTATTGTAAAATCTTCACTATGTTTTGTGCGGTAATGTATTTTGCAGTTAAATTTTCGGTTACTTGCAAATAGACAAATCAGACATTTAAATGTATGGCCATTTAAAATGCCTCTGCAAATTTCAACCGTTTTTTTTTCTTACTTTATTCATCGATGTTTTTTTTTAAATTTTTAATCGTTTTAGATGTAGAGCTTTATTTATTACATGCCATACCGTTGAAATGCTGGCATTTATCTCCGTTAAATGCTTAATTTTAGCCACTGAATTAGCTGAGTTTGATGCTTCACGACTATTCAAGCGCTTATCAACCTGTGCAATAGCACAGATAAGAATATCAGATGAACCAAGCTCGAATGATTTTACGGCTTTTTGAACTGGAACCCAATATTAAATGTGTCTGTAATATTTTATCTTGGACTCAAAATACTACAAAAATGATTCAAGTAATACCATCTATCGTAAATAAATATAATTTTTTTTTGAACAAATATTAACTTTTATTGAACATTTTTATTCGTTAAATTATATTTTAAAGTTAAATTATTAAAGCAAAAATTGTAGTTGTAATTTTGTACAACAAAAATAGGCAAAATCACCTAAGAAACAATGAGTTTATTAAACTGTGTCTCTACTAACTGTCTTTCTTCTAATAATGGTTAGATGGAACCTCAGTAAAAATAATTTAAATTGGTTTGAGTTTCAGGTTTTGGGTTCCAGAATGAATTGCCAAAAATTTGTTCGGCTTGAAACATCTGATATTCTTATCTGTGGCAATAGCCTTCAAAGTACGGCCTTTTCGGTTTTTTCCCTAGCCCTAAATATTATTCCAAAAACAGTTAATGGAATTTGGACTTCTGCCTATTTTTGAACCTACTGCTCGATAGGAAAGCCCATTCTCTTTAAAAAGCTCTATTTTAGATAAATAACTGTTAAGAAGATAATGATACTTAAGTATGTCGATTTATTTTTGATTCTGCACTAAATATCCAAAAATCAGCTCAATCGGTGAAGTTTTAGAAATTCCTTCATAGTAACTTTCTAACTGTTTATCATTTTCCAAGAAGGAGTAGAAGTTGTGAGGTGTGTAAAGTGACCTTCCCTGCGTGGGTATTTATATAAAAATCATACATATAAACATTCAGTTTTATATATAGGTTTTGCTCCCCAACCTTTTGCACTTCAAATTCAACCTTTCATAAACTTTTAATTGCACCCTTTTACAAATCAAATTCAATCTTTTAAGATTTGATTTACAAAAAGGTTCAATTTAAATTACAAAAGGTTGGATTTAGAATGCAAAACCTATATATAGAAATAATATTCCCTGTGCTTTAGCTCACAAATTATGCGCCAAAATCTATAATCTGCAATTGTGGTCCGATTTGAGATGGTCGATATATCTACAAGTAGGCTTGTACCTTTTGTAGCCCACAAACTCTTTGCGATGGGTTTATACCTCTTATGATAGATTTTGGGACTAGTAATTATTGTGTCAACTTGATTTTAAGAGATTTCTATAGTGTGCGAAAAATCTAAAATACGCGGTCTGCCTGATTTGATTTGAACGGCGTAAGTTGCCACTTAGTGTTTTTCTTGTATTATAACTCAAGTTGTTATTTATTATTAAATGACCTGTAGCCCAATACGACATCATATATTTGAACTATTTCATGACGTAAATGTACAGTTACAAACAGAGCTCCGGAGTCGGAGTCGGGAGTCTGAATCAGGAGTAGGAGTCGAGGAGTCGGACTATTTTAGCGGAGTCGAAGTCGGAAAAATACTGACGGACTCCGACTCCGCATTTTATATTTGGTATCACTACATTAAAAAAATGCAGAAATGTTTAAATCTAAAATAATTTAAAAGATAAAATCTAGAAAAAAAAAATACTGAAAAAAATCTAGAAATTACCAGGGAAGCAATCCAGAAAAAAACTAAAAATTAGAAAAAATATTTTGTTTAAAATAAATGAAAAAAAATCAATTTTTTAGGCATTTTTAGACCTTTGTCATCACTTGAAACATTTGTGGTACATCTATCAGTGGAAGCGACACAATTCCTTTGATCTCTCTGTCTGTAAGGTTGACGAAGCAATTCCAACCACAATAGAACTTGAAACAATTGTGGTAGAACTATCAGTAGAAGCGCTTTGAGCAAAACAATTCCTTTGATCTGTATCTGACGAGGCAAACTAAAGGTTGACGAGGCAATTTCCATTTTCACAAATATTTAGACCTCATACAATTCCTATTTATTTTACCTGGTTTGATAAGTCATTATAGTAATTGAGCTAGCCTAGAGACCAAATAAACAGCATGCTTGTCCAAAATATCCGAATTATCAGGCAAGTTGATATCTAACGAAAATTTCGAAACTCAAGCCTTAATTAAGTATGGCGTCACACCTTGTGGTCCTTAAGAAATCTTTAAACTCGTTCCAATAAATTTTATAATTATCTATAAAAAATAAAAAAAATGGGGGATTGGCTGATCAAACCCACTATTCAATGGTTAATTAAACAATCTTAAACTATTCCTTAACAATTCAATGTTAATTACTTAGGTCTACATAAAGAGAAAATAAATTATAATTTTTTAGAAATAAAAGATGACTGTAATCTCAAAAAATTCAATTTTTTGAAGGCGTTCTCATTATTTTGAGATTTAATTTATGTTTAACATAATATTCCGTCATACGATCTTAATTAATGTAACAGTATTTCTCACAAATAATAATTATAGTTTTAAGACTTTCAAAACTGTATTAAATTTAATTTGTAAGATTTGCACACTTCTTGCTTGTATTAAAACTATATATATTTCTCTTAAGTGTACGAGTATATGAAAACGGCGGTTTGGTTTATATGTAATACAAACTAAAAATAAATTATTGATTGCTATACCAAAATAGAATCTAATTGTCATACAATTATGACAATACACTAAAATTATATTACTAAGTATAAAATGATTAATAGTTGAACGATTATTTTTATGAACGCAAGCCAAAAACACAGTCATCACAACACTACTAATATTTGCCAGCCACTATACATATTTTATGTGACAGGCAGATTGTTTCCAGTTTTTTTTTTACATACATATTTTCAACAAAAGGGGAGAATTGAATTAAATATACAGAAAAAATACAATAAACGCGGCACAAAAAAACTTAAAAAAGTAGCAAGACAAATAGTGAACTCATCATCGTTCGTAATAACATTAATTCGCATTGCTAATTACGTTTATTTAAATAAAATTATCATTGAAAATGTATTGTACTTATATTATGTACGTAATAAACCGTCTCCCATCCCTCACGTTATTTAATAAGAGTAGTTTATCGTTAAGGGAGGTCGTTTCGTTTAACACATTTACTCGTAGGTTACTCTCATAGTTGTATTAAGCGAATATGGATGCAGCAACGAGAACACCTTGAACGCAGCTGGTTTATTTCCATATACTAATTTTTATGATCATCATCATTTTAGTATTTAGTAAATTAAATTAGTAATTTGCAAGTCATTTTCATTAAATTTTATTTATTTCGGTTGATTAAAAATTAAAAAAAAAATTGTGTTTTAAATTAAAACAAATAGCGCTTTTTCTTAATTTTGTTTAGTATATGCATGTATAAGACGCGATTTTATTTAACCCTGATAAGCTGTAATTTATCGAGCACGACGACGACAGTGGAAATAAATAGGAATTAACGAGAAATTCTCTAATCACATCATATTCTAGTTTTGAGTTTTTTTTTAATGGTATTAAACTCTGCGCATCTTAAAGAGACAATTGACCTTTATATATTTTGTATTATTATTTTCCTTAAACATTTTCATTATTTAAATTAAAACAAAGTGTTAAAAACAAGAAGAAAAACTTTGTAAGTTTTAAGTGTACAGTCATGCATATGTATTTAGTTTCTTGTTTTATTCATTCTTTGGAAAAAAAAAATTAATTATTTAACACTCTCTCATAGAAATAATTAAAGTTAATCACACACGCTCACATATACGAAATTATCATAACAATATGTAATATATGTAGATAGAGGACGTTTAACAGCAGACGATTGATGATGATGGTTTTTCACATGCACTGAAATGATAATTTATGTTCGTAGTAGGTAAGATGAAGTTATACAATTAGGTAGTTAAAGTCATGCGGTAAATCTATAAATTATAACATTTGGCAGCTCATTTAAAGGTGCTAAATATGATGCTAATCAAATTGAATAAGATTTGTTGTAAATCAATTTTTTGGATATTATGGTGTTAGTAATCTGTTAATCGTTATTGATATAGATCATCTTGGAATGTTTTGTTTTTTTGCGTGATCCAATTTCAAATTGCCGATTAGATCACGCAAAATCATACCTAATAAGTATTTACTTAAAATTTAAAACTATTAATCAGATCAGAACATATGGAAACTGATCTTTAATTACAATTCCGAGAATACCCCTATTTTTTGAATTACGTAAGAAACTCTGGGTCAATCTGACTCTATACACTTTTTGATCGTCTACCATTTTAAATTGGTGAGTGCGCTCTGCTTGTAAAAAATTCTCAGATGTACTTGAAACAAATTGCCGGTGGAATTATTGACATATTCGAAAAAAGTCATGAAAATATTTTTTTTTTGTGAAAAAGCGTAATTTGCAAAAATATTGCATTTTTTTATTTTTCAATATTTCTGGCTAAAGCTTCATCCGTATATTTCTGAAATGTAGTAGAATCGAGTGAAAATTGGTACTTTAGCGTTCTTTAAAAAAAGGTATTGATTTCGCTAGGTGACGAAGGTGGACTTATTTATTCTCTTCCGGCAAAATCATTACAAAAATAGACAAGATGTTCATCGCAACTCGGACGCAAGCAGGAGGGACATTGTATTTTAGTTTTTTTAACCATCGCGTAAGGGGAAACTGAACATATCTTGCTCTTTTTGGTAATTGTGGTCGATCATCTTTTGGTACAGCTGGTTTATCATCAAGAATAAGCTAAATGCCAGTTTCAGAACGCAGCGTGGCATTTTTTAGATTTTCTTGCAAGTACATATGGAGTAAGTAGGTGAAGGTCAAGCTGCTTTATAGCAGCCGTAGCCCGTAGCAGACAGATATTCTTCCGCTTCATACTTGTACGTATACAAAATATTTCCTTTATTCTTTTCATTTTTTATTCTTTGCAAATAAAATTTTCAAACGAAACTGAAATTATTTGCCCTTGCATATTTTAGTGATCCAAAGTTTCTGTCTATTTAAAATACTTCCTCAATGATACAGGTTTTACACTTCAAATTGAACCTTTCACACTTCAAATTGAATCTTTTACACTTCAAATTGAACTTTTTACACTTCAAATTGAACTTTTACATTTCAAATTAAGCGTTTTACATTGTTAATTCAACTTTTATCCAAATTTCATCTAAAAATAATTTTAGAATCCTCCTTCTATGGCGAACTGGGAATTGATTTATTGTCAGTTTTTAGTGAATTTTGGTTTTCTTTTTTCCAAAGCATACTAAGTTTTGGGGAAAATATTTAGATTTCATAGCAATTTTGTTGTTTATTTTTCCCTAAAAATTTGTGTAGAGATAAATTTTGTTGATTTTGTTTAACTTTTATTCGTTTGTTTTTGAATGAAGTTTCTGTCGAAATAATCCTCTAAATACTCGGCTTCGTAATATTAGTCGGCCATTTTGAGTTCTGTCTTCTCAATATAAAAATAATTTAATTTTACTTCGTGGCTACTTCGATTATAAAATGAATCAAAATTCAAAACCGTCAAAATGTATCTTCAAATTATTGTCTTTGTGAGATAAATTGCAGCTAAAATGTTTGGAGAATTTATAGTGGCGCAATCTAGATTTGAATGAAACAACTGATATTTTTTCAAATTTTTCACGCAAAGGTGCATACCGCTCAGCGAAATTGTGAGCTAAAAAAATTATTTAATTTAGCTAGCTAAATTTTACGTCAAATTTGTATGGAAAATTTATCTTAGCTCGAGCTGCATACTGAGCTTTAGCTTGGAATTATTTTTCCGCAAAACATGAACAAAATACCATCGCTCAGTATGCTTTCGAAAAAAGAAAACTAATATACACTAAAAACTGATAAAAGGCGTATTTCCTTGACAAATTTACAACAACAATTGCATAGGATAAACCTCCGTAAGAATAACATTAACCTAAACAAAAATTGGATTTATTTAAACATAATTCTAATTTTTGGTTATGATACCTGCCACCAGGTCATAATACATATTAAATTTATATTTTATTTCGAAAAATGGAATTTTGTCAATTAAATCAAATTGGATATTTTCTTGGGAATAAACTAAACCCAAAACAATTCGAATTCAATTTTGGTTAACAAAATACGCTTAATAAATCAATTCCCAATTCGCAATTCCCCGGGAAAACCAGAATAGTGCCACTGGTGTACGTATCGAATTTTATCATAATCGGGTAAGAAATAGGCATTCAATCCTAATTGGCCATATTCCACAACTTCATTTAAAAATCATTTTAGAATCCCATTTCCAACGCACATGTCGAATTTCATCAAAATCGGTTGAGAAATAGGCAAGTTCTAACATACTTGACTGTATTCCAGAACTTCATCCGAAAATCATTTTATAATCCCATTTTTATCGCGAATGTCAAATTTCACTAAAATTCGTTAAGAAATAGACAAGTTCCATTCTAATTTGTGAAATTCCAGAAACGCCTTCATGGCGTTGCCCTTTACAAAGGGAGTGCCTTAACGTGTAGTTAGTACTT
This sequence comes from Tipula helvola, assembly GCA_963556165.1. Taxonomy (NCBI): domain Eukaryota; kingdom Metazoa; phylum Arthropoda; class Insecta; order Diptera; family Tipulidae; genus Tipula; species Tipula helvola. Next base: position 74,843,543 of record OY744482.1, on the reverse strand, counting down.
AAAACTATAACTAGAGAGCCTCAACGCCAATTTCTCAAATGCTTTTAAAATATTTACGATAGAATTTGAGGTAAGGGTCAAATTGACCCTGTGTGTTTTCGGAGGATTAAAAAAATATTTTAAATAGTGAATGTTTGTAAATCGACATTAAACTTTAAACTTTTTTTTTAAAACAGAAATAATTAATTTTTTGAAAATTAAAATATAATTTATTTTGGAACAAGTTTTTAGATTAGTAAAAACAAAAGTTGACCATTGCTGACAACTCTTTACCTATACTTCACCTTTGCTACATATTGCCAAATATATCCTTGAAAGATTTCCAGGGAAAGATATAGTGGATTGTGCAGCATGTGGCCTGTACCATAAACGGATTGTTGATTTTAATTTTAAAACTGAAAACGTAACTGAGTAGCAACAACAATACAGCTCGCATAAGAAAACTAAATTAAAAAATATGTTTAGAAATAAATTGCAGAATCACAGATTGATGTGAAATTTTCAAAGTGAACTGTAACCTGTAAATGTTAATTATTACTGAAAAAGCAAATTTTACAAAATTTTACAAAAGTTCATTACCATTGTTTTGTTTCATAGAGTATCTGATAGAGTTTAGCCAAATTGCTTTTATTAAACTGCAGTATGGCAACGCTACCAGCAGACCAATTCCGTAAAAGAAGGAAATATCGTCAAATTTGTTTTTTCAGTAATAATTAACATTATTACAACTCATATCAAGCAGAAATTCCAAAACTTATTTAATACCATTTTTTTTATTTTATGCTTCCATGTATGAACGAAGCTAAGTGCCGACTGGCGAAAAATTATAAACTTAATGCGGTAGATAGCATTTCTGTATTCTCGCCCCGAGAAAAATTGACGTCTTTTAAGAAATTTAACGAAGCTTCGTTAAATTAGATTTATCACTTAAGGCCTAACCATACTTGGAATAAAAAAATTATAAAAAATAAGAAACTGAACGAAACCTAATTTTTTTTATTTCATTTTGACAGTTCGACCATAGTTTGCTTAAATTCTTAAGTTTACAGCGATTTTATTTTTGTGATTTTTTGTTCATTTTTGTGATTAGATTAATTAAAAGTGTGTTTAGATTAATTAAAAGTTTAGATTTTATTAATAACGATAGATAGGATACTTAGTAAAAATACATATATGTATATAAGTTTTTCAAATTCAGTTATTTTTAGTTAAAGTTTAATTCTTATATTCAATTTTTTATAGGTATTTTTGATTTATTTTTATTTAAAACTTATTAAATTAAGAAAAAAAATTATTACAAGCAGACAAACTTCTGTTCACGTCAAAAATTATTTTTTTGTTTATTGTTGCTTTTTGTCTTTTTTTTATTTTTCTTAAGTTTACACGAAAAATTTCGCTCGTTTTAAGTTTTTTAAGTGACGGCTAAAATTTAACGAACCCATCGAAACAATTTTTAAGTTTTTTATTTCAAGTATGGTCGAATGTACACAAATCCCCTTTCTCGCTCTCTTAAGTTATTTTTTTTATTTTTCTTATTCTAACTATGGTTCTCGCTTTACGAAAAATTAATGTCGTGTTCTTTTCGTTTTTTCAAGTCAACACGAATTTTGTGGGTGAAAAGTACATGAAACAAAATTGACGAAGTTTTGTGCTTGTATTGGTTACTTGATTGACATTTCTAAACGTCAAATTGAAATTTGGCGGCTCATTCTATTTAATTAAATTAAATAATTAACACAACAAATATTAAACACATTAAACTAAACACAAAACGAGAATAAAAATGATCGAGATACAAAAAATCACTGCTATTAAATATTGAAAAATTTTGACAACTAAATTGACGTTTCTATTTTTGTTGGTGTTAGTAGCTACGGATGTGAAATTCATGAAAAAATCCGCATCTCGTAAAATTGATGCACATTTCAAAAAAATTGACGAAGGTTGGTGAAAAGAACACAGTTTTTGGATGTGCGTCAATTTTTTTTGACGAATTTTGGTGAAAAGAATTCAACATAAGAATGCGCATTTTTGCGTCCAAACTTAAGAAGTAAATGTCAAATTTAAATAAATTGTTGATGCTGTAGATACAGTTTTTCATTTCATGGGATTTTATTTATACCACAATTGCACAAGACAATTTGGAGAACCCATTGCATCTGGGAAAAATTGATATTTGGTGTGGTTGTGGGTTGGAGATTTCGTCGGACCTTACTTCTTCGAGAACGATGAAGGACGAGCATTAAGCGTCCACGGAGAGCGGTATCAGATGATGATTAACAATTTTCTGCGAGTTCATCATTAATTTTTTTTTCGATATCGAATCGATACCGACCATTTTGCTCCCATCGAAAATAGCTGTGTATTTTTTTCGCGTAACTTGTATTTTTATTTCATAATAGGCGAAAATTCGATATTACCAAGGAAAAAACAATTTCGCATAAAAAACTCCGTTTTGTTTCAAATTTCATGACAGGAGGCAATTCGATATCGACAAATTTCATCTGGGGCCCTGATTTCTTGACAAAGACCTCCATGATAAGTTTTTTCAACGAATGGCGGAACAATCACTTTATTGCAAGAAACATTGATATTAATTGGCCGCCAAGATCATGTGATTTAACACCTTTAGACTTCTTTGTGTGAGATTATGTCAAATCACCAGTCTATGCGAGTAAACCAAGAATGATTCAGGAGCTAAACGGACAACATAAAATGCGTAGTTGGTACTGTAAAGCCTCATTTACGGCAAAATATCATCGAACATTTAACCAAACGAATACTTTGGGATCAACTATGGTGGTGTTAAATCGGACAATCTGAGTGTCCATAAGATATCGCAAAATTTCGATTTTAAGCATTTAACTTTCTATATTAAGCAACAAATTCTACGCGTCTGCACTTCACAAAAAATCAAACCGGGCTCAGAAATGTTCAGTAATGGCCCAGAAAACGACGCCACCTTTTCATTATTAACTTAAATTCGGTCCACCCTAAATATTAATAGAGGACCCAGTATTTCCCAGGAAAATATTACTACTTTTGAGGACATCTTCAGCGGGAGATAGTTTATGAATGGAAAAGATATTCCTTTAATGTTCGGTAAATTTATTTAATTTATTAGATTATTGCTTTTGATAAATAATATTTTCCGTTTTTTATTTTAAAAATATGATCAAGATTTGCGCAGACGAAAGGATCAAATATCAAAACCAAAAGGATTTGGAAATTGGAGATGCTTGAATACTGAATTGAGCCACCTTGCTCTTTTGTAAAACAATATAACTGGTGGTTTCAATGAATTGAAGAACTCTGATAAGGTGATTTCAGGAAGTAAATTTTGACTATGAGTTCGATCTAGTTGGTGTTGTTATTTTAAGAAGTTCACACTGACACTCAAAATGCAGGTAAATAATTTGACATTGTTTGGAAAGTCATTTCCTGCGAGTTCTATGACCGTGTTCAAAAAATTAAAATTGCAGTCCCGTTTTTGATTCAGCTAAAATCATACCATTGCCAAATTGAATTTTTTTTACTCTACGTTTACAAGTTACCGAAAAATGGGTCAATATTCAAAATGTGGAGCAGCTTCATTAAAAATAAGCAATTGGCATTTGTTGATTCGGCAAGGGCACTCGTTAATTGCTGTTTTCAGAAGCATTCGAAGTGTAATCTCGTGGAACGTCGCAATAAAGAGCTTTTTAATAAGGAGCCCTTAGTGGTACCATCGGTGAACCTTAAAGTTCTGCTGTTTCAAGTTGTTTGGAATTTGGATGGATGTAAACTCTTTGATCATTTTAACCGGGATAAATGCCAGCATTTATTCGGTATGGCATATACTAAATAAAGCTATTATCTAAAACGATTAAAAATTAAAAAAACAACGTTAAATAAATCGGTTGAAATTTGCAAAAGGCATATGGCGTGGAAATCTGAGTGGCTCAGTGTTGTTTTTTCTGATGAAAAAACGCTTAATCTCGATGGCCCTGATGGATATTGTTATTATTTCCACAACTTACGGAAAAACGAGGTAGTTTTGGCCAGGCGTCATAGTCGAGAAGGTGGTGTAATGGTCTGAGGAGTTACTTCGTTTTATGATGCAATTGATTTGGAATGACAAAATTCTAAAATATCGGCCGATTCATGTAAAATGGTTTCAGAAAGTGCTTTTCCACAATGCAAGGATATTTGTGGACCCCTACTTTGGACTTTACCAATACGACAATGAACCAATTCGCAAGGATAATAAAAACTTTGATCCAAGATCAAAATTGAAAATGTTTGGGGTTTGTTGACTAGGAAGGTGTATGAAGTAGAATTTCGCTAGATCTGCTCAAATCTCTGTATAAGCCAATAAAGGATTTTGTAATTAATTTACAAAAAGGAGGTAGTACACACTACTAAATTTTCATAAACATCTTGCTTTTTCAATCAATTTAGTAAGGTGAACTGAATCAAGTGAAAAGGAATGCAGATCTTAGTATTTGGTCACTTCTAGATATCGCAGAGTCTTGGGGATATTGGTGGTAGTGATAATGATGGTAATTGCGATGGTGATGGTTAAGATGATGGTGATGGTAATGGTAATTGTAATGGTAATGGTGTTGGTGACAATGGTGATGGTATTATTAAAAAAACTTGTTTTTATACCCAGCTCGTCAACACCTGTGTTGGAGCCAAGTGGCAACCAAATGTTTATGGAGTCCTTAAAAATAGTACAAAATCGTTGAGGTTTTGAACGCGTAAAACGCCCAGATTAATGAAAAAGCCGAAATTTTGTAGGCTAATTGCAATTAAAACATAATTTAAAAATCTAGCTTTTTAAAGTGAATTGATTGAGCCGAAGCCTCTGAAAAATTGTATAAAACAACGAATTGTTCTGAGTTAATAAATAATAATGATAATTATTCATATATGTAGTAGAAAAAATTTTCAGAAGAAAAAAACGTTTTGATATCTGATCTGTTATTTTTCATAAAACGTAACTTTGGCGTTATATGAGGGCTACCTGTATACTGAAATTATTTAATTAACTTTGTACTAGAAAATCACCTTTCACCATTACAATTTTTAAATGCAATATTTAAAAAAATCCGCAAAGCCGTGGATATGTTGAAAAAATCGGATTTAATTTGGAAATCAACATTTCAGGGCAGAGTAAAAAGCCAGTTGCTTTCGAGAGAGACATGAAAAAACGAATTTCATGTGTTGATTAAACATTACTTTTTGCGTGAAAAAACTACTATGCAAACCGAACAAAATTTAAAAAGGATTGTCAACTTTGGTTCATTGAATTTCGATGTGGTCGAGCCAGCCCGGCGACGGTCCGCGCTTAGGAGCCCAGTTGGGAAAATTCATGATATGGCCTGAGTAAAGGTTAGCAGTTAAAATGGTAAACATCTCAGAAGAACGATTAGAGAACATTCTACTCGAAAATGTGGGCATGATAAAGAGATCGGTAAAATGGACGTTGTCGCTCCCCATTTGCTCATCGTGTGTCAAAAACGGAATCGCATTTGTTTCGAGTATTTGGACAAACATAAGCCCAACGCGAACGGGTTTGTATGGCGTTAAGTAACTTGATAAAACAAGGATACATCAGTACACTCCAGAAGGCACCTAAGCAGACGAAGACAGTGCCATCTTCTAATTTACTGGGCCGGAAAAGTGCTCTTCCATTAAGACAATCCATCCGCTCACTTGTACATCGTCGCCATCCCCCAAATAGGTTAAATTACACTAAGAATTTCTGCCTCTTCCACTGTGTTGTCTCCAAAAAAATAAAAAGGTGACTTGCAGGAAAGCGGTTCTCATTGAACGAGGAGGTTATTGCCAAGAGAGAGAGAGACCTATCTTACAGAGTTTAACAAATCGTATATTTTGGATGATAAACAAATTGGAATATCGTTAGGCTAAACGTATCTAGCTTAAAGGAGGCTATGTTGATAAATAAATTCTTCTCTCGGAAATCATTAGCCTTCTCGAACTAATTCGTATATCTTCATATGTATTCGTATACGATAGCATACGAAAGAGAAAATAGTGCACTACTTTTACTCAGACTTGATTAGTTTTTGTATGAAGCACCACTCAGATATAGTAAGTAAATTAATGCGTTTAAGTTAAGCTTTTCAATTTTTGTTTTCGCTATCAGAAAACCAAAATATTATGGTAATGAAAATTTCTTTCAATTATTTTCGTCATGTTTTATTTAACCAGTATCGTACCACAGTTGGAATATTTTTTTACAAGAAATTTCTAAAAAGTAGAATAATTCATCCCCATTTTTTCTGAAAAGTATTGAATATTGATAAGAGCTTGCTTGTGTTTTTATTTTTTAGCTTCATTTGTTCAGAAGTTATCCAACTCTACAACTGAGTTATGTTTTTGGAAAACTGAGTTATGTTTTTGGAAAACTCAGATAACTCCGCCGTGTAATAAATGAGAGTAGCCAAAGCGGTTCAAAAGGCAATTAAATTCCAACAAATAGGTGAACTCCATCCATTTTCGAGAGCTTGCCAAATTTTGAAGTTCATTACCAATTGATTAACGATTGTCACTGTTGTTGGCAGTATAATTGGCGGTATGTCAGGTGCGATTTTTGCGACCCTACGGAATGACAGAGTTCAAGGCCTTTATTTGATGACACAAGTCGTTCGAATTTCCAGTGACCAAATGACAAAAATGGTTGAGCGAATATAAAGTTTTCCGAAAATAATTCAGCACATTACGGATTTTGGAAAGTGGGCATCGACTCTTTAAAACTTGGGATCCTTGAGATAAACTAAAATCGTTTTTTTAACAAAATTGATTCAAATACGTTCTTGGGCGTTCTAGTCTTTATTTTGTCAAAGTAGTTGAGAAATCTTGTATCTCGATTATCTCAGTGGATCATCCAACCAGTTTATCGAGTGTTGATTCATATTATTTTATAGAATGTGACAACACCATATTTAAATGTAAAGTTTATTATATCGCTGATTTTAGGCACTTGATTTCTAAGGCTTAACCAATGCTTAAAAATTTTGTGAAGGCACATTAATAAATTTATGACAAATAAATTCATTAGAATGCGCCAGTCGATAAAAAATTTAATTGCTTAAACTTCATCGGTGAGCACATAGAACGGCATAACATCAACCATATTAAGTTTTATTTTCTTTATAATCTGGCAAATTAATTTTATATTCCTAACTGGGTTGAAGATTATAATCTATCGATACCGACTCGCGCGTAACGAAATCAAACAAAAGCTACATTATATAGATAAAATTTAGTTGATTAGACTTTGGTGTCGACAAAACATATGTCCGGTATAATTATTACTCATTAGTAAAATTAAAACAAGTTTTCCAATCAGATTGGTCGATTCTGGTGCATGCATAATGACTATTTTATTGATAAATTTATTACAAAAGTTTTATAATAAAAATAAAATTTCAATTTCATAAATAAATAAATAAAAACATTGATTTTAGTATAGTTTCTACTTTAATTTATTTAAATTTTAAACAATTTAAAAATTTATTCATCTGCTGCTGTTTTTTTTTCTTATAGTCGTCTTCTTTTTTTTAAACTTCTTAAGATTAAAAATGATAACACAAATAGAATTCAAATAGCATCGCAGTACTAAACTCAGTACGTATATATAAAAAAATGTTGAGAAACTTCAATTCAAATTCAAACAACAAAACATTAAAGCAAAAACAACAAAGTTTTCAACTCAATCGAATAAAAAAGTTGGAATTAAATTGAAATAGTTATTGCGATCATCTCTTACTGATATAAAAACATATAATAGTCCTATCAAACTGGTTTCACTTCTTGTTCCCGTATTACTCCGAGCGAGTTTGGGTAAAGTGAATTGGTTAGCTTTAAAAATCCATTAAATTGTTAGAAAGGGAAAAATTGGTCGCCGAACTTCAAATTTTAAGTGATCTTCTTTCGCTGTTCAATTAGCTTTCTCAAAATATTTTTGTACTTGAGTTTAATTCGATGAAATCTTCGAGAAAGTTATTCTTGTAAACAAATCTTTTATTAATCTGTACTGATGTTTCTCATTAGGTCACTTTAGTGACAATCAGTTTTTTCAGAACCCTTCTCCTTATAGGAAACGCGTAACTTCCTTGTAATTTAATCTTGTGCCAAGGCGATGAGTACTTAGATACTAATTTGGCAGTGAAGAGAAATTCGAATAAGCAGATAACCTTATAAACTTACAATTGAATTGTAGTCGACAAATTACTTTAAGCAAGAAGTAATAAATTACCAATTGTTTAGCCAAAAATCAAACTCAAATCACATATTTACTCATAGTGATTATAATAAAACAAAGTCCACAGCTCATAAAAAGTAAAAAACATCAATTTTATATAAACGAATATGTTACTTTACGTAAATACCTCCCATTCGCGATCGCTAATTATGAAGTGTGTAGTTTTTATTTTCTCGATATTTGCATATAATTATAATTAATAAACGTTAAAATATAAAAAGACGGGCGATAATGATAAGTGGCAATTTAATTCATTGTAAATTATAATGTAGTGTACACGAATTGATAATCGCGAATTTTTCTTTATTTTCAAATATGAAAACATTGAAACAAGTTGATAAATAACTGTTCGCGATTCCATATCGTTTATTAAATTCGTATGAAAATGATTTACGTTTTACAAAAATATGATTACACCATCACCTGGGTAAATTCTACATGAATATCAAAATTTAATTCCATCGAATATGTTAAACGTGGTTTAATAATAGAAATTAATTAAAACAAATAATCGCGCGCGCACACGTAAAATTAGCTTTATAAAAATTAAACTTCCGTGAATTTAGTATGTATGTTATGTACATACATATTTTATGTATATGTGGTAGAGTTTTTGGTAGAATTTCACAGAATTCATCCGAAGAACCTACTTTAGCTTTTCGATCTAAATACTGATGTTTAATTTTTTTTTTTTTTTTTTTTTTTTGAAATATCATTTGCATAACAATCATTTCAACACCACTATATACCACATTATCATTGATGATCAAGTCATATATTTTAATTTTTAGTGAATGTGTTTGAATTAAATTAATAACAAAGTATAGAAATAATTTAAATTACATAAATTAAAGAAAATTTGTATGCTAATTATTCAAAATAAATTCAGCGTGCTGTGCTGCGTATTATGTAATGGAAAGTGTGAATATTATGCAAAGTGACAAATTTTCGGCGAGGCTATATTAGGCTTATCAACCGCGATCTGTGAGGTAAATTTCGAATTTCACTTATAATGGAGAGAGAGGTGTTGGGTTCCAAAATTCCAAAATATTATATCAATAAGAGGGGATTTACACTTTGTTGGGGTCAGTTATTCCAATTTGATGATAGAGGTCATCGAATTTGAAATAATAAATTCAATTTTTTTATTCTAGATCAGAGTTTGATACTCTGGAGGATAATTCTTCAGCTGCTTTTGATATCAACCATATTGAAATTAGGATTCTATAATAAAAAGTTGCCATTTAGAGATTAGATTGTAATTTGTAGTCCGAAGATTGTAGTTTGGAATTCGGATGTTAAGATCGGAGAGTTGAATTGAATTAGAAATTTTTAAATCTTCTTTATGCTCTTAATACACCAATGGGAAGAATTTGGTTTGGCATCTATTGGAGGGGGGGGGGCAAAGTTTAGTATATTAACCAACCAGCTCCGTAACCTTCCAGTAGGGTGCGCATCACGTGCGCTGTTCTGGTCATGTATTAGGGAGCTGCGCGATGATTACAATTGTGTAAGGGGTAACCTGGTCACAATTCGCAAGTGTACATGCTGCCTGCTCGTGGCAACCACTGGTATCTGAGGCCATTTAGCACATTTTGGCCATTTGGCACAGGCTAAATTACGGCGCTAAAGGAGAAAACCTCGATAAAAAACCCTAATTGCAGAACTGGGAAATTTTACCCCACCCGTTGTATTTTTTTTTCGCTGGCGCTACACCCCATAGAGGGATTTGGCCGCTTCAAGATGAAGTTTCGTAATCGTTTTTTCATTACTTTAACCAGCCGTGATTTTTACATCACCCGCCGGGAATCGAACCCAGGACCTCCGGAGCTTAAAGCAAGCATGATAACAACTGTGCCACCGGGGCGGCATCTGTTGTACAATATTCGCCAGACTGTACTGTAGATTCCCATTTATTCCGGTCCATGCAATCAACCCTGGCTGAACAGCACTTACTTTCTTAAGAAGACTTAAAAAATGGATCGATGACTGGATTGCCTCCAAAAAACAACCAGAGTTCTTCCTTCGGGGAATCCGCTTATTCCCTGAACGATGGGCGAAAGTTGTAGCTTCCATCAGAGCATACTTTGAATAACCATTATCTCATTTCCCTTTACAAACAAATGTCTTTTATTTCAGTAAAAATGGTCGGAAATATATTTGTACACCCAAAAGCTTCACAAATGTGTGTCAGTTTTTTTAATTTTAATTACGGTGGCACTTTAATCCGTTCTTTCGTACATATTGAAATTAATTTAGTTTTAGTACTGGGTCTAGTACGCTGCATTCGTCGACTCTGTCAATTTGCATATACAGTGCTGGTAAAAAAAAATTGGGCAAACAAATTTAGTGCAAATTGGAGTCTTTTTTTGCTAAAATTACAAAACTTTTGAAAGCAATTTGTTTATTGTTTCATTTTAAATACATGTATGACGTAATTTTTTGAAAAAAAAAAATTGACCTGCAATTTAGGGGCAGAACCCCGAAAAATGCCAAAATATTCAAAATACGTTGTTTGTTGTTAAAGTAGTGTAATAAATTAAACACTTATTTTTTATTTTTTTTTTGTTTTTTATTGATTTATAGAAGTTCAATCTTTAATATTAATATTTTGTTGGACCGCCTTTTGCTTTTATTACAGCGATACACCTCCGATTCATTGAATTTGATAAATTTTTCAAAGTCGCAGGAGATATGGATTTCCAAATAGTCATCAACAAACTTTTTAAAGCTTCAATCGATTCTGGGCGCTTCCTTGCTACTTCTAGCTTCATTATAGACCAAATTGGATTTAAGTCTGGACTATACGGGGGCCAGCTCAACACATCGATACTTTTTTCTTCGAAGTACTTTTTTACCTTTAAATGAAGAGATAAGAAAAAAAAACAGGTGTTTAACAAATTATTTATGTTTATCTGAAAGCCAATTTGTCTATCTACAATTCAAAATTAATAACTCACAATTTTGGCGGTATGGCACGGAGCGTTGTCCTGTTGAAAAATAAATTTGGAAGTCTCGCCAAAAAGCTTTAACACAGAAGGCTCAAATTCGTTCTGAAGGACCTGCAGATACAAAGCTGCTGTAACGCTGGAACTAAGGAAGCACAATCGACCGGTTTCATTTCCAGAAAAGCATCCCCAGACCATACCTCCTTCATTTTTCGGTGGAAGTCTTAAAAGACATTCGTTGCTAAGTCTCTCGCCCGGTTTTCTCCTTACGAGAATTCTTCCATCTCCAACATGCAGCTTGAATTTTGATTCATCGGAGAAAATCACATCATTCCACATCTCTGGAGTCCAAGAAACATGCTCCTGGGCCCATAGCAAACGATTTTTTTGCACTAGTAATGTGAACTCAGGCTTCTGGACTGGTTTAAGTGCTCTCAAACCAGCTTTAACAAGTCTTTTTCTCACTAAGCCGGCTGAAATTTTACAAAATATGCACTATTTATACTCAAAAAAATAAATTACAGGCAATAAAACATCTGCACCCTAATGACGGCCAAGAACGGTAGGCGTAAAATTAAATAATTGCTTGACCAATTTTTTTGCACATCAGTTGCGGGGTTGTACCGGTGTAATACATAAATGCAAAAGGCGGTCCAACAAAATATTAATATGAAAGATTGAACTTCTATAAATCAATAAAAAACAAACAAAATAGTAAAAAATAAGTGTTTAATTTATTACACTACTTTAACACCAATCAACGTATTTTGAATATTTAAAATTAATTAATCAATTAGTATTTTAAAGCACAAGTTTGGCAATTTTCGGGGTTTTGCCCCTAAGTTGCAGGTCAATTTTATTTTTCAAAAAATTACGTCATACATGTATTTAAAATGAAACAATAAACAAATTGCTTTCAAAAGTTTTGTAATTTTAGCAAAAAAAAACTCCAATTTGCAATAAATTTGTTTGCCCAATTTTTTTTTACCAGCACTGTATTTTCATGTAATTAACTTTTGCGTTACTGCGTTAGAGCATCGAGACTGTCTGGGGGAGTTGAATTTGTAATCTTCATTAAACGGTCATAGTGATCATTAAAGTCAAGTCAATGCCCAAATCATATTTATATTTTTACTTCTGTTGAATGGAGCACCATTACGTATGGAATCAAAATTATTAGTGTTACTTTCTAGAAAACGATACTGCCTGATATTTAACTGCATTCAGTTCCAAATCTGCACCACAACGCAAATCTATCAAGATCGTTTTGAAGTAAGTAAGTAGAAGTGCATCATTAGTAGAGATAATTAAATTAAGAGGACCCAAATGAGAACCTTGTGGCCCCTCTGGCAGTTGCTATATAACTCATAGATAAATTAGATCTGAAAAGAACTAAATATTCGCGACCAACTAAATAACAGCTAAGCCACAATATACTGTGAGTCGAGAAGCCAAAAACCCTATGTTATGTTTACAAAGGATATGGTAACTAACACCCTATTTATATCGGTTAAGTCAGTTCGGCTTGATTGCCGTTTTCTAAAGCACAAGTACTTTTGGATACAAATGAAACCAGATTAGTAACGGTTGACGTACGTCTTTGATACCCATGTTGCATGTTATTTATTTTTGGCTTACAGAACTCATAAAGCTGATTGTAATTTTGTACCTTTCTTATGTACAGGAATTATAAAGGATGTTTTAGCAGTGGCAAAAAGCCACACTATAATGATAAATTGAAAATGCCTAACAGTATTTCCTAACGACTGTTGATGGAATACTCTGGAATTTAATTAAACATGAAATATAGTTGAGAATGTTCTTCGAGGTCAAAAAGTGTTATTTGGTCTCACAATATCAAGCTGATCGAAATAATTACTGTTGGGAGTACAATTATTGTTATCAAAAGTGGATGAATAAAGACCGCAAATAGGTTCACAAAATGACTCTTTCGGTCGCTAGAAGAATTGTTAAGATAATTCAATGTGGACGGATATTCGTCAGATTTACAGAAATATTTCAGTTTTATAATTCACAAATCTTTGTGTTACATAGGGTACGAATCTCAATATCATTACATAGAGGAGCTTGGGTGGAGTTTCTATTTAGTGAATAAGGACGGATTGGCAAAAGTAAGCAAACTTACAAACTTATACACACCTTTATGTAAGAATTGTCGGAGATAAACGAAAAATCGACTTCAAGCTACTAACTGGTTAAAAAGATCAAAATTCGTCGACTTCGCATAAACGTCCATTGGTTGTGTCAACCAACGAGTTACCTGCAACAGAGGTATAAACTAAATTTAATTGTCTTCCATCCTTATTTGGTACTTGACTAATTTGTTGCAAGTCACCAGCCCAAGTTGGAATCCAATTGATGTACGACAAGTTGAAGTCACCCAGGATAATTAAGTCACTATGAGCTGCAGGGTATCGAACACATACATAATTGTGTCAATTAACCTGCTAGTGATCAGATTTGTTCGAAAGCAGAAAAGATGACCAAGGTTGTTGGGCACGCTCGCGACAGAAATACGAAAAGTTTAAAAACAGGTTGCTTGTACTGGTTTCAGTCCCGAAGTCCCAGAATCCCGGACTAGTTTGTATTTTCAAATTTCGAGATTTTTATGTTCAATATCAAAGCGCCCCGAAATATTGAATTCATAAATGCTAAATAAAATCTACCGTTTTGGAAATGGTAGTAAACATCGCTTCTCTAGAAAAGGCTTATAATTTACTTTTAACTATAAATCCAATAAATGCTGAAAATCGACCCTTATCGACAACGAACGATTTTACACATTCGTTTTTTTGTCTGTTGAAAATAAATCGCTGGGTTGGTGCAGAATTTCTATGAAAATGACGAAATACGTCGGGTGTGTGCACACTGCACACAATGTCATCAGAAGAGACTTTTGTGATTAAGCGGCGTAGACTGGTTTTTCGAAATTTGAAGGAGATAGATCAAATATTTTATAAAGATTATGCACAAAAAAAATTGGATTTTCTACGTTTGATTCACTTCGTTCAGCGCATTGCATTGTGGATGTGGAAATTATCGAGATCTTATTTCACAGGTTATATGCGCTAATCCAACCGCACCATGCTATTTAAATAATTCCACAATCTGCTACACAACTGATAATTTGCGTAAGGATATTATATCTACAAAATTTCTACAAAGCGGCATTTCTCTTTTGGATAAACTGTGTGAACAACTACAAAACATAGTTCCACATTAGTTTATTGCAGAGCAGCGAGCAGCTTTCGTAAAATACGTATAGAAAACCAAACGAGGCAACTAAAAAATGTATAGTTATTAATATTCATTTCTAATTCAGGATGCGTTTGAAGGATTCCATTCCGCAGAGTTTGCATTTTTCTAGCATACTGCAAGCAAATAATAATTTTTTTATTTATCACTAAAATTTGCGCTTGGTTAGGCTCCTGACTCAGTATACAAAAGAGCCCTGCGATGCATTAGGAGGAGTTCTTACGAGGAATGCTTCAAGATCTCACAAAGACCATTTTAGAACCAAATAACTAGAAAAAAAATATAAAATATAAAAGTGGTGACCCCTTGTGTCACAAAGGTCACCATACATGGCATTTTTTAGAAAAACACTTACTTAATTCGACAGCAAATTTATTAAAAACAAAAGTGATACCATTATATAAATGGTGAGTCTATTCCCTTTCATCATACATTAAAATCGGTTAAATAGTTAATGAGAACGAGCACTTTGAGTTTAAAAATTTGAGTTTTTAAGAAAAATTCGGAAAACCCTGCTCTGAAAATCAGTACCGTAGAAGGAAAAAACCAAATATGATGTAGAGAATATTTTCAGTGATTTTCGTCAAATTCAAAAAGGGTTAGGACAAATTTTCGGCTTCTTTCATCGTTTTCGTACGGAATCGCTGAGTGGGATTATTTATTCTTTAGTAATGCGGGATTTTCTTTTAGCAAAATTTTGATGAAGCAGCAGTTTAGTTTCCGATGGTAAAATTTTGTTTACAATTTATTTACTAAAATACATTTAATAGTATCACAATAGAGTTCATGAGTATTTCATTGAAATATAAATTAAATTAAATTATACAATTAAGATAGAGTCCTCCCAATTTCGTTTTCGTAAGAACATTTTTTCATGTGAATAGCACAAAAACGATATATCCTTCGATAATGCTTGACTGAAGTGATCTGGGCCTCTCAAATATTTTAGGATGTGTGGATTGAATTTTTTTTATAGAAATATCTAACTTAAAGGCCGGACCGAAACGGATCCTATGTGAATCGATCTTTACTTTCTATTTTTTTTTCGTCTTATTTTATTAACACGACAATAAAAAAACGAGGCGTATTCTGTTGTTGCCAACACTTGACATATTTACACACAATTTTATACGTAAGGGTTTTGTTGACAACATTAAGAACGTATGGACCTTTTAAGTTTTTGGGGGGTTTTTCAAATCAAGAAGGCTAAGTAGATTTTTGCGCGTAGAATTAAAACAGATTACCTTTCCCCTCCCCCCCCCCTCCCCATTCATTCATTCGTTGTTCGTTCATTCGTTTCAGTCTGAATTTTTTTTTAAACACAAATTCCTTGAAAATGGCGTTATTTTTCGTTTGTGTTCGTTTGATTAGATTGAAAGTTCCAAATCGAGTAAACATGTCAAATTAAAAGTTTGAGCCATTTTGTTAATATTTTTCGCGATTTGCTTTCAAAGAGCGATTTATTGAGAAAATTTTTATTTTTATTTAAAATAATATGAGAATTGCCGAATTTTCGGAGTGATCAAGGGGCAACAAAATTATGTGAGTGCTACATATCAGTCATACAGCCGTACTGAAATGAATTCAGGAGAACGAGAGGCGAACTAATATTTCTGTAGTGTTATAGAATAATAATTATTTGTATTATTAACACTCCGCGATCGCACTGGGACGATTTCGTCCCAAGCAAAATTTCATTTGGGGATACCCGAAAAACGGAAAAGGGGCGATATCGTGAATTTGGGATCATAAAACACGATGCTTTTTCGCCATCTATTCGATAGCGAGAAAACTTCCGCCAACAAAAATAAGGCGGACATTTTTCCGATTGATTTATTGTTGAGGATTGTTGTATTGTGCGTCTAATCTAAACTAAAATCAAAACTAATCTCAAAATAATGCCACTATACTGACAAACGTCATGAAATGAGTGCGTTTATTACGTTAAATGAATGCGTTTAATGCCTTTTCAATAGAGGAATTCATAATAAGAAAATTTAAGCGGTTCGAAAAGAACATATCGACATTTTTTAAAACTCGCCGCGAAAATCATGATAGAGGCGCTGGCTCTCCTCCCTTAAAAAACTTAGTACATGTGTGATCATGCAAGCGTCTTTTGCCCGCTCTCCGCCAGTTAGTTCCTGAGCAACAGCAACACAATGTGGTGGAAAACGTCCCGGTCGCACTGACTGTCGTGAAAGTTTAAGTTCAAATTCAAGATTAGTGTGACTTTTCGTCAAAACCTGCTAAAATTCTCTCTAGAAAGCCTGCTTGTTTTGCTGATACGCAGATTATAATATCAACCTTTAGGTGTATTAGTCACTATAAAAAAAAAATTTAATTTAGCCGTTTATCACTCGCACCACTCAATGTGTACACACTACTAACGCCGTTTGATATTTGAGCATTTTCACTCTCTATTCTTTGTTCTAATTTATATACAAAATGTCAAAAACAAGTTTTTTTTTCTTTTTCGTAATGACATTTTTGTAGTGAAAATGAACTTCAGTGTATTTTTCATAAAAATCTTCGATTTCTCTCTCGTTGAAATTATGTGGGTCAAGTGGTAAAATAATTATACTTTTTTCGGTAGAAGTTCTAGAATATGGTCAATTAGAATGGAACTTTGTTATTTATAAACAGATTCTGGCGAGAAATATTAAATATCCAAACAAATTAAAATTAACTTATTCACTTAGCTCTGCAGATAACAAAAATGCTTATAGAGCTCAGGTCCATACTTCGATCTATTTTCTTAAATATTTTTTTAATTTTCTATGTATTAAAGAAAAAACACTTTTTTGCACCCAAGTATCCAATTTTCCCTACTTCCGCCCCTCGAGCGAGTCAAGATATTTTTTTTTACTCTACGACCAAATATCTACTTATTCAACGGGGTAACGAACAAGCGTTATATGTTTACAACAATTTCCGTTCCATGGGTTTTAACTAACAAACGTTTACTTTTGCCTATAACCCGGCCCATTCAGTTTTCCTTCCAACGCAATGGCCTTCAAAATTTTACCACAGATAGTAGGCTTCATGGGAAGTTCAATCTATTATTTACAAATTTTTTAATCAAACGTGTTATTTTCAAAATCAAGGAGTGGATTATGGAATCATAAAATTTTCAGACGAAGATTGAAGCTTCCACTAGGCACCCTATATGTTAGTCTTATAGTATGAATTCAGTTTGGCTAAAAATTCTATTATTTTATTATTTATGAATTTCAATTTTTTGTACAATGTAAATAATATAAATCGAATTCTAGTATTCTACGATGAAGTGGTTTCGAGTTTGCAGTAATTTTCATAAAAAAAATTAAATTCCACCAAATTGAATTTTTAATGGATAGCATGCTACTCGTAAAGTGGTTGATAATTGTTCCGGTTTTGAATACCATAATAAATGGTTAAGAAACTGAATTTATAGCTTAAAATACTGAACAAACAAACAACTCTTAATAGATATGCTCAAAATCATATCTGCTAAATCTAAATCAATCGTACAAATTTCAAATAAAAATTAATTTTATAATCGCAAAAGAAAATTAACATTTGGTTTGGTGCCGACAAAAGTATAAAAATGATTTAAAATGTTGCTAATTCTAGAACACCCACAAAGTCACTTAATAAGTATTTTCTACAAAAAAAAAAAAAAAAAAATTTTTTTACGTTTGTTCGAACTTTATTGAATTTCAATTACTATGTAATACATTGAAAATTGAAAAACCTAACTATATACTAGTAGTACTGTAGTACAACAAGACGATTATCATGTTCTTTATAATAGTATAGTAATGGTAGTAATAATAATAATAATTTTCATGGTTATTATTACTACTACTATAACTTTTTTTTTTGATTTGGAAAATTTCTTTTTCTATAATTTTTCCGTTAAAGTAAGAAAATAAATAAATTTTTAATTCATCTTGTTTGCTGCTTCTTTTATATAAAAAAATATTATAGAGATGAGGAGATGTTGGTTTTGGAAAATTCAATTTAATCAAGAAAATTATTTTCGATATGCATACACATATCGATACGGTACACTGTACAGCGATGTATGGATATTGTGAAAAAATCAATTTTCGAAATTATGTATATTTTACATTTGGGAAACTCTCTCACTAAATTTTAACCTTTTTTTGCACACAATTTTTATTTCTACAGATTCCTTTTAACATTTTTACTTTGTGTACCTGATACACCTTTAACCCAATGCCACAACATGGTGTTATGCATCAACAAATTGGAATCAGATTGATATTGTTATTGTCTTGAAGATATTTGATTTCTTTTTTTATTTTCGTAGTATTCATTTTCCAGATTAGATATGCGGTTGTAGAAAATGTAGATAGATGGTGTAAACGACCTGTAAAAATATATAATCAAGTGGCATTTGTAATGAAGTGAACGCCATATACAAAAATTGAATTTCCGTGGCATCGCACATTATATTATACATTAAAGTCGCGAATCTTTAAGAAATTTGAAAAAATAAATCAAAATTCGCGTTCGCTACTTCTTTTTTATAATTCTTCGCGGTTCTTGTTTATTATACAGTAGCATGATTGATTTATATTTTTTTTGCGGTTGTCTAACTTGTAATTCAATATATCAACAGTAAATTTGTTAAGCACACAAAATATCAGTGACTATAAATAAAATAATAAAAAATAAAAAAATCTTTTTGGTGTTGCTGATATCAATATACATAAATCGATATGTAAATATATAATTGATTCATTGTTCATTGTCATCGTTTTTGATTGATATATAATTTGATTTATTTGATAAATTACTAGAATATATCCATCAAGTACGATAAGAAAGTATGTTTCGGAAATTAACGACTAATATATCAATTGATTTGTGTTAATATAACCTCTTCACCTCATTATATCGAGTTATCGCATGCAGACCATTAAATTCTATTCTATAATACTGGTAAGACCACTTAAACAAACAAAATTTCATTTATCAGTCGTTTTCAATTAAAAAATTAGAATCTCCATTTAAAATGATTTAATATACTTCGTTTTTAGATACTTATCTTAAACCAAAAACAATAATTTAACCCTGTAAGAGGTTAAGATACATAGTCTAATATTTTCTTATGTTACACACATAAACTTCGTAATGTGTTAAATACATTATGTCGCAACGTTATATAAAACGTTAAAATTGGTTCTTAATGTAAATTGATAAAAACTAACATTAGATGTTGTGTTACATTATTCATGGGTTTTAATTTTGTCTTATCAATTAGTAAGAGAATAAGAAGATTTTTTTTTGTTAGTTTTCGAATGGCTGTAATGGAAAATCAAAGAAAATGTATAAACACAATTCTTTCAAGATTATTATTTAAACTTCTAAAAGGTCAAACATAAGTGGTTTGAAAAATGTTTATCTCAATTTTGAAAATAATTTTAAAGAAAAATATTTGTTTTTTTTTTTTCTAAATTAGAGTATGTATAGCCGATAATGTGATTTATTGACTACTTTAACCTAGACCTGATAATTTTTTTTGTTTTGTTTATGTAACTTGATGGGAATTAATATTAACATAAAATTTTATTCAATTTTTTGTAATAAAAATGTTTTTTTTTTTTATATTACAGGAAAATGATAATGGATGCATCACAATGAGCGGTAAGTGGTTTAACTTAATTTGTCCAATTATTTTTAAATTCAATCGAATTTGTTTCAGCGTATTTCTACAATTAAATTCTTTACTTCAAAAATGTTAATATAAACTTAGTTTCCGTTTATAAATCGGTTGTCTTTATTTTTATATATTTCGAATTCTTCGGTTCGACTTAACGCATCTCCTTTCTTCATTCTTTGTATTAATTGTAAATTTGTTTCAAAATTTGTGTAATTGTGTTGCGTGGAATTTAGATGTTGAGCGAATTTTGACTCGGGGTTGATGTTACCGATTGATTTAGGTAACATGCTCCCTAAATCTTTCTTTAGAGGATCGGCCCGTTTGTCCTAAATAAAACGCTTGGCAATTTGAACATGTTAATTTGTAAACCCCCGTTTCCAAAGCTGCGTTATTCCTGTCCTTAATTAAGTTTCCTAATTTAAGCATATTAATAAAATTTATAGAATTTATTGAACTTTTAAGATTTATCGAAATTCCAGTATAGGTAATAACTGAAGAATTTATTAGATTTAATTTGAATTTAAAGAACTTACTGAATTTTAAAACTGTATCCATAGAATTTATAGAATTTATTAAATTTTTAAAAATGATTGAATTTATGGAATATTAATGTTTACAGGATTTACCAAAATTTTTGAATTTATAAAATTTGTAAAATTCAAAGAATTTATGGGATTTAAACAAATTATGGAATTTTTGAAATAAGTAAAATTTGAGTTTGTAGAATTTATAGAGCTGACAGACTTGAAACAATTTACAGAATCTATAAAATTTAAAGAATTTATAAAATTTATGGAATTTATAAAATTTTTAATTTTTATAAAATTTATAGGTTTTATAAACATAATAGAATTTAATGAAGGTTGTAGAAGAATTTATAATATTTACAGACTTTGTAGAACTTATAAAATTTATAGACTTTATTGGACTTGTAGGGGCTCCTAGAATAGCTAATAGGCTACAAAAAAACTAATGGAATGAGGACGAAGGGCCGAATTTCAAAGGGCCGAATGTCGAAGGGCCGAATTTCGAAGGGCCGAATGGGTCGAAGGGCCGAATTTTTTTGTTCATTTTTTTGTTTTGTTTTTAGAAATATATCATAATTTTTTTAATTTCTTGTTTTAAGGAATATTTTGTAAATTTTTTTATCAAATATAAATTAATTTTTTATTAGTTTATACAAATTTTATTATGTTTAATCTTTGGATATTCTATCGGCAAAAATATTACATTAATTTTGTTGTTTATATTTTGTGTTCTTTTTGTAATTATCAAGTGGAAAAATATTTGTACTTAATAGGTATTTCACCAAAACCAGAAAAGAATTTTGTCATAAAATCACAGAATATATATAAACAGAACAATATCTTCTATTGAGCTTTAGTCCTAAGCTGGTGAACAAATATTTTTGTCATTGTTTTATTCTACTGATTTTGATTTAGAAAAGATAGCAAAATCATTTTATATGCAACCAATGAAACAAAAAAAAATACAAAAATATTTGTACCCACCTCTTTGTTTTGATAAATAAAAATCAGTACAATTATAAAAAGAAAGAGAAATCTTTACACTTTATAATGTATTTAAAAAGAGATAGACATTCGTGAATTATTTTTGATTTTGGTCTTGTTAGCTTTGCAAAACTTTAAAACCGAATCAAAAAATAAACAAAGGACCAATACGGGATACGAAATTATACAAGTAAATTAGAAATGCCACACAAACACATATACAACCTTATGCGAGTGCAAGTTTTCTTTTTGTTATTATGTTTGATATGATTTTTAGTATATTGCATCGTTTATATTTTCAGTGAAATATACTTATATGGATTTGTTTTTTGAATTGTACAAAAACTATTTCCATGTTCACATCACATACCTGTTTTCGAGATACACCTACTAACTTGACTTACGATTGCGACGCACGTAAAGTTGTATGTGTGAAAATATGCATAAATAATTTTTATATTCGGATTTGATATAATTAATGTACTATGGGGCATGCTTATAGTAAAAATATTTGATGCTTTTGACGTGATAACGTTTTGCACCGCAGGTTCAGAAAACTGACCCGAAATTTAGCCCTTGGTCGTAAGCAATTACTCAACAATTTGTTGTACGATACAAAATTAAGATGAAACCATTTTTCAATTTTAATGTATTTATATAGTTCTAATACGTTGTTTAGTATTATATTTTGTACAATATTATAATCAATAAAAATTAAATAATTAATTATTAAAAATACTTGACCGACGATGTCACCTATAAAGAAAGAAAGATAAAATAAATTTCATATAGTATGCCCCATTGGTAGCATAATTTAAAACAAAAATTTACTGCAATTCGTTTGTCTTAATAAGTGGTTGGAAGCAAATTCATTAAATAATTGTGCAGGAAAGTAGCGAGCGATTTATTTTAGTTTTATAATTATTTACGAAACAATGAACAACAATCAAAAACGCACATTTCGAACATCTTGCATTGCCCCTGGTTGTGGAATGCAATCCGCAAAAACAGATTTGCGTTTTTTTAAAGTGCCAGCGGACGAAACAAAAGCCAACGTTTGGTTCATAGCTTTAAAATTATCACCATCGGATTTAAAAAATAAAAATAATTTTATATGTGAACAACATTTTGATCCTGTTTTTGCGCAAAAAAATTTTTGCGCAACATGATCCACCGCATTTGGCGAAGTCTTTGCGAAACGCGCTGGAAAAACATAACATTCAACATCAGGAGAAAGGAAGTGCCAGCTTTGACGTTATCAGAAAAATTTATCATCATGAAAAATTGAAACCATTAAAGCTGATGCCGAAAATCAGCCAGCAGCACATGTATCCAAATGATTTTCAAAAAATGAACGTGGGTTTAGCAAAAGCAACAATCAGTTACACAGTTGCTTGTGCCATTAGAACGACACTAAAAACTTGCCCGGAAATATTTGGAGCAGAGCTAGATAAAGCGATACCAACGGCGGATTTAGTTGAAAGATTCAATAACCTCAATGATTGCTTAGACACCAAATATATTAAACACGGATCACCATATCACCAGCCGCTCGAAGTGGGTAACTGTGTGGACTTATATTTAAGAAATTGTTTCGAATATTTGGGAGAATTACAGATAATTTCCCCGTCGATAAATTATTTTAAATTTATAAATGGCTACAAATTAACGATTAATGCACAAGCGCAATTGGCTGAATATTTGGGTGAATTTTATAATGTAAACACTTATA
This sequence comes from Tipula helvola, assembly GCA_963556165.1. Lineage (NCBI taxonomy): Eukaryota > Metazoa > Arthropoda > Insecta > Diptera > Tipulidae > Tipula > Tipula helvola. The sequence goes on along the minus strand of OY744482.1, from coordinate 74,820,130 downwards.
AAACCGGCAATACCGATCAAGATACACTTGAAAATTTCTTCTCCGTTTTAAGAGGAAAAGGTGGTTTTAATAGTACACCAAGTGCTTATGAGATTGGTGTTCACTTGGGGAATATCATGAGCCAGCAAATTATTTTTCAGTCGTTAAACAGCAATTGCCTTCCTGATGATTGCGATATTTTAAATATAGATTTAAAGCAATTCAGTGAAGAATACCACCAAAGTTTGAAGGAATGTACTCGAAATCTTAATTTATTTGAAACATCAGACGTTCCTATTATAAATAAAAGGGATGCATTAAAGTCAAATGCTACAATGTATTTTGCCGGGTACTGTGCTTTCCAAAAAGTAACTTGTGAGACATGCATACAATTATTAACAGATCCAGATAAAAGTGTGACTCCTGATGATACCTTTATAACCGAAAAAAACTATAGAAAGCGATTGGACAATTTTGGATCGTTAAAAGCGCCTTCATATATATGTGGAGAAGTGGCCAAATTAGTGACGGATATATTTGAAAAAAGATATTTTAGTCACTGTTATATTTCTAATATTTGGCAAAAACTTACCGATGAATGTACGATAAATATAAAAATCAGTTTTCCAGCTTTCCTTCCTAATGAAAGTTCCAAATGCTACGAACATTTAAGAAGTTTTATAAGCTTTTTTATATTGGTCCTTATACGGAAAAATTGCAAATGGTCAATACAAAATAAAGTGTTTGAACATAAGAAGCTAAAAAGGAAAATGAAGTTGGGTAAAGTCATTGGAAAAACTATCGGAAAGGCAAAGAGAACCGATAGGAACTCGAAAGCTGTAAAAAAATTAAATAAATTAAAAAAATAAAATGTTACACCCTCCTACATTAATAAAATTATATTGAATGAGTCTGGCTGTGAGTCTGGTTACATTAGGTTAGCTTGAACTCGGTTATTTAAAATAATGGGTCTCCAAAATTAATTTGGCGTGTTTTAAACTAATCAAAATTGTTTTGGAATATGATTGTATTTAATACTTGACCTTGAATTCGGCTTTGTGGAACAGAACTTCATAAAATTTATAACTTATTAGTCATATTGATACAAAACGCAACCCTTAAATAAAATTGACATAATTAATAAAATGTTTTATCAGTTTCTGGGGAAAAAATGATTTGATTGGAAGGTATAAATAGTAAGTTATATTATGCATGCAAAAATTATCATTTTGATAAATGATTTATAAAGTTAGGTTTTATTGTGTTTACAACTAGTGAAGCTGTAGGCTGCGGGTAAGGGTAGTTATGTTCGTAAACTATTTTGAAACAGTTAAAATTAAAATATTATTAACTTCATAAATTACATTTAAAATAGAACCAACCAATTTTAATCCTAACTTTTCTTTGTATTGAAGCCAACTCTTGAACGTATTTTGCATGGATAATTTTCTAAATTTAGAACTGTCATTGTCCTTCTACCTTTGATACGTACGTATGTATATATTGAGTTGTCCTATTGAGCGTATTCACAAGATGTTCGATAATCTCAGATATATCATCAGATACATCTGACAAATAAATAAAAAAGCTCGGGTTGTGCTAGGTCGTATACGGCTGTATAGGTGAAATAACGTCTATAGGTTTCTCACCACCTGATAGACTGTTTAGGTTTGTTAAAATCAATTTATTTATTATTAGCTTCATGGATTCCCATTTACTCTCAGCACAGCGTCGATGTGGAATTAAGGGCGATATGGTATGAGAAGTACGATATAAAGCGCATGATCCCAGTAGATATTTTGCAGATTATAATTTGTATTAACATTTATATTAACGATAATTACTTTAATTTTAAATTAATTAACAAGTTTCCTAACGCAAATATTGACACAAGAATTGTTCCGATCAGGTGAGGCGTTCTCTCGCTACAGGGCATTGTAAATCGCCATTTTGTGATTTATAAGTTTAATTAAAATTTATGTGGAGATTAATTATTTTAATTTAAAATAAATTATTTGCCACAGTTTCTTATTGTTCTGATCAGATGAACCGTTCTGCCGCTACAGTGGTTCAATCATGAAAAATCTCACGAAATCAAAGGTTCGTGGCGCGGTTTTCCTCGCCGTCTGTTGATGTCATTGCGATAATATTATGCGTGAGGCATGAAGCCCTGTAATCATGTATTTGAATTGAACATACATGCAATCAATAAGCTGATACTTATTGTTGATGAATAATTACTCCTAACCAAGCGCAAAATTTCGTGTCGAACACTTTCCAGATATTAGGCTCTGAGGTGTAAGACGTTATCACATCAAAAGAATAAGTTTGAGTCATCTGAGTTTTGTATATTTTGTTCTAAATTGACTCGATGTTTAGACGATATCGATGTTATCCTAGCTTTCGTTCTTGCTAACAGCGCTACAGACGATCCAATTTGGTCGGGCCGACCGTCGGTTCGACCAGATCGGTCGTTATGTCTACAGCGATCCAACTTACCATCCGATTTTGACAATATTTTATAATTTATTTCTGTTTTGGTTGACACATTTTGTTCACATATTCTTAGATTAAACTTATTTTTATTTTTTTAATGTTCTCACTTCGAAATTTAACAGACAACTATCGTCCGATAACACTACACACCATCTGATTTGGTTGGTTGGTCGGACGGTTGGAGGAATTTCCATCCGACACATCCGATTTAATTTTGTCGGACCGACATGCATACACACGATTCGATTTTACATCCAACCCAACCAAATCGGCCCGACTTCCCGACCAAATCGGATCGTCTGTTATTTCAGTGAAAATATAAACGATGCAATATACTAAAATCATATCAAACATAATAACAAAAAGAAAACTTGCACTCGCATAAGGTTGTATATGTGTTTGTGTGGCATTTCTAATTTACTTGTATAATTTCGTATCCCGTATTGGTCCTTTGTTTATTTTTTGATTCGGTTTTAAAGTTTTGCAAAGCTAACAAGACCAAAATCAAAAATAATTCACGAATGTCTATCTCTTTTTAAATACATTATAAAGTGTAAAGATTTCTCTTTCTTTTTATAATTGTACTGATTTTTATTTATCAAAACAAAGAGGTGGGTACAAATATTTTTGTATTTTTTTTTGTTTCATTGGTTGCATATAAAATGATTTTGCTATCTTTTCTAAATCAAAATCAGTAGAATAAAACAATGACAAAAATATTTGTTCACCAGCTTAGGACTAAAGCTCAATAGAAGATATTGTTCTGTTTATATATATTCTGTGATAAAATGTTATAAAAATCAGACCATTTTTTATTTGTTAGGGTGAAGGAAAATTCTATTTGGACGAATAAAATAATTTCTGTGTGATTTAGTGATGTGAATATACTGCTAACAATTTACTACATAATTATAAAAACAAATTACAGGCAAAATTTCCAAAATGTCTACTTAAATTAAACTAAACTGTTTTTTTAAAGTATATTGTTGTCTCATGTGTTGTTTTGAATATTGTTTCAACCTGAGATGTATTATGTACCTATTTTGATATGAGTCATTTCATTTTGACATTTCAACCAGGCATTGATATCTGGAAAATTAATAATGTTTTTCATAAATAAATAAAAATTATAGTTCCTAATATCAAATTCAGTACATTTACAAAACAAAAAAAATGAACAAAAAAATTCGGCCCTTCGACCCATTCGGCCCTTCGAAACATTCGGCCCTTCGACACATTCGGCCCTTCGACCCTTTCGGTCCTTCCACATTCGGCCCTTCGACATTCGGAACTTCGACATTCGGTCCCTCGACCCATTCGGCCCTTCCACCCATTCGGCCCTTCGACATTCGGCCTTTCGACATTCGGCCCTTCGTACCATTTGGCCCTTTGAAATTCGGCCCTTCGACATTCGGCCCTTTGATATCATTCCAAAATAATTTATAGCCGGATTTCACTGTAATTTATAAAATTCAGAAAATTATATTATATAAAATAAATAAATAAAAATAAAATGTTGATGTGTGCGCAGTTTATAAAAATCAATTGTTTGAATAAAAAAAAGATAAAAGAAATTAAAAAACGTATGGAGTAGAGATATTAAAACTTATACAATTTATAGAATTTATAAAATTATATTGGATTTTTAGACTTTATAAAAATTGTAGAATTTCAAAGGCTTGATATAATTTATAGCGGTAAAGAATTTTTAAATTCAAAGAATTTATATAGTTAATAAAAATTCCATAAACTTTACAAATTCTATAAATTTTTTTAATTCTAAAAATTGTATCCTAATCGTAACTGCTATTTAGTATCGTTCATACATATGAGCAATAATTATAAAAATATCAAACAATTCCGGAATTCCGCAATCGATAACATTCAAATTCGAAAATTCCCGAATTGTTTTTTGGCCAATATATGTATGTAAGCCACTTACTTATAAAAATAAATAATTTAAAAAAAAATATCAATATTTGGTTGGGGAAACCTTTTACTTCAAGACTACACTTCTTCTCCTGCCTATACTATTTGTAAGAGAAGCATTTTGGGCTGGCGTTGTATTCTTCCGAACCTCGTGAATTTGGGCCCATAAATATTCTCTGTTTGTCTTTTTCTAAGTGGGACTTACCATTTAACATTTTCCCATAGATTTTCGGTTCTTTACCGTTCTAAACCGGCTGTTTATACTTTTAGATTATCTTTGGGGTGCTGATAACGCCATCCTAGCGGACAACCGTGTAATCATCTAAATTCCTATCGAGAATTTAGATAATTTTTGAACATCCATAATTCCATCGATTTTGACGACAAGCCAAATCCCCGAGAAGTGAAGCATCCCCAAACCAATACTGATGCATTGCTAAGATCCAATGTTTTTTTTTGGCATACAGGGTTAATCTCCTGGCTTGGGAGTCATCTTACGTATGGTCTCTCATCACCTTCAACCACGTTGGGTTTACTCTCATACCTCCAAAATATTTAAATTACAAAATGTCCTAGGATTTGCCAAATGCTCTTTAGCAAAAGCAACTTTGCTAAGTTCCGGTTGCATAATTGTGATTTCCTTTTCGATAAAGCAAAAATGGCTTAATTATAATACCACAACTGTACCTAGGATATCCAAATTACTCGAGTTTCAAAGTACTCGAGTAGTCGAGTACTTTTTATTTTAATACCCGAGTTACTCGGGTAGCCGGGTATTAAAAAAATACATAAATATTAAATATCCCTTAGGTTCTTTCCGATGACCGATGTTTGTAAGATTTTTTCCGATGTTTCGTTGGAATCATATGGATCCGTGATTTAAGTCCGCGAAAATTATTTCCGAGGCCAAAATGAACTAATTTCGCGAAATTTTCGACGAATTTTAATTCCGCGACCTCAATTTTTTAGAAAACTGACTTAAATCCGCGCGAAATTAATTCATGTTTAATTATTATTCAAATCCGTTTAAAAATAGTAAGTTAATTCAATCTATTGTCGAAGTACAAGTTTTTTAATATTTTTTTATGAAGGTTTACCATCTTCATAAACCTTTCTTGCCATCCATCCCCACACATTTTAAATGTTGTTTAGAGGATGGTAATTCCCTATAAATGCTGAATCCCGGGAGCCGGGATTGAGAATTCGTTAATCGCGGGAATTTTCGGTATCCCGCGAATTAAAAAGACAATTTCCTGTTCAATTCACAAATATTTTAAGTAAAACTCACAAAAAACAGCAGTTTCAGTTTAAATATTTTCTTTTATTGGTAACCGAATTTTCACAAACACATTGTGATTAAAGATTTGTTACTCAGACCAGACCGTTTCTTACTACAAAAGTTCAATGAATTGACGTGTCGCTTCCTACTGAAGTACATAGGAACCACCCTCTACTACCTACCGATCAGGTGAATATCTTCAAAATGATCTGTTTGGAACCATCTTTTAATTATACGGGCCGTATGGATAGGGGCGTTAGCCTGTTTTAAAAGCCATTGCATCGGTCCAATAATGCTATCACTCTTAAGAGAGCATTTTGTAACATAATTTTGTACAATTCTGGTTTCATGGTACTCTTTATAAATTCTAATTCGTTCCTCATTTCTCAAATCGTGAAAGTTATAATTAAATCCGTCTTGGCCATCAAAATTAAACTTATTTTCATTACTAAAAATTACTTTTCTCTACTTTTCAGGCAAAGTCGTCGGCACTACTTTTGTGAATAGCAAACAATTATCTCGATGCTTGCCATTTAGAAGTGGTTTTTTCATCATTTTTAAACGAATTCCGTTTTTCGACCGTCGAAATACGGCGGAATAACCTACATTTTTTGCGAGTTTTACAGCTGATAAAGCAAAATTGGAGGCTTCTTTAAGGATCAACTGATTTCCCCACCCCATTGTCGCTCTAAAAGTCTTTCCTTTCATGCGTATTTATTAAATATGAATTGACGACGCCACCGCTTCGACCTATTTTGGTTCCAATATTTCGGCCGGAATATCCTTCTTGCAAAACATCAATTTTTGATTTTTCTGCCATGCGTAAGGCTTTTCCTCTCCCCATTTGATGATCACAATGAATATTCTTCAATGACAAATTGTTGAAATAATATAAAAAATTGGAAAAATATTAATAACTTACCTCTTTACAAAGTCAAAATAAAACTGAACCTATTCTAATGATTGCTAATTTATTTTAAATCTAGAACAAAAGCTAATGGGTCTCTCAAAATATAAAATGTCGTTCTTAAACTATATAACCATGCATGGTAGTCTTTGATTTCACAATTGAAAAAACCATTAAAAATTTGACCATTTCTAAAAAATTTAAACAATTTAATTACCTATTCATATGATTGGATGTGTGACATTTTAGTTTAAGTTGACTTCAAGACGTTACATTCCTTTTACTTTCGATGGCAATATTTGCATTTCAACCTTATCATTTTTGTAGGAGAATAAATTCATATTTATCGGCGGAGTTAAATTCATTTGGAAATGTATTAATTTTGCCAATTATGAAATTTGAATTATTTTTCAAAATGAATTTAATTCTGGATATTTAAAGGTAAAAGTAAAAACTGAATTAAATCCGCACGAAATTATTCATATTGAAAATGGTATTAATTTCACCATACATCGCCATTCCCGCGGAGTTATTTCGTGCCCCTTAATCAAATTACCCGGATAATCGATCAAATTGTCTGGGTAGCCTAGTATTCAAAATAGGACCAAAATATCCGAGTACCCGGGTATTTGATAATCGTTATTGGATGCCCTAGATATACATACCAGATAAATTATCTCTCTGATCGAAAGGAACAATTTAAATGAGCAATCAAGATAAATTTTGAGGCGGCAAACATTAACAACAAAAATAATAAATTGGCAACACAAATAATATTTTGGAACAAAGTGAACACAAAAAAAATAAGTTTTAGTATAAAAAAAAAGGAATTGCACAGTGCTCTGGAAGGTCGTTTAGGTTTCCATACGATAACGAAAAAAATTGAAATGGTAGAACTATGGAGTAGCTGCCCAGAAAACAGGAAAACTTTGCCCTGAAATCATAACGGTTCATGTGCTCGAAATATTCACTATTTTTGGTTCCTTTCTTTTATTAAAGTACTATTTCTCTATATTCATCTTTTTTTTTATTTCTATAGTAAATTTACAGGTCTTATGGCCTTTGAAAATACAAAACAACATTCGGAACGATTTCCAAAACTTGCATTTACAAATATTTCTTATATTTATTTATCCTATATATTATAGGACATATTGGTAAAGTATTAAAAAATATAAAAAACCATTTATTATGAAAAAAACTAAATTTGTGTAAACAAAACTGTAAATGCATGTAAGTGACGGAAGATGAACTAGTCGAAACAGAGAGAGAGAGAGAGAGTAAGAGAAAGAATAGAATACGCACGTGTGCAAAAAATGCTTCATTTGTTTAGAATACGCCTAGTTTTAAAGCCGGTTATATCGCTGATTTAAATCTAAATATTTACCCCTCGCCGCTGGACGAAATACCTCTCATTCGTCTTGTGTGAATTACATTATTCGAAAATGCCAAACCCTTGTGATCATAAATGTGATCATAATGAGAACAGGAAAAAGGTGTGTGCTCCTTGTGGTCGTAAAATAAATCTCGTTGTTAAAAAATTACAAGATTTCCGCATCAGTAAAGATCAAGAATTACAAATTCGAAGATTTATAAACGTGAATTTCGCTATATCCAACCTCAATTCCCTTGAAGTATTTGTGTAACCTGTCGTCAAGTGCTTCAAGATCATAAACGGCAGAATGATAACAGAAGACTATGAAGATATGTGCCTACCAAAGGAAACTAGGTCACATGAAAGATCCAATTTTATTTGCAACTGATTGTTTAACCGCAGAATCTAGGCATAAGGGAGTAATAAATATGAAAAAAAATTGCCTGTTGGTAAAACACTTGATTTATCGATAAAAATTAGTCCCTACAATGGAATGTATGGATCCCACCACTCAAGCATCACTGGGGTTAAGAGGGGTCAGGATCAAGTCGAAAATATTCCAAAAACTATACAACTTTGCTCCACTTGTTTCCAAGAAGTATTTCGAGCAACTCCTCACCCTTGTATTCCTGACACCCGTTCGAAAACAAGGGCAGTAGAAAATTTGGAAAGATTAGCCAAGCGGCTCCCTAAAAAACATCGAGATCAGCTGTGTGCTTCTCTGCTCGACGAAAAATGTAGTTCCTCTGCGGGTGATCCCAAAATGCATGTGGTTCTGTCCACAAGGGGTAGCACAAAAAGAGTGTTTCTGAAAGAGGTGGCAGAGCCAAATATTTTTCCAGCTGAAGCCCTACATAGCCATCAACTCGATTCTGGAGCGTCTGGACGGGAAATGCTAAAATTGGGTCAGCTTATTAGACAAACTTGTGGAAGAAAAGCAGTACCAGCGTTCTTTCAGAAAGAATTGTCAGAAAGAGCTAATTTAATGGAACATCTATACAGGCACATTATCTTGGAGTTTGATGTAGAAAAAAGTTCTGTCAAGGAAAAAAGGCCTGTTGTCTTGGGTGACGCAGAGGAACTTTTAGAGAATGTAGGGGATAGACGTGATTTAATTGGGAACTACTTAGTCAAAGTTATGGCTGATGGCGGGCAAGAGTTTTTCAAAATTTGTATGTCAATTATTCCGGAAAATTACATTTCTGAAAGTCTACAAGAAGGAGGTCCATCAAGGAAGAAGAGCAAAATTCTCAAGTGCACGGGTGTACATAAGTTGATTATGCTGGGTATTGTACCGCGTATCAAAGAAACCTACGAAAATTTGAAAATATTATTTGATCTCACAAAAATCAATAATATTTCCATGAAATTCGTGTCTGACTTCAAGCTGTTACTTCTCGTTAATGGCCAACAAACAGCCACATCAAGTTTTCTGTGTCCTTATTGCTTCATAAAAATGCAAGATTTGCGAGATCGTAAGGAAATCGAGAATATTGCAGATGACAACTTGATAGCAAATGATCCCACACAGACATGACAGATGATTCCTTGGCCTCCAAATGTTACGGCGATTTGCGCCACGATTATGAACAATTTATATCACTAGGAAGAGGTCTGAACAAGCTGGCGAGAGTGTTCACCGCGAATTTTTGAAATTTTGGAGCAGACGAAAAATGAATGATATGCAAGCTCCAAATTACGGCACAAGATTAAAAGCAGCTGTGGTTGACTTTTCTTCGAAGCATCTAGTACTTCGTTTCAAGATTCCAGTTTATATTCCAAAAAACAATATGTAATAGTAATATAAGCGGCATTTGCGAAATTAAAGCAGCGCCAATACTGCGCACAGTTTTTTTTACACAAATTTAGTTTTTTTCTTAATAAATGGTTTGATTATTTGATTATTATTTTACCAATATATCCTATATTTGTAAACGCAAGTTTTGGAAATCGTTCCGAATGTTGTTTTGTATTTTCAAAGGCCATAACACCTGCAAATTTACTATAGAAATAAAAAAAAGATGAATATAGAGAAATAGTACTTTAATAAAAGAAAGGAACCAAAAATAGTGAATATTTCGAGCACATGAACCGTTATGATTTCAGAGCAAAGTTTTCCTGTTTTCTGGGCAGCTACTCCATAGTTCTACCATTTCAGTTTTTTCCTTTATCGTATGGAAACCTAAACGACCTTCCAGAGCACTGTGATTGAGACAAACCATCAAATGTAATCGGATACAACATATTTAATATCTTATCTGTGTTTGCAAGGTTGACGAAATAATTTTAAAATTAATTCCCATTTTTCAGAACATTTTAAAACTTAATTCAATTGTTTAATTTATAATTTATTTTTTCATTATATGTACTACATTTGCTGTAAGCTTAAATTTGTTACCAATTTATTTTTGTCGCTCAAAATGTTTATTTCGATGCCCAAAAATAATTTTTTGTGTTCCCGTTCAATAGTTCCAACTTCCAACAAATTATAAATGTTTTCAATTTATTATCTTTTGTTCCAGAATACTATTTTGTCAAGAAATTTTTGTTTGTTGCTCATTAAATTGTGCTGCTTTATTAATTTTTTGTATCTCAAATATTAATGTTTTTCTTGCCAGCCTTTCTCAAATATCTAAAAGGTTAATTATTTTATTTAATTTTTTAACGGAAAATTTCACCGAGTAACCGACCTGGCACCACTCCTGAAATGATTTCAACCTTCAAACCTTTTTCGGTGGAATTTTTTTTCGGCAACTATTTCTGACGATGCCTTGATTAATGCCTGGGAAGTTTATACTATATTTTACTAAAATTTGTTTAGTTTGATTTTAGTAAATTCTTCACTTGGGCCCACAACTGGATAAATATTTTACTAAAACAGTACTAAACTCAAAAATATCGCTTTTCAAATAATGACATTTAGGGGAATTAATGTTATTGTGTACTAGTAAACCCGAAATATAAAATTAGATGTTTGTTTCATATTTTGTTACTGGCCCAAGACCATATTAGCAAACATTTAAATTTAAGGTTAAGCTATGAGTTTAGCTATATCTTTGCAAAAAATTAGGAAGTTCTCCCTAGGAATACTCCCTTAATAGGGAGGGTACCATCACCCAGAATGAATTCAATTATAATAAATTTCAATCGTGCAGTTACCGACCATAAGACAGCGATGAGTGTAGCTAAATGTTTGGGATATTTAAAACGTCGTTCGATGATGAAAGACCGAATGTTAGAAGGCCGAATGTCGAAAGGTCGAACGCCGAAAGGCCGAATGGGTCGGAAGGCCGAATGTGTCGAAAGGCTGAATGTCGAAAAGCCGAATGGATCGAAAGGCCGAATGTGTTGAAAGGCCGAATGTCAAAAAGCCGAATGGGTCAAAAGGCACACACATTTGTGGTAGAACTATTAGTAGAAGCAATATGAGCGATACGGTTCCTTTGATCTGTGTGTGCAAGCTCGACAAAGCATTTACGAAGCATTAAATCCGCAATTCGCTTCAATCATTCGTCGATGCCATACTAATCCAACGAATTAAGCCAACCACAAAATAACTTGAAGGATAGTCTAAAAACCTCGCTAAACGAAATATCGAATGAACAAAATATTGAAACAAAAAATTAACTCTAATTTTAGAATATCGAATTTCAAAATAGTTTATTTTGAAAATCTCGAATGCGAAGATCTCGAAAATTAAAAAGATGTAAAACTGTATTTAATTTTTTTTAATGCGATTTAATAACGTTCAATTCAAATTTTATTAACAAATCAAAAATGTATATATTGTTCTGAGCGAATCTTTTTAAAGAATCCAAATTATCAATTTTTTGCCTTTTTTTCAAATTTCTTTTAATTTTTTTAAGATATTATTTAATTCTTTTTAAAGATCGTTAAATATTTTGTAAACACCAGAATTTTTCGTTCCTATTACTGTTTTTAAGTGCCGATGCCGTGCCTCAACTGAATTTTGAGTACGGGGGAAATTGTTAGCAACAGCATCGGCAACCGACCAGAATTTAGGTTCTTAGTATGGTTTACCTTTTGATCCTTTACCACTTATATATATTTCTTTGAACCAACAAGCTAAACGTTTGGCATCCTTATCTTTAACGAAGCAATTTCCATTATCGTAAATATAAAGAACTTTACGGAAAAAGTCAAATGCGATAGACATTTTATAAATTTTAAGTTTAATTTGGTCCGCACTTTGATAATTGTGTTTCTGGATATTAGTTTTCTGGATTTTTGGTTTTGTGAATTTTTTTGCGTCTGGATTTTTTTCTGGATTTTGTTTTCGGGATTTTCAGTTTCTGTATTATTTGTTTCTAGATAAGGTAGCCAACTCAAAACAAATTATTTATTTTTATTTTTTTTGATTAATTTTTAATTATTTGACAAAAAAAACGTAAGAAGATTTTAATATGTAAGGCGATTTACTGTTAAAAATGTTTATACAAAAATTTTGAAAATTTTCATCATAAAAAAATGAAAATTAAAATCAATTTCGACATTAGGCCTTTCGACACAATCGGCTTTTCGACATTCGGCCTTTCGACACATTCGGCCTTTCGACACATTCGGCCTTTCGACACATTCGGCCTTTTGACACATTCGGCCTTTTGACGCATTCGGCCTTTCGTCCCTATTCCTAAAACGTATAGTAAATCGTATTTTAGTCCATCAAAACTACTAAAATGTAAAATCGTGCACCTAAAACCCATTTAGTTGTCCAAAATCGTGTACAAAGATACTTATCTTGTACATTGATCTCGGATGATAGCCTTACATCATCACTCACTGGACAAACTTCCTCGCCGACGGAAAGAAGGAGTTCTATGTGTGTGTTCTTTAAATAGTTTCGTGGTGTGTAGGTGTACTACTCGGATCTTCAATAATTTATACCTGATTTTTCCAGATCATTAAGCTCCTTAAGATGTGAGTATTACAGGTACAAGGTTCAATAGTCTGGCTTGAAGGCGGCTACGACCCGAATTAACTTTAATGGTATTTTAATAATTAGAACCAATGGTCTGGAACAATATATGTCATATTTTATTTAAGAAATATATTTCGTAATAAAATAGTATGGCATTTGTGCTCACGCCATAAACAATCCAACATGTTTTGTTATCAAAATTAAAGCATTAGGGTTGAATCAATATGTTTATCTTTGTAGTAACGTTAAAACCTTAAAACACTTCATGCTGTTAAAACTTTTTACTAGGGTAACTAGAATTGTTACCTACAGGAATCGCATTAGTACAATTACATATTTTCTGCCAATGTATTAGTAATCCACTATTGTGGCACACCTTTGCGCCTGTCATGCCATTATGTAAATAAATAAATTTTGTTTTTTATAAATATCATGAACAAATTTAAAATACATGACAAATATTGACAGAATCAAATCATTTAAACTAAAATTATTATTAATTACAAAAACAAATATGCAAATACCATTTTTATTTATTTTTTTTTGGTAAATTCAGACACCATAACAATTTATTGTTTTACCAAAACAAAAAAAATATTTTGAAAAAAAAATATTTTATATACATATATTTGACATGACAATTAGCACCATTTAAAATGAAATTAATAATTTTATAATTTTCTATTATTAATTCATTTATTTTGTTGATTTTTTATTTTAAATAATAAATCAATCATCCATTCAATCATTTGCTATATGTTATGTACATGTGTGTGCGTTGGCATTAGACATTTTTATTTATTTTGTTAGTTTACTACAATCGATTAGCCAATTATAAAATTTCATACACTAAATAAAACTAAAATGTGAACTGAACAACTAAAAAAAAATATTTGTTGTGTGGATGGTATTTATTTGTGGAAGGAGGTTGCGAGGAATACAAGTTATCGCAATAATTTAGTCTCCTCCTACCGGGGGTCTAAATACGTATTGAAATTGCGCGCGCAAAGTTCACCTCTCAATGTATTTAATATACTAAAAAACCATTAATAAAAGATTTCTATAGATAAGAACCCACACACCGCGAGTAAAACCTAATAAAATATTAAAGTTATCTTAAGATAACACATTTTATGATACAAAAACTATTTGTTTAGTGTTATGTTATTTACATTTTTCATACAACTGCTTTACTGCTGCTTAAAATTTTCTTCTGCTGTATGTGGATTTTATATTTTTATTACCGCGACAGGTAGTTTTTTCTTTGTATATATCGGTGTTAAGTGTTAGTGTAGTTAAGTACATATTCCATAAAAATAAAAAATAAAAAAAACGAAAAAAAATTGTTCGTTCAAATACAAAAATTTTGTAGCGATTTTGTATAGCGCGCTGCAATAATTTTTATTAGAATGTGAATATTTCTCGTCGACTAAAATCCCTTTTTCTATAACGTAGTGTAACTATTTTCTATATTGTATTGTGTATTTGTGCGCCATTAGCAAGTTTTTGAATGTGTAAAAATGTAATAACGGAAAATGTACGAACGTTTTTATACATACGTTTAGCACCTTCATTATCACTAAACACTCCGATATTATAATTTGTGTAAACTCATTGATCAAGTTAAGAAAAGCAAGCTCGTAATCACACGAGTAACTCAAGTAAAATTAATTTGGCATTTTCCGAAACCCCCACATCATTCTAAAAAATCAGATATTGTTACAAATATTTTTTATTGCTTCACCGACTTTATCGAGAAACATTCTTAAGGGTAGACCTCATACACGTAAAGGTTTACCACCTTATAATCATAATTAACGACATGATATTTAATTGAATTAAATTGAATTGAACAAAAGCATAAAAAAAAACATAAAAAATATGTAAATAAAAATACAGTACATAAAAATTACATATTATTTCGTTTATAATTATATGTTGTTTGATGCTGTAGTTTACGATAATTTATAGACTTTCACATTAAATACCAATTATTGTTTATGTACTGGTTGGTCGTCGTTTATTGTCTTAAGTAAAGTAGCTTTAAACATCTTATGTACTATTATGCTTATTATTACTGTAAAGAAGAATAAACACAACACTATTTTTATTTTTTTACTTTTCAACACTAAACGTTGGTATGTTTGGTTATATCTTATGTGTTATAATAATGTTTGATTGATGTCAATAATATATCGGGATGGTAATGTCTAATTATATAGACGAGCTTTAAAGTAAGAAACATTGGAGATTTCGCACTTGACTTAATCACATGCAAATTGGTAAATGGTTTGAATGTGTGGCATAACATAATTTTAGAATTATTGAGGGCTGGTTACGCTTACCGTGTCTGTCAATATTTTATAAGAAAGGAACTCCTTTGATCTGGTAATTTAATAAAAGGATTGGATAATGGTGGATTTCTCGTTTAGGCCTATTCTTTTATTACATCAGAAAGATATAAAAGATCTTTTAAGCTTCTTTTCCCGTTTCATGAACGGTACATAATGAGACAACAACAGACTCTTAAATTAATTTTATTCAACGGATGGGTAATAAATTTTCTCGTCGTGTGGAGTTTGTCCTTAACCTGTCCTAAAAAAATCTAAACATCTTTTCTTTGGAAACGATAACATTTTATTAATAAGGTTTAATAAGAAAGTTTAAATTTTTTCAAGTTAAGGTCAATTTTGTTTAGATTGTTAGAGCTGTTGTCCGCATTTAAACGGTTTAAGTCGACAAGCTTTCATTTCTGATTATTATTGTTATACCTTTTATTGTCAAGGGTAGGGATCGAAATTTTACGCTTAAATTATCTTGAAATTCGGCAGATTTTTTTGTTGTGATCACTATCTTCAGTAGTGTTAAGTTTTCTAATAAATTTCTTAAAACTTTTATTAACACCTAATTGGATGCCATTACGATATGTATAAAATCTTCCCCTTAATCTATTTCTAGTTCGTTTTAATTCCAAAATAACGTCAAGGGGTCTTATATCGGTGATGTTATTAAAATTTGGATTGTTATACGGGAGTTGGGACTGACTTTTTCATTGCAAATTTCCTTAACATGAGGTGAATATATACTTTTAAAATAGACGGAAATTATGTATTTATTTGAACACATATTACTTTTATTATTTTTAACGCTTGAAACGCTGGTAGCAGTATATGCATTGTATAACTTTCGCTACTTAAAATGTAATTACACCTCTTTTATTGTGGCTCTATTCAAACGATATAATTTATATTCCGAATTAAACTGTTGTGTTTGTGTCAACCAACTAACATTTAGAAGGGCCACTCGTATATAAGACAAATACGTTAGTAAAGCGTGTTTTTATGTAGTGTTTAAATATGATTTCGGGCATATGGGCTCGGAACCTGGAGGTCAATTCTCAAGTCCATTATGCAAAATTATGCGCTAATCGAATGTTTCCTCCAACAAATCATATGAGGCGCACGTTTATGGCATACCGCAGACTGAGCGCAATTCAGCAGTCATCTGTCAAATTGGCTGTCGCTGGAAAAAGTATTGCCAATTCCAAAAACAGCCCTCTATAAAAAAAAAAATCTTTCCAAAAAAGCATTTTGGTTGATTAATTGATTTAGATGTAGGTCTAACCCTATAATAAAAGTAGTCCCATATTAGAAGGCCTTGGAGGTTTGTTTTCTAAGTAGGACATCAAAGTAGTCACTAGTTAGTATTTTTTTGTTAGTAATATATGGCATATGATAAAATAGTTAGCCAAAACTACACTAATTCTAATCTACAAATTCGTCGAATGCTGGAAGCTTCTTGAAGCTGAATTAGGTTGCACAGTTTTTTTCTGAAAATCGGAATTGAGATTAGTTCATTATTACTAACTATTAATTAATTGAACTCAAAAATTATTCAAATTGAAATCCCTGAAACCGATATAAATTGATTGATTGTGATAACAATACACGTCCAAACCTTTAGGAATACTCCCGAGGGTTGCCGTGGCCAACGTGGACCGTTTTTACACATTAAATCGCAGAAGGAAAGGAACGGTATGCTAGATTTTGACCCGACTACAGACATGTAAGTAGTCAATAGTTAGTATTAGATACATTTTTAAAAACTACATAATTAACCTGTGGATGTTGAAGATTCTGGATTCTGGAAAGCTAAGACAGGTTCCACGGGACTTCGAAATCAAATTACAATTAAAAATTAAAATTTAAAAAATTTTTAATTCAAAGTTTAATAAATAAATTAAACATTTTTAATAATTCCAAACCAGAGTCCATCTCCCAAAAACCACTGCCGCCAAAACCCAAAACCCAAACTCAATATTTTCCAAATATTTAAAAATCTGAAATAATTTGCAGGTTAACAAATTTAATTAAAATGCCATACCCAATCCTACCTCTCACTCAGTAACCATAAAAATATTCTGGAAATCTAATCAGATATATCTAAGTACATAATCCTTAACAAACCGAACTAAAAGGTATTTAAATTGAAACAAAGTATGAATTAACATCTCTGTAAAACAAATGAATTGGGTATCCACAAATCTGCATTCGCTTATTACTTCAGGTTCTTGGTTCCTATTTCTGGAAATCTAGTGCTAATTCAAATTATATTAAATAAATTAGTCATACTCCAATGCACCAGTTCATCCAAAGTTTTATCTAACTTTTCAATAGAAAAGTAAAAACTATTACAGAAAACGTCCAATTTGAAAATAAAACCAGCATACAACCAAATCACTTTCCAACGTCTCACCATTATCCAATATTATGAATATGGACCATTTCTGAATAAAACGACGTATTCGATTCTATGAACATCTATGTTTAACCTGTTGATTGTCGCCATATAAAAAAATTGATTACGAAACTGCAAAAATCAAAGCCTTTTCACATTAGAATTCAAAGCAAATACTAACATTCGCGATTTTAGAAAGTAGAAATATCAACATAATGCAAGTAAATGCAATAAAAAATAGTAACGTGTGACCCACGGGTTGGATACATGGTCTTTAAAGAGAACAGAATAAACAACAAAACAAACCAAAATGAGCAAATAGCAATATCGTCATGTCCAAATAAGAGCATTACATCTGCAAATCGCTAATTTTTTAGAGAGGCCTTAAATTTTAATGCTAATTTCGACTTAATTTTTTTTAAATAAAGTCCTTCCCAAAAAGTGTGGCAAGAATTTTATTTAAAAAAAATTAAGCCAAATTTAACATTAACTTGAAACGCCCCTAAAAATATTAATGATTTGCAGATGTAATACTCTTATTTGTACACGACGATATGTACTTATGAATATATTTTGTCTTATGTACCGTAAATCTGTAATATGATAAAACTTATTTTGAGAAAGAGCACCAACTTGCAACAGTGCAAAACAGCAGAAATGTCAATACCTTAGACCAGTGCTTCTCAATTTTTTTCATACTGCGGCCCCCGAAATCGGAAAAATAAAATCCAGGGCTCCCAAAAATTTTATTCAATAATAAAGAAGTTCAAGGGACTTCAAGGATCTCAGATGTCCCGCGCAGCTTATCAATAGTAATCCATATCCGTGTTCCGCAATTTAAAAAAATGTTCTACCAACCTAAAATATTTCTTCAGCTTCATTCGATTTGAAGGATTTAAAAATGTATAAACGCAAAAATTCTATAATTCCAGAAAATTATTAAACATTTTGAAAAACATAAAATGATTCGGCATAAGGAACTATTAAAAATTGGATGGAAGATGTAACTGTAAAAACTCCAGAACTAAATATTTTAACTAGACATATGAGTGGAGCAGAACAGTTAACAGAACGATTATCTAAAATTAAAGCTAAACGTTTTTGAGCTCACTATTCTGGATCTGTCAAAATTTAATTGTTGCACGTTTTTCTAATTCGACCGCAACCCGATCCAAATTCGTTACGTTTTTAATTTTAGCGTCAAATGGTTTTTTATGAAAATTCTGGAAATACTCGAAACATTAAAAAAAAAAAAAAATGAGTTTTTCTGTACAAAATTCTGAGTTATCCAAAGTTCTTTAAGATTTTCTTAATTACCAATTTTCAATGTAATCGACCAATTTGAAAGTTTTATCCCGCTTAGCAATTTTATATTGAAAATTTGAAAAAAAAAAAAAAAAAAAAAAAAAAAACGGAACTCACCATTGTATAGAAAATGATACCTCAGTAGATGATACTATAAAGTTCAGTTTTTTTAGTTAGAATATTTTTTTGGTCCCAAAGAACTAGGGAACCAAAAATTACTGAAGTTTTGAATTACCGGTTTTTATTGAATTCTAGTAAAAGAGAAACGCAGTTTTAGTTTCTTCCAGTGTTTATTCAATGTGGTTTACAAAATACTAAATTCAACAGCTCCACGGCCCCCTAGGGGGCCGCGGTCCACAGTTTGAGAAGCACTGTTTTAGACCATACAATAGAATGGACCGCTAGCGAAGTGACGTTTCTATTTAAAGTTGTTATTTCCAACATCTGCAGCGCAAAGTAGCCTTGTGACCGATAATGTAACTATACAAGTATAATCAAATTTAGTACCCACAGATGTCACTACAAATTAAAATTTACATATAAATAAAATAAAAAACAGTAATTCAAAAAAATTATTTTATTGACACATAAAATGGATAATTTTAGTTAATTTTGTTCTAATATAAGATTTATTATTTAGATTTGTAAGATTTACGATGGATGAAGTTGCAGTGACATCTGTTGGTAATAAATAAAACTACTTAATTTGGTAGCGATATTTGTGAGTACTAATTTTGATTATACTTGCTATAGTTACCCTATCGGTCACACTCACAAGACTACTTTGCGCTGCAGATGTTGGAGACAGTTAAAAGCCATTACTGGCGGTCCATTCTATTCTATGGTCTAAGGTTTATACAAGCCGCGCAGTCACCGGAACATTATACATATTTATAAACAACTAAAAACACCTCAATCACACACTAACCCAGGACATTGGTCAGGTTTTCTACCAGCGCAAGTCCATTTTGTAAATTTGTAAAACCATTTTAGTGTAAATTATGTCTGCGGTAGTGTTTTTGGTTGTTTTTTTTTATTTTGAATTCAAAATTTATTGATTTATATCGACATTAAAATTTATTTTGACATTACCAAGTATTTATCGTATTTTGGAATTATTTATTCGCTTATAATATTTAGATAGTCTGATTTAAGTAAATAAATTCAAGATATTTAAGTATAAAATATTATAATTTTCAAAATTTGAAGAAATAAAAATGTTCAGTTTGCAAAAATAAAATCAGAAATTTAATTATTGTTGCTGTATCACGATATTAAAAAAACAAAAGAAAAAGAAAACATTTATGTAAATGAAGCATTCAATCTTAATACTTATGTATCTGAGACTGAGTTGTTGTGCGTAGAAGTTTGTATACCTATAATGTAACATGTTGTGTGACATGTTTGTATACCTATAACGACAAACCAAAAATGATCGTTGTCATCCTTATATTTTGTTTGTATCTCACTTTCTCATTTCGACCAAAACACTTTCGATCGCTCCACTTTCGAACAGTCAGAACTCAAAAACAAAGCAAAAAATTTATCATTTTTGCTGCAACTTAGATTCTCTCGTGCCATATTAAACTACCTAGCTGGATTTCCCGGATTCGCCCGGGTAGAGTTGACGGCGCTTTATCTTTTCGTGCAAATTAGGCGACGCCACTAAACATTGCAAACAATAACCATTTCCTGTTAAAGCATCGTCATTTGCCCGGGCTGATTGTGAGTAAGCCTTTAAAGATAAACGTATGCTGTCACAGGCTTTTTTGTAGATATTTTATGGACAATTTAATTTCTCATGCTAAAAGGGATCAAACTCATGATCAAACTGATAAAAAAAACTTATAGTTGAAATAAATCAAGACTTTTCCCATAAGCTGAAAAATTCGTCTTTCAGAATCAATTGAGAAATCAATTCGATCAGGTCGGACGGTAAAAGTTTTTTAATCTTTAAGGTTTGAAGTTTAGTGAGTTTTGGTTACTAAAGCTTTTTTTTTATATCGCTTGCACTTTTGTACATTTAATAACAATTGCGTATATGAATACTGTATTCGCAGTTTTGCTGTTCGGGCTGTAAATGAATAAATGTTCAAGCAATCCGACTCGTGAGCATACTACGTATAATGGCCATGTTAGAAGCACGATTCCTTCAAGTTGACGCCATAATATCGTAAATGTTTGGTCCTGTGCTTTGATAATTGTGGAAATTAAAGGTATTAGCGGTATAAATACCGTTTTCCCGTTTCGCCTCGCTGATGTTATTTTGGTGATGTTTAATGTAGAGTCTTGTGCGCAATTTTGGCGAGTTTAAATTCTGCAGAAAATGACAGGTGAACCAACCTTCAGTTTAAGACAATACAACGGCACTCCTGGATATTCAACGAATTCAAAAATTCGGTAGGAAAATTTACACTTTGGTTTTCATCGGTCATACATAGTGTGAATTGAAATATAAATTCTCTCTTTGCCGGGAAATCAACGTCGGGGATATTTTGCTAATCGGGTATTTTAGCGATGTTGCACAACTCATTCGTCAGTACGATTTGACCGGAATTTGCGTCTACTGGGCAGGTGCCTTCTCCTATTTGTAAGAGTTTTTCGGCAAGTACTTGCTCTCTTTCGTCTCCCGAAATTCGCGCTCCTGGCACCTTCCACTTGACTCGTGTTTTCTCTTAAGTCTTAGAGCGCTTTATTCAGTGCTTCGAAGGACTTTCAGTTGGCCAATGGGTATTCGTGCCATATGATGACCTTGCACTGTTTTAATATTTGCCGACGATCTTGTGACGTCACATACCGGGAATTAATATTCAGTGATATTTAATGGTAATTTTAGTTCAGAGGGTGCTGTTGTTATTATACCATCCATAAGTGTAGCCACTATTCCCGATGATGCCAAGGCGAGTGCTATTTCTTTGTTTCGCAAATTTGAACGGTTGATTAAAAATGTTTTTCCTGTGCCACCGGGGCATCCAGAAATATTACGCCACTTTGTTGTTTTTTGACGTAGTCGATTATTATGTCATAGGCTTGTTTTTAACTCTGAATTAGTAATTCAACAGTGTAACACTTTGTCGTGGGGCTGAACTCCAAGTTGTATTAGCGTTTGGTTGGTCATCGCTAAACATTTACTGGATTACTTCTCCGGGTTTTGTCGTCGTAGTTCAGCCGGGATAATCGCTCATGTTTTCCCGATATTTCAGCCATAGATGATAAGGCCTAACGCTGGCATGCTTCTCGATATGTTTCATAAATATAGACGTCGACACTGGCGATCCACATTTTCGTCGATTGAATTTTTTCCTCAACACATCTCATGTGTAGTAGCTTGGCAATTCCAGATAGAGTAAAGTTCTGGCAAATTTGTCATCTTGGCATAGCTCGAAGAAGGCAGTCAAAGTTGTTCGTCCTGGTGGTTCCGTCACAACTCTTTCTGCCGTTTCCCTAGTGAAATACATACGTTGTCTATTTTCTAGGTGGACGGTTGTTAAATGGACAATGGTCGTATATCGATCATGTATCGGGAAACTTAAAATTCGCTTCATTGCTGTTAATGTAACGACCTATTTGATACTGTTCTATTTCGTCGTGCTGGTCTTCTCTGATCACTGCGAAGACGGGACGGCCATACCGCTACCCTTGTTGATATACTTGCAGATGTATTTGATCGATTTTACAGATTTGAAGTATTTGACGGTTATATGGGCCTTAAACATTTTCGATAGGACTGGATTGTACGGAACCATTGATTGCCATTGATTGTCAATTTCGATTTCTTCGTGGCTCGCGTTTTTGGTATCTTTACCGTGAATCCGCCCTGTTCCGGTGATCGACATCTGTATTTTGGATAGTTGTTTTCGCCAATTTGAGTTTCTTTTAAAAATGGTTTCGGTTAACGTTTCATGCATTTGTTGTCTGTCCTCCATGAACGGCGAATCTTTAATTAATGCCCCACATTGACCATGAACCATGTTTTAACAATTATTGTTCGGTTTTGTTTATTAATCTGTTCGGGATCTTCTTCCGGATTTGGAAATTAAGCCTTAATGGCATCGTCATAATAGACGATGACATCGTCTATTTGATTCGGGCGAATTTCTTCTTCTTTTTTGCACTTGACCGATAAATTAAAAATTGGCCTCGTAAATCCGTTATTGACAAATAATTTGAAACTTCAAAATGTATCTTCATCGTTCTAACATGAAGCTTAATTTTACCATGTGATATATTTTGTCTTGTTTGTCGTTTCACATTTTTGGCCAACTATGTTTTAAATAAGAACAGAATTAAAGGTACTGAAACTCTAGAAAGAAACATGGAATAATTGTAAAACTTCTTAACAAGGAAAGAATCATATAAAATACTAAAATTGTTAAATAGACTGAAAATTTTGCACATACTAGAAAATAAAAATTATTTTTCAATAATTAATTCGGGATTTTTTAAAAAGAGGTCCAGAAATGTGGCAATTTAGTCCTTTCATATTCCTACAAATGAATATTGGGTCCACCATTACGAATTTGAATTTGCTAGATAATGCCGTGAACCTCTCAAATCAGTTATTCCAATATGTTCGATTTCTATTAATCTATGTTTTTATAGCTTGTTAAAGGCACTTTAACAAGTCAACATAAATGACAGTATTGTTTAATAGGTCCCATTCAAACACGTGCTCTATTTAGTTACAAAAACAATTTACTTTAGATTCATTTTGTCACTATAAAATAATAATCCCGTCCATAATATTTGTTTTCAGAAAATCAGAAGCAAAGCGCAAAAAATAAAAATTTTCCAGACAAATTTTATACACATCACCATCCGAGAAGAATAAAATATCCTTTTTTTTACGCTGCTACAACATTTCAAGCAATAAGCGAACAACAACATCAAACTGTATTTTATGATTCAATAATTTTTTAATCTTAGATTCGTTTTTTTTTTTTTGGGTCGCTGTATCTATACTCTGGGTTGTATTGGTACAAACAGAGATATTTTCTCAAGAAGTTTATGGCAGTTAACCATGAATGAATAGATAAAAAAAAAAAAGTTTGTTGTGTATAATTTCTTCTTCCATCCCGCCGTCGACGTTCGTCGTTGTATTATTGTTAAAATATATTTTTTCTTGTCATTCATTCTATTACACAAAAAGACATTCTCGTTTTTTTTTTCGTTCTTTAAGAATTTTTATTGTGCGCATAATTTTTCTTAAAGAACAGAAAATAATACAAAAAAAAAATCATTTTCCGAAAGTTCCAAGTTAAGAAAAACATAACTGTACATACAGCAAAAATAAAGTAAAAAAAAATAAAATGGGTTTTTGTTTGTTGTGTATGGGGTGGGTATAGTGAGTTACATAAGAATAATGATATTTAATATTTTATATCAGCCGTTTTTTAGCTGGAGAATTAAATTTATATTAAATACTTCACCTGATGTTATTTTATTCTGTCTTTAATTAACACTTCGGTGTTAGCTGACTTGACGCCTTTTTTGACTCCTCACTGAAAAAATCGCCGAAAGATAAGCTGTAACTGACTGCCTAGGTTAGGCAATATAAGTATAACTTCGGTCAGTTAATTAATTGTGGCATTTTGTTTCAGAAATTCAAATTTATTATGGAAAACTGTTTGTAACCATCTAAGCATAATGTAAAAATTAGTTCTATAGTCTTGCAAAAAAAAAAAAAAAAATGTAGCCTTACTGTCAATTTCAAAATTATTGCGTAGAATCAATCCGCCTGCACAAATAATAAAGAAGAGTAATAAAGAAGTGGCAAAACAACGAACATTTTTTGTTTGGAAGAGCGAAAGTCGCAAATGTTGCCCTCATATAATCTTAATCGACTCACTATAAATATTTATGTAGCTTCAAAAGTTCGACAAAACATTTTCATCTAGCTTCAGTTTTCTTCTTCTATTTACTATGATTATTATTTTTATTATGTATTTTCTTTCTGTGTGTAAAAGAAAAACTTGTTTTTCATATTTTTTCCGTTTAAAAAAATAAAACGAAAAAAAAAATGAAAAGTTTATAAAAAATTTATTGTGTTATTGTTTGATTCTGAAAGATTTTTGCTCGCTATTCGTTTTTTTAGTTCATAGTATTATAGAGATATTCAAAGTTTTTTTTTTTATAAGACAACAAAAAGCGTTCACTATCGATATTTTAGTTCTGCTTTTTTGCAATACAATACAAAAAGAAGTTTTTTTTTGTCAACTATAAAAATGATGTAATCGATTGTTATGTTTCTTCTTGTGCGACTTCTAATAAAAAAATGTTATTTGTTACATTATAATTGATTGTAATTTATCGTTTAGTCCTATATACATACATTAATAACGACTGTCATGTCATTTGCGTGTTAAATATTTTTCGCTGTCAATTTTTAAAGAAATAATGCTTCATCGCGTATGTACATATAATTAAGTCGAATATTTGCTGTAATCCTGGGCACATTTATTAGATGAGCGATACGTACATAAATATGTAGCATACAAGTACTTTATCTAACGCTTTTAGGTTTTTACTGTGCGTAAGTATGAAAAATATTCAAATCTGATAAAAAACACATTTCCTACGTAAACATTTATTGAACATATAAGAACAACAACGCAAAAGTGTTGCTCCTTTACTTAAATTGACAAATTTACAAAGGAAAAAAAAACATAAGAGCAGTGTAAATTTTCCGTTACCACCTAATTTCCCTATTCCATTATTCAATATATGTATTTAGACGACTGGGTTGTGTATCAAAACCCCTGATAATCTTAAATATATATTATATTCTTCACTTCACATTCTTTATGGTTGTAGTGATAAAGAAAATATGTGTATATGTAGCTATGTATAAATAAAAAAATTTTCTAGCACACACCAACAACAAAAAATATGTCCGCATCAATATAACAAATACATTTTCCTTCAATATCAAAATCAATCTATTTATTTTTTTTATGTATAGTATAACATTGTTGTTGCCACTTTTCATTCAATTCAATCTCTTATTTTCAATCTTGAAAGGAAAATGTTTGTAACCGCAAAAAATAAATAAACGAAAATTCCATCAACTTCACTACATACTTGTGTACATATGTACATGATGTTTTACGTTGTACGCATTAACGCAGCATATCAATGTTGATGCTTTTTTTTTCATTATACATTTTCCAATTTCCTTATTAGATTTTCATTTTTTTTTTTTTCAAACAAATACATACCTAAAAATCATGTTACATTATATGTATGCTATTTTCTTATGTGTAGTATTTTTAAAGATTTTTCTCATTTCCATCATCATCATCATCATTATTGTGTCTCGACTGAACACTTAAAAATAAGAAAAATCTGTTTTTATTTTTATATGATTTTTATATTTAGTTTTGTTTTGTTAGGATCAACATTTTTGCCTGAATACTAAATTCATATAGTTTATTGGTACTCGTATTTGATATTTTGTTGAAGAAACCATATTTTGGTTTGTGCCTACTTGAATTTCTAGGCCAACGTTTTTTTTTTTTTGTAGAGGTGGAAATTCAACTGATACTAACTAATTATGCGT
This sequence comes from Tipula helvola, assembly GCA_963556165.1. Lineage (NCBI taxonomy): Eukaryota > Metazoa > Arthropoda > Insecta > Diptera > Tipulidae > Tipula > Tipula helvola. The sequence continues at coordinate 74,793,626 of OY744482.1, read as the reverse complement.
CTTGTTAAAATTTTTGTTTTAAATTTTTCATAACATTTCGAAAATGTGTCTCAATTTCTTTAGGAATAGTCTGTAGTTTTGAGTTTTTTGATTTGAAAAATGAAATTCATGAGTTCATTGATATTAAAATGTTAAACAACTAAAAAGAAATTAAATGAAAAGCTACAAGTATTGTCAGTTTGTCACACAATTGCACACTTCAATTTCAAACTTTAAACATTTTAATTTAAAGGATTTTCCAAATCGTTTTCAACATTGACAACTAATAGTTCATATTTGAAAAGCATCTACTTAGTAATAAGTAAATACTTCTGAAATTTTGAGGCATTTTTGTTATATTTATGTATTTTTAAGAAATTTCCTAAATCGAAAACTGTTTTTCGAAAATGTTTTAAAATCTGAACTGAATTAGGAAATGTTATCCTATAACTGTTTTTGCCAATTAGACAGTGGTTAAAGCGGTTGCATTTCGTCCTCTTAGTAACACAAAAACGTACGTATTAATTTTGATCAATATGAAAAAAAAACAGATAAAAACCGCGTGGCACAATACATTTGAGAGAATATAATTACTACCTTCCACAGCTATTACGTTAAAAGTTTCTAATGCTTTTGAGATTTAATTTGGGGCCACAAAGCAACAGATAATTTTTGAAAATTGATCAAATTCGATATACACACTTTATTGTGCTACTAAGGGGACGATTTAAAATTGAAGCTTGTTGGTACCAGAGTTCGAATCTCAAGAGCCAACAGATAGACATGATTGAATTATTTTTGATGACCTTAAAGTTTTCTGAAGGTCATAACGAATTTTAATTTCACGCATAAAACAAACAACTTTTTTCTAAAACATTTTTATTATTGCCCTTTACATATAGGTAGGTCTGTATGATAAATTGGGCGTGAGAGCAATAAAGTTGAATTTGAATTTTGATGTGCCAATTCCAAATTCAAACTTTCGTAATCATCCAAAATAATTAAGTTTTTTGGATCAAGATCGATTGGCCGATGGTCTTTAAATTTTAAGTCGATCTTGACGTTCTTAAATATGAATATTTAAAATGATTGATATTTAAAATATACTGGGTGAGCCATTTTAATCGAAGGATCCAAATATCTCCTAAAATACGCAAGCTACAAAATAAATTGTTTAGAAAAAAATTGTTAAGAGCATGGAGGTCATCTATATTTGAAGGTCAAGGTTATTTTTTAAATGAAAACATCTATTTCGAAAAAAGTGGGACATTTTACATTCGAATATGTATTTTCCATGTCCTCCGAAAGTCACCTGAAGGAATATATTTTAGTTATAATGCTTATGATTTGTTATGAAAATTAAAAAAATTCATAAGCATATAGGAATCAAAAGCATTATAACTAAAATATATTCCTTTTCGGACGAGAAATTTCTCACTCTTTTCGAATCCGGTATCAAAAATAGGAGTTTCCATTTAAAAAGATGTACTTGACCTTCAAATGATCTCGAAAATTGACCTGAAAGTCGAGGGCATTAGTAGTCAGTACAGAAAGATGACCCACATTGTCTAAACCTTTTATTTGTAGCTGGCGAATTTTAGTATTTTAGGAGATTTTTGGATCCTTCGAAATAAATGGCTCATCTTGTATACAAAAAAGAAAGACAAAAAAAAATTCCAAGCAATCTTTCTCTAAAGTAAATAATTCTATAGCCAGGGCCGCATTTACTTATAGGCCTAGGACGGCAAATTTCACGTAAAAATTAGGGGCGGCAAAATGGGATATCTAACAATTTTCAATTTACAACAAATTAGAAACAAATCATTAAATGAGCCGTTAATTTTGAAAGTGGTGCAAGTCCATTTTTCAAAAAATTTAAGTTAATGATAACAATAGACAAATAAAAGTATAATCTTACTAACGGTGAACAATTTATAGTCAAAATAAAAAAAAATAATCCCTAATACTTGTTCAAAAAATAAGAAAATTCAAAATCCCGTATATTTTTGCATTTATTGTTTCTCTATTCCTTCATTTTCTCGTTTCAACAAAATGTGGACTTGCCCCACTTTCAAAATAAACGGCTCAAATAATACATACTCGTATAAAGCAATGGAAAATTATAAGAGAGATTTTACTTTCTTTTTCGTAAGTAAAATAAAGTACCTATAGTAATTATGAAAATTTTGGACCTTGAGATTTTTGAAGATTTATCTGTTTTGAAACGAAAACGTGGTTTTTGAAATGGTGTCTGTCTGTCACAGTCTGTGTCCTCTCTACAGCCCTGATGGTTTAAGCAATCTAACTGAAAATTCAGATTTAAGATTTTCGATAAATTGGCAGTTTTCAGTGAATTTTAGTCCAAATCGGCCAACTGGAAGGGGCCATTACCCTTGGGCCAGAAAATTTGTTTTGCAAATGTCTCATAACAAGTATAAAGTTTACAGGAAAACTAATACATAGATACAAAATTTTTCCAAACAATAAAAAAAAAAATTAAAAAAAATTCAATTACAAAAGAATGAATTTGTAAATTTTTTTTTTTTTTATAAATTGGGAGGTTCCAGTGAATTTTAGTGAAAATCGGCCAACCGGAAGTGACCATTGTCTTGGGCGACAAAATTTATTTTTCAAAATATATAAAGTTTACACAAAAACTATTATATACAAAATGATCCCAAAAATGAAAAAATTGTCATGTTAATTTTGAAGCTTGGGATTTTTGCGGACCTTGAGTGCGAAAAATTGGGTTTCAAAGTAGTGTCTGTTGGTCTATATGTCTGTCAGTTTGTAGGCCAGATGTTTAACCAATCAAACTGCAATTTTATGTTTAAACTTTCTTCAATTTTATGTTTAATGTTAATTTTGCTAGAAATTTGCATAATAAGTTTCTCAAAATTCGCTGTTCCTAAAAGAAAGTAGCTACACCTTAATTTTTTTTTAGCCCTTTAAGGACCGAATTTTTGGAAGGAATATAATATATAAGAAATTAATACGTAGAAAAATTAAAATAATCCTTAATTTAATTCTATATGGTAAACCTGGAAGCATGGTGAAACACATAACGCAACATTAAAGGTTTACAATAATAACGGAGACTCTCTCCTTTTTATTTTTATACAGTATATCCTGAGATATCTCGGGCCTGGTTCTTAAGGGGTTAAACAAAAATTACACAAATTTCAAGGTATATGTACATTAGAGCGGATTAAATTGTATCGAGAACAAATTTTTAGTCTGGAGACTCCACTTTTCTGTAAATTCATTGTATTTGAAGCAAAAATGTCCACTACACCATATGGCTACGATGAATTTCGAGCCTGCATAATTTCATTTGAATATCTTTTTTTATATAGAGTGAGTTTTTTAAAATGCCAGGCTTTTATCTCGAGAACGGTGTTGGATAGGAGAAAATTACTTTTAATGAAATTTGTTAAGGGTCCAGGGGACATCAGATGGTGACCTTTAATTCGACCTTGACTACGATCTTCAAGGTCGTTTGATGGTCAAATTGATTATTTTAAATGAAAAGCCCTATTTTTGGACCTCTGATTTGGAAAGGGCACAACATTTTACGTTCAGATAGGAAGTTTATTCTCTTCTTTTGAATGACTTTCAGATGTTAGTTCAAGGACAAACTACTAAATAATATGAAATAATCAGCAAATAATGAATTTTAATGGGGAATGACTTAATTTAAATTTGTTGGCTCCATGCCCAAAGGTACCAAGTTAATATTGTGTTAGTATATTCCCCATTTCATTATTTGCATATCATTTCTAGTTATTTAGTAATTTGTCCTTGAACTAACACCTGAAAGTCATCTGAACGTAAAATTTTGCGTTTTTTATGAATCTGGGGTCAAAAATAGGGATTTATATTTAACAAATTCAATTTAACCTTCAAATAACCTTGAAGGTCGTAGTCAAGGTTGAATTGAAGGTCGCCATCCGATGTCCCCCTCGACCGGTAACAATTTCATTAAAAGTAATTTTCTCCTATCCAGCACCGTTCTCGAGATAAAAGCCTGGCATTTTAAAAAACTCACTCTATATAAAAACAAATCTTCAAATGAAATTATGCAGGCTCGAAATTCATCGTAGCCATATGGTGTAGTGGACATTTTTGCTTCAAATACAATGAATTTACAGAAAAGTGGAGTCTCCAGACCACTTAAAAATTTAATCCGCCCTAATGTACATACATCATTTTGATTTATAAAATTTTCATAACAGCAGGATTCTGGTCAAATAAAATGTTACTACAAATCGTGCGGTCACTAAGGGGCCGATCATACATTGTATAACGCTTTTTACGTTTTATTACTTCACTCTGCTTCCTCATAACAGATAGTAACATATCTATAGTAAAAATTGTTCGTTTATTCAATTAGCTCGAAATTTCTAATTTTGTAAAATTTTTAAATTCCTTAAAATCCAAAATGTATACATGGGTAAACTGCCTGAAATTTTAAAGTAAATGAGACAATCCTTTAAATTTAATAAATTTAAATTTCTTAATACTAAACTAGATTTGACTGCCCATCTCTGATTTAACAAGCCTATTTTCCTACGCTATTCTCTCTCTAGTCTCTCCCTTAAAACCTTTAAACAGGAAATTCTTTAGTTTCATTCTTTTTCTAACATCTTCTAGAATTATAGATTTCTCATTACTGTTTGGGCGTTTTGACGTTCCAACAAAGAAGATTACATCTCATCTCATTCTCTGTTAAACTAAGGATCAATTTTATGAAACTTTGAATTTATTTTTTGATAATTAATAAGAAGATTTGGCACTTTAAAAATTATATAATTAATAATCTTTTTGAAAATATTAATTTCAATATAATTAACTTACTTATTCTGGGGCCCTAACTTGATTGATTGTAACAGGTTACTTACTTGTTTGTTGCATTTTGCGTAGGTTCGATTGAAAAGTGATCTATTTTTATTTATACTAATAATAGTTTAAGAAAGGTTAAAAATAATTAATTGAACTAAAATCAAAAGCAGTCTCAAAATAATATCGCACACACTGACAAACGTTAAGTAAGCTGACATTAAATCAGTGCGTCTATGACGTTTACAGCCTTTTCGATAGCGGAATCCATAAAAAAGTTAAAGCTGGTCGAAAAGAACATATCGAAATTTTAAGACTCGTCGCGGAAATCAAAAAAGGTTTTAAATTTTAATTCTAAGAAAAAACTACTATCGTTTTTCATCGTATGGCTGCTTTCTCCGTTTTTATAGTACACTACAAATGGATGTATTGTACATTGAGCATTGGACCAATGAAATCCTTGAACCGCATCCTGAACTACAAATGAATAATTCTCAGAAAAGTAACATATGTATAACAATACATTCATCAGTTGCTGCATTTGATTTTCTACATTTTAGGTAATCTGCTTGTTGTTTTGCAATAAACGAATGAACTATATTATGCAGTTGCTGCTCAGCCAGTTTATCTGTGAAAGCCAATGATGATACGGTTATAGTTTCCATGATGCATCGACCTACTTTCTGCCACTGCTTGAATGTTATTGCATCTATAAATTTTGTAGAAATTTTGCAGATAACAAATTTATTTGCTTTAAATTTTTGAATTAATTAATTAATTCATTTTTAATACCAAACACAAATTACAATTTTTCAGAAAATATTAACTTCATAATTAAATAATTTTGCAGATAATTCCTCACGAATATTATCGGTTCCCGTTTCGTTCGTTTAAATAGCATGATGGGCTTGGAATAGCGCATATAATCTGAGAAATAAGATCTTGATAACTTCCTACTTCATGTAATAAAAGATTTATAGATTTTATTTTATTAAACATAAGTTTAATATTTTTCACTATATGCAGTGCCCTGGACGAAGTGCAGCAAAACTAGAAAATCCAATTTTTGTATTTGTATAGTTTTATTTAAATATTTGATAAACCTCCTTCAAATTACAAAGAACCAGCCTACGCTGTTTTGTTTCAATAACCCCCATCTTCTATACCGTCATCTTTATAAAATTTCTGCCCCAATAATGCGATTTCCTGATTAAGAATTGTTGATCCCAATTTGGTGTTCGGTGTTGACATGATACCTTTTCCTTTTTGAATCTGTTTTGGCCTATTTGCCATATAATAAGACACACCGAACTCATCTTGAATTTTCCAAACCGGCCAACTTTTTGGTACCGAAGTTGAAATCATATTCTTTTACTTTTATTCGCTACGAAATAATTAATAATTAGCTGTAAATTTCAGATAGCCAATATGTTTTAAAAAATATCTGGGTCCGCCTTTATCTTGTAAAATTCAAAAATTTATAGTTATTTAAGTTAGTTAACTTGTTTGATGAGACATTATTATTATTGTTCCTTCCATTTTAGAAAGGATTTTTTTTTTTGCAAAATGAACTGAAGAACAAAAAAAAATACAAAATAAATTAAAATTATAATAAAATTATTAATTATCCAAACACGTGTTTTCTTTAAGATCGTTTGTTTAAAATTAAAATTGTACCGCTATTTATAAGATCATTTGAGATATAAATTGTTAAAATCGGTTAAGTGGTTCTCGCGAAAGAGGCCTCCAAAAATTAGAATTTTTCAGAAAAATCAGAAAAAATGTAAAACGCCATACGCCCCTGCTTCAAAGAACAGTGCCGCAAAAGGAAATAAAATAATACGTGTCGAGTTATTTGATATACTTATATGTAGATCATTTTCGGGAAGTTTCATAAAAATCTAAAGAGATCAGGACAACTCGTGATCGTTTTCGTATGGAATCGCTGTATGATACCTATAATTTTTAAAGTTGTTTATGTTACGTTGATCCGAAAATTAAAAGAAGAAATTTTTATAATTATGTTAATTAATTTTATATTGTTTGTAATTGTTTATGCTGTCAACATCTGGTGTCCTTTTTACGACGATCCTATCAGAAAAATCGAGAGTGTCCAAAAAAAGTTTATACGGTATATAACGTGTAAAGACGGATGGGATTATGACCATGACTTACCGCACCACGTTAACTTGAAGCGATTACCATCATATGCTACTGGATGCAAAACCTATCAAATGACAACATTGGCAAATAGACGAGAGCTTTTAAAGTGTTCGTTTATTGGAAATATTTTACTTGATCAAATCGATGCACCATCCATACTGGAATCAATTAAAATAAAGGCACCGAGTAGGAATTTAAGAGATCATGAGTTCCTTCATCTAAATAAACACAGAACAAACTATGGTGACAATGAACCGGTAAACATGATGTCGAAGAGTTTTAATAAAATCGACCATCTGTTCGACTTTTACTTAAGTAAAAACAGCTTTAAACGTAGGTTGAAGCAACATTTTGCTCCAACCTAAAAATATTTTTAGGTCAATTTTTATTCTTTTTTTGTTTAATTTAATTTTTATTCTACCATGTTCAGTATGTTATAAATTCAAGTCATATTTGTAGACTTTTCTCAGTATAAATAAATAAATAAGTAATGTTGGACATCTTGTGTGCGTCCCTCCAATATTGCAAATCGTCAAAAATTTTGTAAGTGGCCTAAAAATCGATAAAACATTGTAAAATTGTCAATAGGGATTTATAATTTTTTATTTAAAAAATTTTTAAAATTTGATTTAATAAACAAAACATTAAATTTAAAATTTCGAGGTTCAAGAAATGATCAAAAAAGAAAAGATATAAAGATTCGGAACAACTTTATATTTTTAAAAGTGTTGAATTTTCCAATTTTCGAATATAATTTTTATAAAAATATTTGAAATTCAAACGAACGCATACAATTTTTTAGTAAATCGTAAAACTCGCAGCGAATTTTAAAATATAATTTGTATGAACAATTTTTAAACTTTCCAACTTTAAAATTTGTAATAGAAAAAATTGTCGCTATTTACTTTACTAGTTCTTGTAATAATTGCAATCGTTTGAATAAATTAAAGATTTCTCTTCTTCGTAGTATATTTTAATTAAATTTTCAAATAAAATGAAATTTTACAATATTTTAAAATTTTATAATCCTTAATTTAAATTTTTACAAAATCAAATATCGATATCCGCTGCCCCGGTGGCACAGTGGTGCTTGCTTTAAGCTCCGGAGGTCCCGGGTTCGATTCCCGGCGGGTGATGAAAAAATCACGGCTGGTTTAATGTAGGATCAATGAATTAATAACTCATTATCCGTTAACAAAATAATTACGAAACTTCATCATGAAGCGGCCAAATCCCTCTATGGGATGTAGCGCCAGCGAAAAAAAAAAAAATATCGATACCCAAAAATTTAAGTGATTGTTGCCAATTTAAATAATTTTTATTAAAAACAGAAAAACAAAAATTGAATTTCTCATTAAATTTGTTAAAATTGGTAATCATCATGTACATAAATACTACTCTAAATTCTAAAATGTAAAGTTGTTTTTTAGTAAAGTTTGAAGCAAATTCTGAAGCGTTGTTCTGTTATAAAATGGTAGAACACCTTTAGTTTTAAAATTTATAAAATTAACCAAATTTTAGTGTTTATTATTAACTTTATAATTTTAATAAAATTAAATTCAACTAACTACATATTAGAATGGTTTACTACAAGTTTGTTTTACTTTCGATTTGTGTATAAAAAGAAAATTTCAGTTTGTAAAAAAAACGCTTTTGAAAATGAACTTAAATTGAGTCCGAAAGCTCATGTAAAAAATAATAAAAATTAAATCGAGCCTAAAACCAATAATTGTTTTTTAATTATAATTGCAATTATGTAATGAAAGTATTTTTAATGTTGCTGCAATGAATATTTGAATTATTTTAGTTATTTATTACATTTTGTAATGAAATAAGTTTTGTTTATTTTAAAAATGAATTTATTTAATAAATACACCCAAAATTGAAATATTTCGAATTTTTCTTAAATCAAAAAAATATTTTTTCTTCCAAAAGGAAGTTATTGATAAACTTCATCTAAAAATCAGTTTGGAGTACTATTTCCATCGTGGATGCTGAATTTCATCATAATCGGTCAAGAAATAGCAAAATTCCTTCCTAATTGGCCTCAATTTCACTTGAAAATGCTATCTATGGATAAACTTCTGTATGAATATTCAAATTTTCTTCATTCTTATCCCGCGAAACCAGGATCCTGTTTGAGAAACCCTATTCTCTATAATAATTTTAAGATGTTGTTTCGTTTTAGTTTTGCCAAAGAGATTTCGCTGAAACAAAATTAGAACCAACGTCGTCGAGAGCCCTTATAATTCTAAAAATATTGCATATTTTAAAATGGTCAACAAACCATACAAATTTATAAATGGGCTTAGTTAATAAATGGATATGGTTTCTACAAGTAAGAGTTCACCTCAATGCACAGAGGTCTAGGCATGACTTCCAAAGGACACAAATTCAAATGAGGAAAAGTTGCAATTTTTGAATACACTTAAAAAGATAATTATGAATTAAAATTAAAATAGAACAAAAATTGTTAGGTCACTTCAAAATAATTAAATCTAAAAACCAATAAGTAATAGGTATACTACAGTCAGTGCAATCACCTAGCTTTTTCTTAACAAAAAAAAACTGTCGTGACTGATAACCGCAAGACATTTTAAGTAATTTTTGTATGTGCTTTTGATGTCTTTGATAAAAGTGCGGCTAATGGCATAGACACAGAAACAAATTATAAAAATGTACTTCGCATCCTCCGTATGTTTTTCATTCGCTCCTGATTAGCTCTATCACCGGTAAAATCATGTCGGCCGACCGGTCCACCATCGGTCTCCTCCAGATCAATTCTCACTCCGAATCTTTGCAAAAACCTATATTAAAAACACATCTTATAATCTTATGAAAACGTTGCCCTTATGGATTACTGGACGACACAAATAAATCGTAACTCTATATGCCGGATAAACCCAATAATTTGGTGACCACCATTTGATAGTATCGACGTTGCGAAGGTCGAAAAAATTCAAATCTCTTTACAATCTGCGTTATTGAGCTCTAGCATAAACGGAAAATTTTTGCGAATAGCTGGCGGATTTGGGAATCCAGAAATCGCAAGTTCCTCGTGTTACTTCAAAAATATAGATACTCAGAAATTTTATTAGAATTTAAGTTATTTCTTCTGAGATTTTTAGAAAATAGAAACAGGTGATTTTAATTGTTTTTAAATAATCCATTTTTACAATAAATGCTATTTTAAACATTTTCAAATGTACTTTAAATTTTTACAAAATATTTTTTGAATTTTACATAAATTTAATAAAACAATTATGTTCAAGTCCTAATAAATTATAACACTCCTCCCCCTCCCCTCCCCCTCCCCTCCCCCTCCTTTAGGACGATTTTAATCCGCAAAGGACATTTTTGACAAGAATAGTATGATGAGAGTTGGGTTGGGAATTATTGATATTGCAAGGATTTTGTTCAAAAAATGAGACTTGAGAGTTGCAATTTTTATCGGCTTACTAGATGTACGATAATATTAAAATTAAACCAAACAACAATAATATTTACTGTTGTCTATCTAGTACGTACACGAAAATCGCAACTCTCAAGTCTCATTTTTTGAACAAAATCCTTGCACTGGTAGAGAATACAACTTTCACAAAATATGCCATGGGAAATTTTACGAAAAATCGATTATTACAGCAATAGTATTTAGATTGCCATGCAAAATATGTACAACAACACGTTATTACTGCGGTAATTTTACGATTTTCACCATAGCAACGCGATAATTTTACGATTTTACCATAGCAACAAGAAAATCCTAAACAATTATCTCTAAATTTGTAATTGTATTTCAATTTTTTTTATTATGATTGAATTTTTTATACACACATCAAAGGAAAAGCCATGCAAACAAAAGCTTGTCAAATAATTTGCATACAACATGACACAAATGGATCAATTGTGATTCAATCGCTGACGGGAAAGTTGTATTCTCTTACTAAATACAACACGTGCTGCACTTAATGATCTATAATTTTTTACTCGTTTAAACCGACGCAGATAATTCAACTCGTGCTGCGCACTCGTTGAATTTTCAGCGCGGTTTTAACTCGTAAAAAATTATCGATAATAATTGAGCACTAGTTGTATTACGAGTGATTATATTCATAAGGCCTTTTATTTATTTTATTTTTAAAATCATCTCGAGCAGAAGCTCATTAATTAATTAATACCAGAAATTAATTTCAAGACAAATAAATACAAAAACAAAAAACTTCTTGTTTTAGTAAAATTATCAGCTAAGCATTCAAAGCTTTCATCCGTAACAGCATATTGGTGCTCACACCGTGGCTTGGATAACTGATTCTCTGTATTCATAAACATGAGATCATTTTGGTGTCATCGTATTTTCTCGTTTATTTTCTTATTGCTGACCTCAGAGGTGACACGGTGGTCCCCAGGATTCGACTATTTGGGGAATTTTGGCCAATTTGCTTAATAAAACAAAATTTTATGGCAAAATAAAACTACCTACATATCCGACGCGAAAGTTCATACCCAACTTTTTAATTCCGTACAAATTCAGTAAAACTGTCCTCCGACAAAAATTTAATAGCTTTCAATTATTTGGTATAATTTCAATATCAAAATTGATTTTCTAAAACAGGCCAAAAGTACTTAATTAGTATCAATGGTACTAATTAAAAAATAAACTATCAAAAATACAAAGAAAAATATTTATCAACTTCATTATTCCAAAAACCAAATTTCAAAAAAAATTGTCCATTCTACATTCTGCACTGTGTAGACACCTAAAAATTTCAAACATAAATTTTTGATTTGATTGTAACGAACATTTGAACCGTGTTTGGATTGTTATTATAATTTTTTTTTTATCAGTGTAATATATATTCAAATGGTTTACGTATATGTAGCAAAGTTGTTATCTGTAGTCAAGCGCGTCTTCATACATTTAGATAAAAAATGTACCACAAAAATCTCTAAATATCATACAAATGTATGTTGTTTATATAATGTACATGAGGCGCGAAGAATAGTGAAGAGGCATTTTGTGAAAAGAATCCTATCAAGAGACACAAGCACTAAAAAAAAAAAAATTATAAATTCTATTAAAATTTATATTCCTCCATCCTCGGATCCTTTTTTTTATTTTTTTGCTACCCAAACCGAACCAAAAAAAAAATTATTTATTTATTCCTTCTGTTTTTTTTTGTGTTTTAGGCTGATTTAATCATACAAAATTAAATATTTAATAATGTTTTGTTGTTTTGTTTTCGCTACTATTTTTCCAAAAACAACACCACACAACACAACTAACTAACATGTGTACATATATATAAAGCGCGAACCGCGCCAATCTTGTTTATATAATTCCATTTTTTTTTTCTTCATTATTCCGATCCGTGAGAACGAGTGCTAGAATTTATAAATTGTGCTGCTTTATACAATGACAAAAACTTACAATAACGACAGGGGATGGGGTAAAACATTTTCTGAAGGGTTAAATAAAAATAAAAAATTCTATACATCTCAGAAATATAAAAGCACACACAACACTATCATTTTTATTTGGTTTTATGGGATTTTTCTCATCTCATCCATTTTCACACTAAATGTGATATTCATATTTGTGTTTTGTGTCACATAATATTTAACCCCTTATTATTTTTTCGATTCGGGTTCTCTCCTATACATAATATGTATGTACAATACACCAAGTGCTTTTTTGTGTCGATATGATAGTAAAAATTGGTTTTTTTTTTTGAATTAAAAAATGAAAAATCCAAAAAAAATAAAAACACAAAAATAGTGGAATCGTCAGTTTTTTTTTATGCTGCTGCTCTCGATTATCAAAAAGCGAAACTAAATGGAATACAAATTTTGTATTTTTACCCGAGAAAATTTTTATAAGAGGTCTTGTGTTCTGTGGTTGTCTGTTACATACTCATTTGGGTAACAAATTGGAATTTTATATGAAATATATACAATAGCAGCAGCTCAAATAGATTTTGGATCCGGATTGAATGGATTAAGAGGGACACCAATGTATACATATTTTAATTTTAAATTGTATTGTTGGGGATGCCATGTTGGTTTAAAATCAAATCAAAAATATATTTTCGGCTTGATCAAATTGGTGCGTAACCTGTAAAGATACATATAAATGAGCATGTTATTCATATTTAGTACCAGCAGCAATTTACAAGTTTAACAACTCATTCCAATTGTGAGATTTAATTGGTTTGGTCTAATGAAAAAAAAAAAATAGCTAAATGTCTTAATTCAAAACCAACGGAAAACATTTTCAGAGTGAAACCAAAGTTCCCGCGTTAAAATTTAATCATTATCTTGAAAAGTTTTACATGAGTCGAAATTAACCTGATAAATTTCAGAATATTTCGAAATGTATGTACATTTTGTTATATAATGATTATATGCATTTACAATAATAATAATAAAAATCCGTTATTACAAAATCGTGTATTGAAGTTCTAAATGAAATTAATTAGCATCCACTTGGCTGAATGTTAATATATTCATGTGTAATTGAAGGTGTTGTTTCGTTTGACTTACTTTGTTTAAGATTTTTATTAACAGACCATTGCATTTAGTAGACTTTGATATTGCAGTATCATTAGAAAGTTGTGGTATACATTCGAAATATTTATTGTTTAATGTTTCGAAAAAAGTTTAAATCTGTAGAAACTCATAAAACCCATAAAATTTTAAATACAAATTTCCAATGTTTCTCCTGATGACTGCTGTAACCGCTAGGGAAGTATCGACAATTTAGTTGGAACAATCTTTCGTTGCTACAGATCACATTCACTAATTTGTGATCTACTAGAACCCAGTAAAATTCGTGTTTTTATTTTATTATAAGAAAAAGCCTTTTCGACTGTACATATTCATTCAATAACAACAATTTCACATGTACAGTCAGAAACATTCAGATGTATACGGCTCATATTTAGAGGGAAATTTAAAGATAAAGTTAAAAACCAAACAAAAGATATCATATTTAAAATTTTATTTTTTATCAATAATGTTATCACAATAATATATTTACTTCATATTTATGTATTTTTTAAATAAAAAAAGTAAGAAAAAAAAAAAAAGTTTTTCGTTGATTTTAATTTGCCGTATACATCTGAATGTTTCTGACTGTAACCGATGCGCGTACAAAATGAAAAAGTCATTTTTCAGATTTTAACAACTGATCTATTTAAATTGGCTAACCATTTCTAATACTCTGTGACTATATAAAATGATTACTCGTCCATACATAAATGAGACAACCATAATGATTCTAATATTATCTGTATAAGAATCCCTTATCTAGCTAAGGAAAATTCAAGTGTTTTAACGTAATAAGTTATTTTAATAATAAAACAACTTAGTTATTTTTATAACGTATTGAAAAACATTTTCCTTACAGTAACACTGATTTTTAATAATATTTTAGATTATTTGATTTATGTTGGATTGGTCTTCGTCGTTTCTTTTTTTTAACAAATTTTATAGATTACAGTTGTTTGACGAAACCGATCTTCTAATGTATTATTAACCCTAATCAGCATGGGTCGTTTTACTTACCGTAAACGCATGTGATGAGTCTATCGGACTCATAAGTAATTTTAAAGAAAACTATAAACATTTACTACATTCGGAAATGCTTTATTTAAAAATTGCAATAATAAAAATAAAATTAAATTTGGCAGTTACTTAATCGGCAAATCACCTTAAGTGCTGGAGGTAAAATGTACCACCTAAGCTTTTTATATGTTACTTTACCGCATGAAAACCGCATAAAAAAAAATCGCACAAAAAAATCGCATAAAAAAAGACAGCGCAAAAACAGGTTTGACTGTAAAAAGTTTCTTAGAGAAACATTTGATATATCTAAAGGCAGAGACTACATAGGGCTCTCAAAGCAAAGGTAATAGGAAAAGACTTACGTGGAAAAATGAAAAGATCTCGCAGAAAGAGAGATGAGAAACTAGTGGATGCCGTAAAAGATCATATAAAATAATTTCAACACTATGAAAGCCACTACACACGTTCGAATAATCCAAACAGAAAATACCTGAGTTCTGATTTGAACTTAAGAAAAATGTACAACTTGTATGTCGAAAAGTGCGAAGAAAACAATACAACATTTCTCAGCGAGCAAATATATAGGAACTTTTTAAGAATAATTTTAATTTAAGTTTTCATCACCCACATAAAGGTACGTGTCAAAAATTCGATTTCCTAAATATGAAAATTAAAACTACCACCTCAGACCTTATTGAAAAAAGCAGGCTTTTAGAAGAACATAGCATACATTTAAGCAATACAGAACTGGCTAGGAAAGATTTAAGAG
This sequence comes from Tipula helvola, assembly GCA_963556165.1. Classification (NCBI taxonomy): domain Eukaryota; kingdom Metazoa; phylum Arthropoda; class Insecta; order Diptera; family Tipulidae; genus Tipula; species Tipula helvola. The sequence goes on along the minus strand of OY744482.1, from coordinate 74,778,313 downwards.
AAGATCAAAACTTAGCATCAACGAACCCGAATAAATATTTCGTATTTTGCTTTGATCTACAAAAGGTTCTTCCATATACCAAATTATCAGTTTCTGTTACATACTTTAAGCGAATTCATAATTTTCATGACAACAGAATTCATATGTATGCACGGAAGGAAACTAGCATCTAGAGGTGCGGAAGAAATAGCATCTTGCTGCCTGAAGCATATTCAGAAAGTTACAACCCAATACCATATTATACAAAATCGAAATATTAAGCTTGCACTGATGTGGTTAAGGATTGTTCAATCAGCTGATAATAACATAAATGTTATTGACCACAAATTTTTATTATCGGGTCATTCATTTCTTCCAAACAAAGAGATTTTGGAGTTGTAGAAACAGCATTAAAGAAAAAGGATCAATTATATACTGCTCAAGACTACTATACATAATGCAATAAAGATTTGCCGAAAAATAGCTCCATTTTGTCTGAAATAATGAAAAGAGAAGATTTTGTCTCAACCAAATCTCTAGAAGAGGCAATATCAAACAAGAAAAAAAAAAATACGGACGGAGAAATTATAAACTGGCTGAAAATATGCTGGATGTGGTTTAAAAGTGATGAACCGCACAATTTTTTTTTACAAAACTAGTATGGAAGAAAATGCTCCATTTAAAATAATTTTTTTATTTGGAAAACAAGGAAGACCTAAAAACCTCAGCAAAATTACTATGTTGCCACTGTATAAAACTTCAAGACCTACAACAAGATATGATGAGTTTACTACCTTACATACCACCTATTTACCATGAATACTTCATTATGCTTAAAATATATTTATTTTTTATTTTTAGTTATCTTAACGAAGTATGTAATTTACATTTTACACTTGTTTATTTATATCGCCTTTTTAATATACAGTCCCTGGCCAAATTATTAGACGCACATCAATTCTACTATTTCACTAAACATTTTTATATCCTAGCCATACAAAACTATTATGTGTTAAGGTGCATTCAAAAAATGTTTTACTTTGTACTAAATAATTTTTGTACTAAAAGTAGAAATACATTTTTCATCTAAATTAGAAAAAAATTAAAAAAAAAAATATTTTTAGCTGAGCTAGTTCGAAATATTGAGTGGATGCATGTTCAGTATTATTGACTCTACATTTCTTTCATTTGGAGTTTTGTGCTATCTAGGTTAGAAATATCTCTCAGGGTATTTTAAATTTAGATAATAATATTTAAAATTAGTACTTATTGGTATATGTACTAATTAGAACTTATCGTTATTTTTTAAGTGGAAAATTCATCAACTGTACGGCTAAAATTACTTGTACAATTGATCGCTATTTTTGAATCCGATGTCAAAAACAGGAGTTTCCCTATAAAAAAATGACCTTGAAGATGAAGGTCAAGGTCACAACCAAGCTCGCCATTAAATTCCTTGTTGAAAATTACCTAAGACTAAACCTTGCTTATTTTTTTTTTTTTGACATACCCCGCGAGATTTCTAGGGCTTTCCATACTTTGACCTCGCAATGTAAATTCCTTCAGATGATCTTACGATTATTTGCGATGCGGCTGTGTTTCTAGAAGTATCGAACACATACTTGTGTCAAGTAGTTTGACTGGTAGCCCAGTCGTCGCCCATATTCGTGGCATTTTATTTTAACACGAGAGTTTTTTTTTGTACACCATAAAGAAATAGATGAGATGCGAACGTATTAATCTGGTTATAAGCGTGTTACCTTGGCAAATTGCCAAGTTGTAATCGTCAACTCGAGCCCCAAATGAGACGAATAACCATATAGGTACCAGTTTTACACAGTCTAATGAAAGTAAAAGGTATTCCATTAGTTTCGTCACAATTGAGAGATTTTGTCATAATAATGCATAATGTATTTCATCAACAATACGTTTAAGTTTGTTTCTATTGCTTTAATTCAATCAACCAAAAGCACTCAATTCTTGATAATTACGTATAATTAACAGTTTTGGTGTTTAACACTTTCTTCTAAAGCTTCAAAGTTCTCTTCTGGTGATACATTTCTTCCCACTCTATCGTACAGAGTCAAAGCAAGTCAACAATATGAGATATTAAAGGGTTCCGTTAGTCGAGTAGCCTAAAGCACGAAACATTTCTCAAATTAACTGATTTTGATAGTAAATTTTTATAATTTGCAAACATTGTTAAAGCGTCAACCTTTCCATGATAAAATAAAAATATCGAAGTAAAAGAAATTATTTCAAAGATGGCAACACGGATCTACCAAAATTAGGACATGCATATTAAAATACCTGTTAGAAACAATTAAGGCTGGAGTCCAATTCCCGACTTATTTTGTGGAGACTAACTTATTTGAAAGTCTACAATAAGTTTCCTCGTGCGGTGACTTATTATAGACTTTCTTGAATTATTTGGGAGAGACAGCGGCATACTAAAATTATTTTCTGATTTAAATTACGGTGCTGCTGTTATTTTAATAAATTTCACAACCATAAATCGATAATAGGTTGAGGTATTTATAGAGCGACAACGTAATTTAAACAAGAAAATAAAATAAAAATTATTAAACTTCGCTTTATCATTATTATATTTCTATTAAATAGAACACCTAATAAAAACACCTAACGCTGATGTTTTTCATTTTAATAATTATTTTGGCTCACAAAATTCCTCTCAAATGTATTGTTGAAATAAGTCTCGGTTTCAATTAGACCACTAAATGGCTTATTCCATGCCGCCATATTGAATAAGTCAAATAAGTCGACTTATTTAAAATAAGTCGCGAATTGGACCTCAGCCTTAATTAAACATTTTATGATTTACATATGTATGTAGCTATCTGAAAAAAAAGAAGGCTATGATTTAGTTGCCTAACCATGTGACTGCACCGCCAATTGTTGTAATGGTAGAAACATTTTCAATTAGAAAATAGCTTCATACTTATTAAAGTGCTAGAAAGTGTAATAAATAAAAAGGCCAATTTTCCAAAAAAGTGTAATTTTGTAAACTGAAGGTAATGGCACTTGGTTTTTTCCTAACAGTTTAGGATGAAATTCGACAGGTGTGACGAGAGCTTATAGCCAATTAGAGGAGAATATTTTGACATTTGTCGCACAGCACACGTTAAAGGCAGAGACATGAACCAATTCGATCATGTGACGTTTAACACATAGACATAAAAATTTAGTGTAAAACATGGCGGCAATATTTTTAATACATATTTAGGAAGGTTCATTTTTGATCAAAGTCAATACTTCTAAAATTTTTAATTTTTTTTTTCTTAATTTCTGATTAACACTAGGTAACCTGCCACCTATCCGAATTATGGTGAAAGTCTATTGTAAGACAAAATTTTTTATCGCTGTCAAATCTTATTTAAAATTAAAGAATAAAAGAATATTTAATATTTAAATATTTTTATTAAAGAATATTTTCTTCAAACTTGATGACAATTGCACTGAAGAATTAGCTGTCACATTTTGTCTTATAAAACACTTTCCAAAATATAATCAGAGATGGCACTGAAACCACTTTAGCTAGTGTCAATTATTTTGCCACATTTCGTTTTAGTGAAACGCACAACAAAACACAATAATTCGCCACAAAAATATTTAATTAGTGTGCATGGCAGAACCCGTCACAAATGTAAATGTTGTCAAGAAAGCGTCACATTTATTTCCACCTGTCACAAGTGGCATACGTAAATCAATAATCAAGCTTTATCCAGATAAAGATATTCAAAATTGGTTAATAAATAGCGATCGTATAAAATTGTTAAAATCAATGTTGAAATAAACGATTTAGTTTAATTAAATCATTAGCCATTTTATTGTTCTCTATCGTTTACCAAAACTAAGTGCACATACTATAAACAGAGCAACTATGACCTGCTTATTTAGGGCCAATAGTGATAAACTGTATTGGTCGATGCTAATTAAAATAAAATGCCCATTAGGTTTTATGGTGTCAATAGTGCATATGCCCACTGGATGTCCAAAGCCATTTATTCATTGAAATTATTTATATTTCGAGAAGAATTTAGTTTAACAGCACTACAAGATAAAAACTTACAGGAAATATGCATTTTCAGCCTGATTCATTTTGAATCTGTTAATTCAAGATTATAATAGAACTTGACAAAAAATTATAAAAGTTTCCAATTCATACCAAAAGCACCTTCGATTGACCCAGTATTTTTTAAAATTAAGTTTTTAGGGTAACCTCACATTCCTAGAGGAAGTCCTTAAGGCTTTTGCACAGTTTCTTCGTTCTAGGCAGGCTTCCTTGATCTTATCAACTTCTGTAACAGTTTCACCAACGACAAAGGCAATGGAAACCGAAAATAATTTCCATTCTCATTATCTAACTATCAAATTCTAATCTCCATCACAAATTCATATACAATACAATCTACTTTGTATTCATTCCACGCGTATTAATCACTACCAAACTAATTATGTTATCCTTAACAAGCATATAAAAGAAAAATGGGATTTAAGAGAGAAATATAGACAACAAAAAAAAAATCTTATTAAATTTATGAAACCAAACTTTTCATTACAATTAATTGCAAATTTTTTGTTTTGATAAATTTACTAAGCAATCATCTCAAATCCAAAAATTGGATAGTTTACATATTCATTTCGTGTACATCTATAATACAGGATACATCTCTTCTTAGTTTAGTTTTGTTTTCGTTTCCCATCACAACATTTGGGTTAGAGTGGATATAATATCCTCAATCGGAATTATGTATGTACAACAAAAACTAAACATAAATGTGGCTTGTTCATAGAATTTTTTATGTATACATTTGTATTAAATAGAAGAAGGGAAGAAGATCATATATGTATATGTATTTCACACATGAATATATTTTGATTATATTTTGGTAAATATATACACCGACGAAATTATTGTTATTGCCGGTCTGATTATTCTACCGCTTAACTCTCTTAAATGCCTTAAGGGACTTTTCACATTAATATTCTGTATTTTTTTTTCCGAGAACTCTCACTCACAAAGATCAAATGTCGATTTTGTTCGTATATAAAATGCTGTCATCCAAAAAAAAAATCTAATTGTAATTGAAATCCTTGTATAAACGAGTATGTTGCTTTAATTTATACATATAACCTCCACGTAATTGTTTTTGTTTGCCATTAGAGAAAGGAAAACCAGTAAAATTTTGGAAAATCATAATTTACATAAAACAGAGAAAACGACACACAAAGTGTGTCACATTTTTTATTATAATTTCCATCTATATTCTAATCAGATTGTTGTGTTATGTTACTTTCCGTGGTAAAATATGGAAAATCATATAAAAAAACAAAGTTTCGTAAAAATTAATATTTTAATATATTAAACGGAAAACCAGGAAAATGTACAACAATTTTTTCGTGTTTTTTTTTTAAATTTATGTAAAGTTACAAGCCAAAAACATAATTTGTTTTTATGGATGTACATATGAAAATGTACTAGTAAAAAAGGAATGAATACAACAGGTGGAATTTTTACATATTTACACTGTACTTGCTGCATAAAATAACATAAAACATATTTATATGAATACATACATAGTTTTTATTTTTTTATTAGATTTTAACCGCATAATTTATTAGTGGTAGTTTTATTTATGTTTATAATAAAATGCAATATTGAAAATATTTTTTATGTATGCCGTATAAAATTTATGATTGAACATTGAATTTTGATATTTTGTTTGAGTGATGACATTTCGGCTATGCAATATTTATTCTTAGCCAACAGTTTCAAAACCCTTCTATTGAAAAAGTATTAAATTTTGAACAACTGCAATAAAAATCGTAAGATTCATTTTTTTTTGCCGCAACATAAAAGATGAGGCTTCCAATTTATTAACCAATTCATTTTGAGATTATAAAATATACAACTTAATAAGCTTTAAGCTTTAATAAGCTATATATCCATTTTTATGTTCTTGTGTTTATTTTGTCACTTATAAATATTATAATAGAACTTTTTTTATTGGGAAATAAATTCCTTATAGTAACAGTGTATTTCAACCCTAATCAGCATGGGTTGAGTCTCGCAGATTCATTTTGATTTTATTAGCTAAAAATTTACCGAAACACCATTTTTTATGAAAATTGAGCCTTATACCTTAATAATTATGAATACATAAATCTAATAATTATTATTTAAGATGTAGAATCACCTACTAACAATTTTTTACTTGTACCGAATATAGGCCTAACCAGCCCATTTTCAAAAAGCAACCATAAAAGCATGCGATGTGGCTCTTATACTCAATAGGTAATAAAGGAGATTAACTTAGTATGGGAAAAGTCCAGCATTTTAGACCTTTTACAGATTACTGGTAGAATAAAAATTCAATGTCAAGGTGCATCTACCATTTTATGCATTCTAATTATATACTCCAATCAGAGGCGGGCGGCTGGTTCATGAATTCATCACATTCACCGCCTAAAAATTTCGGATTCATCGAATAATCTCGAAATGGTCAAACAGTCTTACATTTCTAGAATACTCTAGCTTAGATATTAAAAAAAAAAATTTCGAATATTCCCCGAAAATCTTGAAAAAACGAGAAACCACTAAGGAACTCGATTAGTCTGAAAAACATCAAGCAGATTTCACAAGGCTTCCAATAATTTCGAAAATATCGAATAATACAATGGTTATATGTAATTTTTGCTGTCATACTCCACTCGACGCTATTTGCCTAATATTAACAATTTAGAAATCTAGATAAATCCAAAAATCTGAATTTAGAATCTCATCTTTGTAAGAGATGTCCAGGCTGCGTAAAGTACTATCTACTAGCCCTTCCATCCCAATTTTTCTTCAAAGGCCGGATGGAGCATGGAGCAGAAATAGTATGGAATCGCTGGAACTACTATTGGAGACTTACTTTCCTGGTTGTTCCGAATCTGCAACTACTATATCAGCAGGTAAAAGGGCAAGTAGCCTCGTAGGCTAAATTATTAGCAGGAGATAGATTCTGTGGGCGATAAGCAGTTTTAAACCATATAAGTCGCCAGGACCTGATGGTATTATCCCTGCGGATATACAAAAAACTACGGAACTAACCATTTCCTGGTTAGAGGTAATTTTTAGAGGCGGCCTAGAACTATCGTCACATTCCCAGTAAATGGACAGAAGTGAAGGTTGTTTTCATACCTAAGGCGGGAAAACGCTCACACTGCAGTCTCAAAGACCTTATACCGATTAGCTTGTCTTCTTTCCTTTTCAAAATACTGGAAAGACAAATAGAAGCTCATATTAGAGGCACGATTGTGCCGGAAAAGCTGTCTAAATCTCAACATGCCTATTGCAAGGGTGATCTGTAGAAACTGCTCTTCATTCTCTTACATATTTCATTGAAAAATCTTTTGAATATGGAGACTATGCGATGGTAACCTTTTTGGACATTGAGGGAGCCTTTAACAATGTGCTTACAGGGGCTATAACAGGGGTACTTTCGAATCTAGGGGTGGATGAATCTCTTAGATCAAATGCTAAGAGGCAGGATCTTAAATGCCATTCTAGGGAAATCGTCCGCCAGAAGATTTGCAAGCAGAGGCACGCCGCCGGGTGGCGTACTGTCCCTCCTGCTCTGGAACTTGGTCATAAATGATCTGTTGCTGAGACTGGAGGGTAGTGGCTTCAAGGTGGTTGCCTATGCGGATGACGTCGTTATTGGTGTTCGTGGAAAATATCCCGGCACACTTAGTGAGCTTATTCAAAATGCTTTCATTATGGGCCAATGGTTGTGGGTTAAATGTGAACCCACACAAAACCGAATTGGTTCTCTTGTCTAGGTAATATAAAATTCTTCATTTCGATCCTCCCACTTTAAATGGTTTCAACTTGGCTTTTATAGGTGAAGCAAAGTTCTTGGGTCTCGTCTTGTACAGTAAATTAAACTGGAAAGATAATATTATGGAAAGGGCTAAAGAAAGCTACGGTAGCGCTATACTCTTGCAAAAATGCAATTGGGGAAGGTTGGGGGCTGGAGCCCCACATGGTCCTTTGGCTATACACAGCAGTAGTTTGACCCATTCTTCTGTATGGGGTAACAGCCTGGTGGCCTGCTCTGGACTAATCTGTCAACCTAAAGTTGTTGACCAAAGTTCAGAAAACAATCTCTCTGTGGATCAGTGGTGCTATGAGGAGCACATCCACTCAGGCACTGGAGACTCTGCTATTTCTGACTCCTCTTGATATCTTGGGAAAACAGTGGGCAGCTTGCACTGCCATACGACTGAAATCCACGTTAATGTGGACCTGCAATAATACAGGGAACTCATTTATACTTTGTAACAAAGGGCTTCCCAAGACCACCGACAATACTGTCCCGTCACTATCTTTTGATAGAAAGTTCCAGACTATTATCGCATCCAGAGAGGACTGCATGTTGGATGCAGTTTTAGAACCAGGAGTTTTAAACTTCTTCACTGATGGTTCAAAACGGGATGGAAGAGTAGGGGCTGGGGTGTTCTACGAGGAACTCATGTTAAACCTCTTCTTTTGTCTCCCTGACTACTGTAGCATTTTGCAAGCTGACGTAACTGCGATAAAGGAAATCGTGGACTGGTTGAGGTACATTGTAATATCGACTTGTGATATTCGCATATATACTGACAGTCAGGCTGCCATTAAAGCGCTTCAATCAAACCTCCTTACGTCGAAAGTAGTCCAGAACTGTATCTCATCTCTTAACGAGATGACAGATCAGTTCAACATCCATATCATATGGGTGCCAGGACATTTCGTTAGCATGGGGAATATAAAAGCCGATGAACTGGCTCGACGTGGTACAACGGACCACAATTCAAACAGCAACAAGGATATTTAAATGCCTCTTGCGGTATGTAAACTGCTGCTTCAGGAGGAAGCCAGTAAGTTGGCGAATGACAGATGGTCAAATAGTACCTCATGCGTAATAATTCGGCAGGTCTGGCCAAAGTTGAACTTGGCGAGATCCAAACAGCTGATCTCACTTCATCGGAGTCAGATCAGTGTGGAGTCAGGCAGACATGCGAGTAGACTTGGTTTCTTCTCACATGACTACTGTCGTAGTTGCGAAGGCGAAGAGGATGAAGAGACAGTACTTCATCTTCTTTGCACCTGTTCTCGTCTGGCACGAAACAGACTGAATTTTCTAGGGGCACTCCTTTTCAACGACCTGACGAAGCTCAGCGGGAGGGACGTCAGGAGTATCCAGCGCTTCATAGCAAGCTCAAAGTGGTTTCAATGAGTTGGAGGGACATTTTTAAATTGTGGTATGGCTACGGACCTTTTTGTGTCTATGCCTGGTCCTGGTGGACCGCCACCCAAACCTAACCTAACCTAAGTGGAATTTATTATTTTTGGATTGAGAGTTGTGAGAAGAAGACGTGATGACGATCGGTGCATAATTGTAAACAATTTTCCGCATTGTTTTTTTACCCTGCCCAAACTGATGTGCTTCATCCAGGTTGAAAAATAAATAGGGCGTATCTTCCCTAAACCCAAAATGATACTAGATTACAACATCTTGCTTAACCAGGAGCAGCGTACGTTTCATTCAAATTAAATCTTTATATCTGGCATGAATTTGGCTAATTTGGTTAGTCATTTTTAGCTAAATTTTGTATAAATACACAAAATATAAAGTAAAAAATGAGTCCAGCTTTTTTTTCTTCTTTACTTTACTGGCGGCGGTTATTAGTAGATCATTTAAGTCATTGAGCCACGTGTAATGACCTGTCAGCCTTTTATCAAGATATAAATGCTACTCAACGCATGGTGATTTTTTCCTTTTTTGTCTACTTTAATAGCGGCCGTTTTAGCAAATAAAATGATTCTTATAAAGGACATACCAGGCTGCATGTACTGTGTCTATCCTATTAAAATCCGTACATTCGTTTTCGAAGTATACCTAACGATAAAATAAAGTACTGCGGCTAAAAATAGGTCAAAATCCCGCTCATTTTTGAGACATTATCAGCTCGCTCAAGCGTAACAGAACTGAACCATGCATATGTTTTCTGAATCTCTACTCTTCCTTCTATCTTGCGGTGTACACATGATGTATTTTATCACTAAGTAGTTCTTTCCATTCACGAGGATAATGGCGAAATGGGATGTACCCATGTATCAAAGCTTCTACTTGTGTTTGTTAATTAAAACTTAATTGTTCGGCCTATTATCATAATTGTTGAGTTGTGATTTTTTTCGTTTTTTAATCGCCCAGAAAAATTTCAAAACAATATGAGATGATACATGGAATGGATTTTATAGCGTACCTATTAGACCAATTGAAATATTTCCTCTATTTCATGTTCCTGAATTTATTCATTCCAATAAAGAGGGCATTTCGCCGGTAAGAAATTCGAGATCCTAATAGAGGAATATGGACACGTTATTATCACATGAAATCAATCTATTACTCTCTTAGATAACCTTCCGTCGGTGCATAGGGGTAAAAAGTTACCCCATTCTAATGAAGAAAACTCGCCAGCGCCTAGCAAAACCAAATGCAGTTGTTGTTTTACAACATCGTACATGAAATACTTGCCACCGACGGAAGTGTTATAAGTTTGATCGATGTGAATCAATTAAAATCTACCTAATTCTAAGGTGTGTTCAACTAGCCAAGTCTCAATAGACATTAGTGGCACATCTGTTTCAAACCTTTACCAGATTATACTACAGATGATTTTGTTATTGTCATTCCTAACAATCAGCTATTATTTGTACACGATTTCGCAAGATAAAAATTGACAAACACTTCGAATTTTGGTATTGAGAATTGCCACCTTCAATCTTTTAATTTATACCGTATTCATATTCTTGTTAACTTCAGTCAGCATTTAAATAAATAATCCAGCAACCTTTTTCATTAATTTGGGCCATAGACTAAAATAGCAGAATAATATATTGAATCACTAACAAAACCGCCAAACATTTAACATTTCATAACAAGCACACACACACACACAAAATCTTTCATCCTCATTTAAAATCAGTACACGTGGTATAATATCCATTTTTTGTTTCGTCGTTTTCCAAATGATAATGTTTTTCCAAATAGAAAAATCAAATACACGACAGGAAGAAACAAGATGACAACAAAAATTATTGCAATCTACGAGTATTTCTGTGTACGACGACATAATATCTCGAATTGTTTTTATTGGAATTATAGTTTTTTTTGCTGCTGCTGCTGCTGCTGGTATTTGAATTAGTGAAAAATATGTGACACATTACATGGATCGGGAAAACATAAACTATTGTGAAAAAAAAATAAAAAAAAAAATTGTTATGGTTTTTCCTTAAAAATAAAAAACATATTTTCTTTTTATTTTATTTATTTATTTAACTTAATATTTTTTGTTCTTAGTTTATATCTCTAAAATTCGATCGTTTACATTCCAATCACTATCTTATCTTTTTGTTCGAAAATATAAAGAAGACTTTTTTGTTGTTGTTGCTTTTTAAGGATATAGTCTTTGTTTTTATTTTTTTTTTTAAGGAAGCTGGATTGTGTGCTTTGAATGCTTTCTTATTTATGTGTGTTATGATGATATTTTTGTTGTGTGCCTGACAATACTTTCTAAAAAAAAATTCTGTTTATGGATTTTGATAAACCTTGTTATAAGGTTTTTATGATCATGCGGAATTTTTCTTTCTTTTAAATTTAGTTTGGTTGCGGGACCTGACTGGGAGGAATGCACTAATTTTTGGTATATTATTGTGTATTGCAATTTTTTTAATTTAATATGTAACTTAAACAAATAAAATGTACTGTCGTTAAAGAAAACTGTAAAACAAAGAATAAAATTGTTTGCATTGTACATTTTTCTATCTACGTCTAGGATACATTATGTATATTGCACAAGCAATTATGTCTGGGGATTTCAAACATTTTATGTGTTGAGGGGTTCTGATATTGATTGGGAAAATTCTGAAAATTTTAATAAGAATCATTTCAAACTTTTCGAAACCGAAATAAAATTAATATTTGTAAACTTCTCTAATCAAAAATATTTGTCTGTTTAATTTCAGGAATTAAGTCACTAAATAGAATGGAAAATTGCTGTGGATGAACAAAAACTTGCTACCAGAAACAAAACAACTATGAGTGAGTATAAAACACCTTTGTTTCTGATTTACTCGCTGATTAAATTTACATTAAAATCCCAAGACATTATTCTATCAAAAATTTATACAAAACAAATATTTGGAAATGTACTAAATAACAGCCGACGCTGCCCAAACCCTCCCCAAAAAAAAAAAAAAACACAGCACAAAACATTATAAAATAGTAAGACTTCTGTTAAAACAAAAAGCACAACAACAACAATAAATGAAAAGGAAAAACACAAACACTGTGTAATTTTGAAATTCAAAGAGGGAGAAAATTCATGATACAACAACAAAATACAGAACAAAAAAAAAATTCCAGAGTTCTGAAAACTTATTTCGTATGATGTTCATCCATACTCTACATATTATGTACATATTCGTACAACAAGCGATGGTGGATTGGTTGGGATATGGAGTCAAAAAATATTTTTTTTTTTTCGTTTTTTTTTTTATTAGCTGCCTTGGGATTTTGAAATTCATGACTTATGCAGATCATGTATTACATCATTGCCATATAGTTAGCGTACGCTTTTTTTGTTATGTTGTGCACAATTATAGCCGTTTTCTTGTTGTATTGTCGTAATTGAAGTTAAAGATGACACAAAAAAAAAACTGTTTCTTTATCGTAAATGATTTTCCCTCTCTTTTGGATGTATAATATGTACGAAAAAAATCTTCGCTCGATTTGGGTGTTTGTGCTGGTTGGTGGTTTGAGACTGAGACAAAATCTTAATTATATTACATAATAGTTAAAGAAAAATAAGCAGAAAAGTAAAATTGTTAATTAAATATTAGATTGCAGTAAAATAGATAATTTTCTACTTTGCTACAAAAAAAAAAAAAACATTTTCCGCCGTCATGATCTTTCCTTCTTATTTTGAAATCGCGCGACGACCCTTTTATGTATATAATATATAGAAAAAATTACTCGTGTGTATTTATAACAAACGAGCTGTTGATAGCATTTTTATTTATCTAATGTATATTGGGATAAATAAAGAAAGGTTATGTTATGTGTTATGTGATGCTTTTTAAAAAATCATCATGTAATCGATTGGTGTGGTGTATCGGGTTGTAATGTGTACGAAATAGGGTGAAATTTTGTTTTTTTATTAGAATTTATGGTGATTTTTATATTGAAAGAATTAATTTTAAATTATTATAAGGCTATAAGCTGCTTTATGGATTTTATTATCGATATACAAATATAAAAAGGAAATTTTTGTGAAGTAAATTTTATTTTTAAGATGTTTTCGTGAAGGGTAAATAGTTTAGAAATTTGTTTATCATCCCTTATGCGCCCACTAAATATTTAAGTCGTTGAGTTTATGTTTTATTTATATTATGAACTTATATTTACAATTTTATTATGACTATGTTATGTTTATTTTCGAGTGTATTATGTATTTAACTCGTTTTTTTAAAAATGTTTTCTGTTTCAGGAATCAAATTGGAAATGTGTGTGAAACGATGAAATAGAAGGTGAGTGATCATAGATAGTTTTAATCAAAACTGTTTAGGAATTGCAAGCTTGCTATTATTGACTGATTATTGTCAGGATAATTTGGTTATTGTTTCGAAAGTAAAGTCATTCCAATTCCACCTATCAAATTTTTATTTCATAAGCTTTCTTCAAAATTCCAGTACTCAATATCCGAATCTGAATACTGAACGTCTCAAAAACTTTTGAACCTGATAGAAATTTTACATAAAACGCTTAAAGTGAACGTTGATACGAGAGTACTGATTTGTCCAATTATTTCTTAACCATCAGTAAATTTTCTCAATAAAAAAAGTTCAAGAACATTTTAAAAATTGCTTAATAATTTTAGTTATGTATTTAGAACTGGGCTTTTGTGTTTTTTGCTTTTTTCTTTGCAATCTTTTCTGGGACTCAAGGCAAATCTAAATCACGAACTTACGGCTATTGGTCCTTATAGGTATATACCTCCCAATCCAAACGCCGCAGCTTTAACCACTGTAACATTTGGTCGGTTTAATTGTTTTGTTTTTCAGTATAAACCTTTATGGGGCGTTAACATAAAAGCAAGATGTTTAGTGATTTTTTTTATTTACGTTTTAATTAAACTTTAATACGTTTGATTTTGGAAGCTTATATTACCTCCCTTTGCTCAAATAATTCGGAAACTTGTTATATGGCGAAATTAATTCATTTTCAATGTGAATTAAATCCCCGTCATCAAATTTTCGCCGGTTTAATTCATAATGAAAATGAAATTCCGCGGAATAAATTCATAATTACAGGCAAAATTAGTTCATTTTACAAATTCCATTTACAAAAACGGCGGATTTAATACGAAACTTAAATGAAACTAAAATTAAAATATTGTAATAAAACGCAAAAACTAATTTTTATTTTATTAAAAAATAATTTGTAATTTTAGTATTTTCCAATTTGTAATTTTACAATTTTATAAAAACAAACTAATTTTAAAATGTTTTATTACAACGTCAATTAGTGATAATTTTCGTTATTAACAATATTTTAAAGACTGGTTTCGGATTGATCATCCTTCAACAGTTTCTTTATCGTATACTGAGGTTAATAATTCATGTTTCTAATTTTTTGTTACAATTTTGGCTAATTTTTATGACTTTTAGAATATGTTCCGAAAAACGTTGTTTGAAGTTTGTCCTGGTTTGGCCTATGTAAAAACATGGTAATCGAATCGTTACATATTAACTTGTAGACGCCCTCGTTTTTTTTTTGTGCCATAGAGGAAGAATGCTACCACTCCACCACTGAAATTCCACATTTTTGGAAAATTTGTGGTTTTTAATAATTAGAGAGTTGCTGAGATAGGGAACTCCTCAATGCCGCTTAGGATTGGACCTTTTCGTTTTCACATTGTACTTAATTAACATTTACTGGGGTCTTCCTTTCACTTTGTACTTTTTAGGGATTTTTATTTTCGGGAATATGACAGTATCCCATAAAAACCTTCATTCTCTACTAATGTACACTAAAAAAAAAAAAAAAATTCTAGAGGATGCTACATCATTTTCTTGTAATCCTTACGCACAGAGGATAAATCGCTGGGTGAATGCTTAAGTGTCCTATAAACCAAATAATTAAGTTTTCAGGAGACGCTTTTTAATATTTAAACTAAAATTTGTGCTATTCCTAATACAAATTGAGCGAGTTATTAGTTTACTTTCATGAGAATCCAACAAATTACCAAAATAAATTAAATTTTAAATGAAAGCTAAATTTATAAAAAAAGTCGCCCTAATAGATATAGGACACAGACCATATGTTTGGAAAAGTAGAAAACAATTTTTTTTTTTTTTTTTTTAATTTTATACGGATATAGAACACTATTTTACTAAAAGAAATTTAATCCCAAAAATTAAAAAAGGAAAATTAAATTTAACCACTGATTATTAAAAAACAGTAATTTCTCAAGTTTTCTTTTTATTTCATATATTAAAACATAGTTTATTTAAATTTTGATTCACAGCTATAGGACAGTGTTTTTAAAAATTATCATCAAAACTAAATAAGATAGAACAATTATGATCTCGAATACTGAAAGAGCTGAGCCGAAAATCCTATCTCCGTATCATCTTCCTTTAAAGTATAAAACGAATTTTACGATTAAAACCTTCCAAAAGTTTGATATATGATACATATTTAAAATAAATCTAGCTTTTTCGGGATTTTTTGGGGGATATTGTGTTTGGGATTGCGAAACCTACTCGTTTCTTGTAGCTAACTCCAACATGTGAAATTGTACACACATCTTATCTATGTATGTATATGTAAAATTTAGAACCACATCTCCTATAGTACTGCTGCAGGTGTAGAAATAAATGAAAGATGATTAGATATAAATCATCAGTTATTTTATAATTTTTTATGTTTAAATATAAAGACGTGAAATTGAAAAAAATCCAACGTTTCCAATAATACCGGTATGGGGCTTTAAATCCCTGAAGACGATCTCTAACCGTACAAATTGAAACGGAATTAAGTTCCTGTGGTAAGCTAGATTTCGACGTAATAAATTGGACGGCTTCAGGGTAAAAGGTAACACGTCATTTTGGTGCACTTTTCAGGAGACAAAAATAACTGATTATTGAATGTTTTATCAAATGTAAAAAATATTTATTAACGGTGTATACATTATGTCATGATTGATTAATAATTTTAAATAATTTTTATTTTATTTTATTAATTTGTTGATTTATTTCCTTTCGCGCAAAAGGATTGCCTCTGGTTAAAAGGTAATAAGTTACTTTTTTGCACTTTTTAGGAGATAAAAAACTTATCAGCTTTGAAATTATTGACCTAAGTGTTTTGAAACATTGCCTTTCAAAATAAAAAATTCAGTTAAAGAAAATTGTAAAAGATAATCTAAATAAAATATTTCAAAATAGTCATTTTATATTTTTATTTTTTATACTGTAACATATAAACCAAAATTTATTCAATGTTTTCTTCATCTGTGTCAACTATAAAGGATCGGATTTTACGGAAGCTGTTGGTAGGCTTCTATAAAATTCGTGTAGGCGCGATATAAGAAAGAAGTGACAAAATGTCACTTTTTGTCTCTATAGAAATAGGTAAAGGAGCGCTATCGTGGAAGGCCTGAGGCAGGGATTATGTTTTCCACGTCGTGACATATCTATAATACTAAATTGATCATCTTCTTTTAGAGGCGTTTTGAAAAATACTTTAAATGGTTCACTTTAAGTATATCCTAACCATTTGACGTTATACCAAACAAATTTATCTCCGGCTTGGTTAATTTTTTGAGATGTATTTGGGTCTAACTATTTGGCACGGATGTTATTTGTCGGCCAATCTAATTAGTTGAAATCAGTCATGCATATCGCTGAGAGGCGCACTACATATATCGTTTTTTTTCAGCTTTTCAATTTGTGCAAGATCAGAATCACATTACATTCGACTGTGGCCAGGCACCGTGAATTTTTAATCCAACGTGTCAATGTGATTTTCATGCGTAAGCGACAGACACATCGCTAGAAATGGCGAATTTTTATTTTGCCCAGGGCAACAATCGATTGTAGAATATGCTTGTGTATTGTGTGCTTAATGTTACTGTCTAAATTCTTGATTTAGACTTAAAGAGACAAGATCCAATCTCATTGGCTCCTCGTTTAGTAATTGTTTCATACCAAACGTGGCAGGTGGCTTGATCATCCTTCATACTATTGAAAGTTAAATTAAACGTACACAATTGTCGTTTATAAAAAGCTACAGAAGTTTCAAGGCTTGGGAGGTGAAACACACTGTTGCGGGTCAAATGACAATACCGTCAAAGTTGGTCAGATTTTGCTCTAATTTTATCAGATTTTTTTGTCTGCTATGCTAGTTCAGCTCAGTATGATTATCTTCTTGTAGGTTCAATATTTCAGTTTTAGTGGCTTCATCTTCGTTCTTCGTATATTTGAGTTTAATTTTCAATTTATCACATGTCTGGCAAATAACTTTCTTTGAATTTTTAATACGATAATTTGAAACAGTTTTGCGTATATTGAATAACTCACAGATGAATCTGTTGTTTCGCAATATTTTTTGTAAATTTTAATCAGTGTAAAATGAGGTGGTAAATATCGTTGATTTGTGACTTTTCGGCAGTAGTGGCTCTCATAAGATTGAACGGAAGCTAGGTGTTCCTCCACTTTAATTAATTTCGGTTTACATGTTTTAATTACAGGTTCTCGTCGGCCTCTTTTATCAGGAGTTGTGTTGATGTTGGGAGATATTTGTTTGTATTTATTCAAAATCTCAACAAATTTGGATGACTCATCGAAAATTTGTAAGAACATTTCTTGCAAACTTTCACGTGTTCTCCGCTTATTAGAACGTGGTACTGAAAAGCTACCAGTCTCTTCTTTTGTTTTTCAGTAGTATTAATTCGTCTCTTTCTTGTGGTACAAGTTTTAGAAAATGTTATCATACCTGACTAGCATGTCAAGTCTGACTTATTTCTTTTTACCCAATATATTATGTGTATTACAAATATTGCATTGGCTAAAAAGAAATAAGTCAGATTTATTCCGTTTTACTCGGCAAAAAAATAACCAATTCATTTTTTTAAGACATACTGATGGACATTTGACTAAAACCCTTTTACCCAGCTTACATAATCAAAAATACTACTTATAGACAAAAAAAAAATCTGGAAAATTGACTTGTTCCCTTTTACACTGAAGCCGTCCAATTATTAGAAACAATTTTATCCGATTTACATGTTAGATAAACCGAAAACAAATGCAACGGCTCTCTGAAATTTAGTTCCATTACGATGACATCGTCGAGGCATGACTAGTGAAAGGTGTTATGTAAAAGCAAAGGTGTGACGTTAGTTTTTTTAAAATAGAAAAAAAGCGATTCAATTATTAGCTTTATTATTCATTGTGTTCACTTACCGTGTTTCATTTACTGGCTCAAACAATTCATAAAACCCTTTTATATGTACATCGTAAAATCGTATATAAAATCAAACCCAATTAAATTCAAATTTGTGTGGTAGGTCTAATCGGGTAATGTTATTTTTTCCTAGCAAACGGTATGTTAGCTAGCCTATCGAGCATGTACCTTATAATAGTTATTAATAAAATGTGAACTGAAAGCCAGATATTGCTATTTAACCCCTTAAGGACCAGGCCCGAGATAACTCGGGACATACTATATAAAAAAAGAGGAGGAGCTCGGTTAATATTGTAAACCTTGTAATGTTGCGTTATGTGTGATACAACCCGTGCTTCCAGCTTTACCATACAGAATTAAATTATTGATTATTTTAATTTGTCTACGTATTATTTGGTTATATATTATATTTCTTTAAAAAAATCGGTCCTTAAGGAGTTAATGATTTTTAATGAAGAGATTATTTAAACAACTTATTTTAAAGAGGAACAAGAAAAAATTCTCTACAAAATGATATTCAAATTTTAATTTTAAGTCAATTTCCATTAAAATTGTAAATTTGTTTCCAATTTCTCGTTTTTAATTTGTAAAAGTAAAAAAGTCGTAAAATGCCGATTTGTTGAAAACAAATAACAGTTTCAAAAAACAGACAATTTTCCTCAATTTTCACCGGTGAAAGGTGCTAAAAATAAAAACTGTCGATCCAAAATTTCATGGGAATTTTTCAATTAAATTTAAGATTTTAGAAAGTGTGAACTGTTGAAAAGAGGGGTTTTCTAAAATATTTAGTTTTTCATTAATTAACCATTAGTGAAACTTTAATATTTGTGTTATTCCATTATATTTCAGAAAAATTTCAAAGTAGGCCTCATTCTTCGTACCCTGAATGATTACATATTTTGCAGTTCCAAGTACAAAGTACTGGCCAAACTGGTACTACTACGCTAAACTGGCATTCCCATTGATTTACCGAACTCTTTTACGAAATGGTAGCTGTGCCCTCTATACAGGTCAAAACATTAAAGTACATTTATTTAGCTGAAACTCCTATTCTAATGGTACTTTAAAAAAATGAATTATTGATTAATTTTACTAAACTGATACCATTTCCAAAAATATTTTATAGGATCCTTATCACATTTGTAGTCCGTAACCGCTAACAAAATTCAAAATGCAAAGACAGCAACATGCTGTCCAAATTAGACCTTATACATCCACACATTTTATTTGTAGGCCCGTCCAAATGATATAATTAACTCTTTTATGGAGTGCTAGCTGCGCTCTTTTGAGTAATGGTGTTCATTTTAAAGATTATTTCGTTAAAAACCGTCCTCAATAATTACATATTTTGGAATATTTCCTCATTTTAAACGTAGAAAAACTGCTAAAAATACGATTTTTCAACTATAAAGCAATGTTCTGGCTCAACTAGATCATCTATACTTAGGTACATTTCTTTACTTTTTAAAACCTTAAAAAATACGTGGTTGATTTCATTGTATATAGGTTATAGGTAAGGGCCACAATAAAAATCAAAAAATTGAAATCGGTGAGGTCGACTTTGAAAATGCCGTAAATATGCTGAAATATAATAGAATATCTAAACATTAGATAATTATAGGTAACTAACTGAAACCTTATTCTCCTTCCCGATAACTTGGTAATTGATTTATTTGACTTTTTTTAATAGTTTGTGTTATTTTTTCCAAAGTACATGTGTATATCGTGACGATTGTTATTTTTTCAACTATGTGTAGGAAAAAAACATCCATTTTACAGCAGTTTTATTGTTTATTTTCATATTTGCCAATGGTCACAGTACACTTCGGGGAAAAAATTGTTAATTCCGAATTCCCCGGGAAAAACAGAACCGCTGAAATAATTTACTTCCCAGTTTCAAACAACATGGAAATTGATCAATAGTTCGTTTTAATGTTTCTTGATCGACGGGCGGTAGTACCTATATGATGTTTAGCCGTACTATAGTGTCTTGATCAGTAACAGATATTTCATTGATTTGAGGTTAGATATTAGAATTGCATCAACTATTATAATGACTGTAAATTTGAAGTGGTATGATTTGGAGACCAAGTTTGTTCCAGAAATCAATTCTAAGATAAAAAGTTTGTTGTAATGTATCCAAAGACTCGCTGAAATTCTTCGCTAGCTGTTATTAGCTAGCTGTTAATAAAAATGTGCCTGATCCCGCCCTAAAATACTAGCATTAGCGCAGCTGTCCAGTAATCCGTGATACAGCTGCCATCGATTAACACATCAGCATATGGCTATTATCGGTTGAGTTCTGTGTAATAGCAGACTAAAGCGAAGCCTCGTAATTATAACCCAATATTGGCTTGTGCGTTTCTTTCGTTTCTCAGAAATTAATATTTTCTCTAATTTATGAAAGTTTTTTTGTGCTTGCGACAAGATTAGAATTTAGCAACATTTCACTTTTAGTATCAATAATCTCAGATGTTTGAGTTTCGACTGATTGAGTTACGACTGGGTAACTGCTATTGAACGATTGATGTTTTGAATCCGAAATACTATTAAACATGAATGGAAGAAAAATTATTGGATTGATGACGAGATGAAAAATCTAAAGAATTGGTTGAATAATCATCAGAATCTATTAATTCGACTTCCCATTGTTGAATTTCGGTTGGCATTTTCGGTTTTTTGGAGTGTTTCCAGGCAATTAGGACATCCAGCCGCCGTAATAGCCTTGTACCCTTTTTGGAACGTGAGGCCACCACAATTGAAACAATTGATTTTGGTGTAAGCATCGACGTTCATGGCATTGAATTACAATTAGACAAATTTAATTAAGCTACATCTAGATGAAACAAATCTATTGGATACTGATTAGTGCAATATAGTGACTGGTCATTCGTTTGAACCGAATTGTTAGGATTTTCACTCAAGTGACGACACGACCTTTTAGTTGGAACGTAAATATCAGGATTGGCATCTAATCGTGCCCATATTGTTTCCCAAGCGGATGCATTCTTCATTAATTTTTGCACATTTTCAAAATTTTGTCCGTCAAATTCAACTGCAGAGCAGAATACATATTTAATCTCAATACGTCATGACATTTTCTTCTGAATTGGGCTTCTTACATTGTAATAAAAGACTCCAGATATCATTATAGAAATTTAGAAACGATTCTTTATGTTGTTTCCTGGATTCATCTAATCGACAAAGTTCAAATTGAGTCCTTCTATCTTTAAACCTCTCAATTAAATTGTTTCGGAACTGAGACCACGTTGCATTTGGACTAGGTCGTCTTTACTTCCAATAATAACGTAATGCATTACCCTTTAAAACAAAACATATGTCGGTTATCGGTAAGTAAACCATTGTAAAAAATTCCTGATCTAGCTAAAGTCGGAGTATCAGACATGTATTTTCGTAGTTTAATGGATTACGGGGTAACAACAAAATAATCAATACTATCTAGCTGTATGGTTTTGAGTAATTACGTTACCAAGGCGGATGTTAGGTTAATTTTTAATATTTTGTGGTAGGTTATCGAAATTTGTATCGGAATATTCAGGAAGTTTAAATCGAGTGCTATTTAGATCGTTGCAAATATTTTTTTTTTTTTTTTTTTTTTTTTAAATGCTGCCAATGGCTTTATTCTTGAATCTTTCTACATAAGAAACTAACAAGAAGTAATCAAATCTTAAGCTAAAATTATTACATATTTTAAGTCTTAACCAATGTTAATACTTATTGTTGGTGCTCACAATTTAATTAATTTAGATTATACTAATACATACATATGTATAACATCAATATTTAATAAATTTACAGGTTCACAGGTTCATCAGTCCGAGTGGATCTGTTCTTTTCAGTCGCCTAAATCGTGGCTGTTTTAATATATCCCTGGCCAATTCGTTGGGATGCGCTTCTAGTTTTGAATAATATTTAGAACTGAATTCTTGAATTGTTTCTTTAATGGTTTTAATCCCAAGGTCATCATGTATATTACTATTTCGAATGTACCACGGAGCATTAGTAATACTTCGAAGTATTTTCGCTTGAGTTCGTTGCAGGAGCTCTCTGTTTGAAGCGCTGGTGGATCCCCATAACTGAATACCATATGTCCATATGGGTTTGATTATCGCTTTGTACAGTAAAACTTTATTGGCTAATGACAACTGAGATTTCCTTCCCATTAGCCAATACATTTTGGCAAATGTCAGTTTTATTTGGTTGCGCTTAGTTTCAATATGGGTTTTCCACGTTAACCTTCTATTCAGGTGCAAACCTAAGTATTTGACCTTCGTTTGTTGAGGAATATTTGTATTGTTTAATTTCACTGGTGGGCAGGTGCGTTTGTTCAGCGTGAATGTGATGTGAGTTGATTTGTTTTCGTTCACTTTTATTCGCCATGTCTTTAGCCAGTCCGCGATTTTGTTTAAATGATTCTGCAACTCCTTTGAGGCAATTTCGGGATTATTGTGTGACACCAGGATGGCCGTATCATCGGCAAATGTTGATATTGTTACTTTGTTGGTTACAGGTAAATCGGCTGTGTACAACAAGTATAATATTGGCCCTAGAACGCTGCCTTGCGGGACACCTGCATTAATATCATTTAAGCAAGTAGTTGCGCTATTTTGTTTGACAATGTATTGCCTTTGAATAAGGTAGTTTCCCAAAATTGAGTGAAATTTCTTCGGAAGAAGCTCTTTAATTTTGTATATTAGCCCATCGTGCCAAACTTTATCAAATGCTTGTGCTATATCCAAGAAAGCAGCAGAACAATATTTCTTTTCCTCGAAGGTGATTTTGATTGCGTTTACAATTCTGTGAATTTGCTCTGTGGTACCATGTTGGCTTCGGAACCCAAATTGATGGTCTGGTATAACGCGCCGTTCTTCCAATATTGGTTTCAATTTTGTTAGTAACATTTTTTCAAATAGCTTTGATATTGTGGGCAGCATGCTTATTGGGCGATATGATGAGATCTGCGTTTCATTTTTTCCAGGCTTATGTATCATTGTGATCAAAGATATTTTCCATTTTTGAGGAATATAACTGGTTCGCATGATCGCGTTGAATATGAATGTTATTAGTTTTATGCATTTGTCTGGCAATTCCCTTATCATTTTTCCAGTAATGAGATCATGTCCTGGTGCCTTTTTCGGGCTTATGCAATTTTTAATTGTATTCTTAACTTTCTTCCAATTATACTTTATAGGTTTGTAGGATAAACCATCATCCATTTGCTGGGGTAGCACGAAATTATTATCTTCTTCGTGTGGTGTGAATACTGTTGTTAGATGATCAGCAAAAGCATTGGCTTTTTCTTCATCACTTCTCGCCCAATTTCCAGTTGGTAGTCTAATCGGTGGATTCGAATTTGTTGGCCTTTTTAAATGTTTTGTTGCCTTCCACAAAGAGTAATCTGTCCTCTCGGTTGCCGAGAGATCACTTAAATAGTTCTGGACGCTCTGGTTTTCTTCTTCCCGCAAAGCAAATCTTAAGGCCTTGATAGCTCGATTTAATTCCCTTTTCAATAACGGTGATTTTGTTTGCTGCCATAGCCGGCGGATTTTCCTTTTTTCCTGGATTAGTTCCTGTATATTATGAGACAGCTTATTAACTTTTTCGGAACTACTTATGACAGGTGTAGCCCTTTCAGCTGATAATGCCATGATGTCTTTTAAATTTTCGGCCGCCGCATCAATATCAGCTGGTGTGGTCAGAGGAATATTAAGTAGGCAATTTTGTTCGACTAGCCTCCTATATTGATCCCAATTAGTTTGCTTGTTTGTAAGACGGTTGGGTGTTTCGTTCCTTAAGACATCGGTACTCACTGTTACTATTACCGGTGAGTGATCAGAAGACAGATCATAACAATCGGTGGCCTTAGCATATGTACGTGGAATGCCCTTAGTTACACAAAAGTCGATTAAATCAGGAATTTTCTTTTTATCCGTCGGCCAGTAAGTTGGATTACCGGCAGATAAATAATCCAGGGACTGTTCCTCTATTGCTTGATAAAGTTGTTTGCCTTTCGGCGATGTTAATCTGGAGCCCCAATGAGTATGTTTGGCGTTGTAATCACCTCCCGCAAGAAATTTATTACCCAGCTGGCTGAAATAATCCAAGAACTGGAGTTTTTTATAGCATGTTTTGGAGGACAGTACACTGCCGATATGACACAGTTTCCAGACCACTCCTGAAGACAGATGCTCGTTGATTGTATATGTTCTTTCTCATATTTCGTCAGCTCATAGTGCTTTAATCTTCTTTTAATCAATACAGCAGTGCCTCCATGTGCTTTCCCATCTGGGTGCTTGGTGTCATAAATAGAGTACCCATTAATTTTGAAATAGCTATTTTTGGTGAAGCGTGTTTCGGATATTAACATTATGTCAATATTGTGCTCAGTGAGGAATGCTTGAACCTCCGCTTTATGTTGTGCTAGGCCGTTTGCATTCCATATAGGTATTTTGATGATGGTCATTTTTGACTTTTTACGACTATCTGCATCAGCGTGTTCATATTCTGCATCATTAGATCCATGGTTCTCTCCATCATCGCCATGAGGCTTTGCATCATATTAGTCAATTTGTTTAAAGCTTTTGAGATGTTTCCCTCTTCACTTGCTTGCACTTTAGGAGCCGTACCTTTAAGAACACTTGCGTATGAAACCCCTTGGTGCACACTACCGTTGACAGTTGCGTACTGATTTCCATTTTGAGCATTTGGGTTTACAATTTCTGGGCGTGCTTGTTTTTTAGCTGAAGAATGGAGATTAAGCATTCGTTGTTCAGCTCGCTGCTTTGGATTGATTCTTCTTTTCAATTCAAGATAAATTGGGCACCCTCTATAATTAGCTGTATGATTTCCATTGCAGTTGCTGCATTTTCTCACTGATGCTTCCGTTTTGGCTTTGTTGCAAACCTTTGCGTTATGGAGTTCACCACATATAACACAAACATCGTTCAAAGTGCAATATGCTCTAGTGTGTCCATATTCTTGGCACTTAACACACTGTACCGGCCCATTTCTTTTCCTGGGTTCTTCGATGGTAACCCTTCTGTGCAGTAGATATTTTAGGTCATATTTGCATGTTTGCCTTTGACCTTTTTATTATCTGGTTCTAATTCCAGGCGGAACAATGGCTGCGGCGCCTTCTCCCGATTAATAATATTGGTAATAGATTTACATTGGAAACCTTTCTCAGCGAGAGCAGCTTGAATTTCGTTTGCATCTACGTATCTCTCTATTCCTTTCAATACTACAACTAATCCTTTTTGGCTCTTTAGTTGGTACGTGTAGTAATGTTTACCAACTTGATCAAAATGCTTGATTAACGCTCTGTAAGCATCAATATTGAGCGGTTGAATTTTTGTTTCTTTTATATCTCCTCTTTTGATAACGGAAATGTAAAATGCACCTTCCGTAATAAACTCGATGGTTTTTGCAAGTTCTCTATTTGATTCTTCCCTCAAATAGATTGGTGGCGGCTTCTCAATTTTTGGAGTTTTTTCGGGCGGCGGATCTTCAACAACCAAGCAAGAATACCTATTGCCATGTGTTAATTCAACGGAAGCTAACTTAGTGAATTTGTTCGCGCTTGCACTGGCCGCTGATCTAGGGCTTCTCCTTCGCTTTGATCGGACAGTAATATACCGGTCAATTCCCGTTTGTACTAAACACTGACCTACATCACTGTTCATTTTTTTTTCATTTGTTGTCAATGCACTTCCATTGTTTATATTATCGTCAATATTTGTCGACGATGCACTTTTATTTTCTTTATGGTTCAACACACCAAAGTTATTTAAATTAATTTCTAGTTCATTTTGATTTAAATTGCCTGGTAAAGCAATTTTTTGAGCATTTAAAATTTGTTGTCGCTTTGGACTATGCTGCACATTTCCAATTTTATTAATAATTGAGGTCGCGACGTTCGGTGGCAAATCGCTTGCGGACATCTCTGTGTTGCAAATATGGGTAGATTAATATCGAGATCGAGCTGTCCCAATTGCAATCCTTTTCATTCGTTTAATGTGTAATCTAAATTAGTCTCATCTAGCCTCAACATTGAGTTTTTAAAAGTAATATTTGAGCAGTATTACACAATTCTATAGGTTTGTGGCCATATGTCGAAGATAGTTGTACTCTATTCAATCGATCGATCAAATGAATAAACCGGGTTCCTACACGACGTAAAATCAAATTATCAATTTCTTAAGGATCTAAATTTTCCATCTGTAGTTTGAATTCGCGTAATAACATCCGTGGGGTTCCCGTTCAAGTTACGGATCCTACATTCAACTTCTAACTCATCAGGATATAATAAATGGGTTAATTTCTCTGAATTATTAAAATTAAGCACAAAGAGAAAATATGATATTGTCATAACCAAGCTTGCATTAAAGCCTCCAATAAACCGACACCAAAAAAAAAATCAAAATCAGAATAAGGTAGATGTTTGTTGGACATTTATTATCACAATATAGTAAAGGATTCTAGAGGCTACCTTTGAGTCAATTCTGAACCCGATTTAGTTGTTAGAATTTTCACGACATCAATAAATCTGTTGCCTTATTCCCATAGTTTAGCTGGGGCGTCCCATTAGTTACCTCTTGGCCAATTCTTAACCCGGTTCACTTGTTAGAATTTACGCTTTTCAATTTATTAATTTGATGTTGTCCAATATTCATTTATTTTTGATTTTAATGAAATTTCGTTTAATTTCAAAATGCTTATTTTGAACACAACGGGGTCTCCAACGGCAACTCCACATGTTGATGTGTTTCACTAAACACATCCTATATTTATACCGGAAATATAATGTGCCATACGTTTTAATCAGGGCCACAATGGAAGACAAATAATTTAAATTAAATTACGTGGCAGTCTTGGGATAAATAATTGTTGGGGGATTTTTTTTATTTGAGATTTTTAATTTTGGGATTTTTTTCTCCCATAAAATTTTCGGGTGGTATCGTAAAATAAAATAATCCAAAAAAAAAAATCCCATAAATCAATTTTTTAAAATTTGTATAGCAAATTTTTGAATTATTATTATAATTCCTTTTTATACCCTAGCTTAGATTTTAGAGGATGGGGCTGCCGCCCGCAAGCCCTCGCTTTGACGTTTTTTTTTTTAATTTCTCGACGATTTTTTGAAATATTCATAGAAATTGGAACATTTTTGAAAAAATTGTGTTTTTTAAGAATTATTTATGTACATGCTAAAATGGACAAAAAATCAAAGTCGCTTAGCATTAGAACCTTTGCACAAGGATGACAGAAAAACCTCAAAAAATTTCAAAAATATTTACATTTATAATAATTCGTTTGTATTACACATACTAAAATACAAACTCCTCAAAGTCGCTTAGCATCGGTCCTTTCTGCTGAAGGATGACATGAAATAAATGTAGCTTCCTTCTGTTTTCAAATTGTAACACATTAATTTGTATTTTTTTGGGATTTTTATTTTCGGCAAGATGATTATCCCAAAATTTTAGCATTTTCAAAATTTTCGCAAATATCGAGGTCCGCTTCTTTTCAGTGGGATCTATTCGTTGCGAAAAATTAGTTTTTCCCGGACAAGTTAATTTTTTCTCCACAAAAATATTTTTCGGAAATCATAATATTGTCCCCCGGAAAAATATATTTTTTATCATCAAAGAATTTTCCTTCATTTCAAATTATTGATATGTTCACAAATTTGAAAAGTAAAAATGTTAAACAGCATTTAACCTTAAATTGTTTATTGTGTGAATTAAACGGGCACAATTTGCATCGACAGGGAATTACATTATTTCTTATAAAAAGTACCTACATACAAATATTTCACACACATATTTCACTATAAAATCCTCAAAACAATAAACTCGCGTGCGCCACACAAAAACATTTCGCGTTTTCACATTATGTCATGTGGGGATTACATTCATAAAATATATTTTCCATTTTCACTTGTATCCAAAACAAATTTTCCAATTTGGTTGTATATAAATACACAGCTATAATAAATTTATTAAGTGTTTTTCAGCGCACAAAAGAAAATTTGAACATTCTCAAAATGTGTAATCCTCTCAAATAAATAATTTGTGAAAGGTGTATATCTACATACATATACACCCTACTCGACATTACTGTAACAAGGCTTTCAATTTTGAACAAACGTCTGTTACTCGTTAACCTTAAGCACTGTATCCAATAAAAATGGAAAATTTTGAGTTTAAATAATTTTCATGCTGTGGATTATGGGAAAGTATAAATTTTATTTATTGAACAAAAGAAACAACAACAAACAACAATGTTTCTTTAAGAAGCATAGTGTCTCAGAAATAATTCAGAAAACATATAACTTGTCAAGTGATATTCATGCCACGACAAAAAATACAGAAATGAAGATGATACTCTCTTGTTGTACAAATATAACAAAAAAAAACAGATTGAATAAATTTCCGATAAATTTTTTATGTAACAATAAATTTAATAAACAAATATGCAAATTACCAATTTATATGAAAATTATGTATTTTTACACATCAAAAATATTTTATAAGATTAAAAAAATCTGAAAAAAAAATAATATCTTCAGAGTATAGTTTTTCTTGGACTATTTCATATAAATTGGATTAACCCTTTATTGCATCTTACTGTTTTTATATCTGTAGTATAATATGTATATAAACATTTTCCACTCAATTAATTTTATATACCAATCAATTTATGTACATACCTTATTTTGAGTGTATCCGACGATAAATCCTTTTTAAAATACTAATTAATAATTAACCCTCGATTAAAACACTCTGATCGATTAATTCAATTCTCTTTAAAAACGATAAAACAACATAAAACGAGATATTCCTGTAAACAGAATACAAAAATAAAAAAGCTACTCATTGAAATTCTTTTTAAGTCGGTCGCCCTTTTTGCACCCACCACCCTCTTATTAATTTATAAAAAAAAAAAACCTTAAAATTTTCAATTCCCTTGTTTTTGAGTTTTCCAACTTTTTTTTTTGTTTTTTTGTTTTTCTAATTTAAATTTACTTTTAATATTATTTTTAATTGCAGTTTGGAACTTTTTTATTTCTTGTTATTTTGAATTTTGTAAATTTTTGGTAATTTGCGTGCATTTGAATCGTTAAATTGGAATCGAATTTGTTTATGTTTTGTTAGTGAATTACTAATATTGTTATTGGGTATAATTAGGTATTGTATATTGTGTATGCGGGGATTGTTTATTGTTTATATGTATAAATTTCAAGTGGTTTGTTTGTTTAAATTTATTACAACCATTTTTTGTATTTTATATTTAAAATCGAGGCTTCGGCTCCGTCGTCGCCGTAATCTTGTTCTGATTGAGCGGCACCATCATCCATTCATTGAATTTTATCTTTGGATTTGGAAAACAAATTATGTATATCATTACAGTTTTAGAAAGCTCTTTGGTGCCTTGAATGATTTCCACATAGTTGAGTTAAAGAAGTTGGCCGGCCACGTCTAAAACTCTTTGAGGTACCTGGGTACCTAATCTTCCGATTGATGCATGGATTACTATCGTGGGAAGATGCTGTAAATTTCTTTCAGATTCAATTTAAGTTTGGGATGTAACACCGGCCCTTCCTAGGCCAACCATACTCGTTCACAAAATTGGACAAGTTTGGTATTCTCCTTCTGCTGTTTACAGTTTCTAGCATTCAATTGGGCGATCGTGCTGCGCTTAAATTAAAGTAAAATATCCACCTATTCTTGCCCAAAATTTGTTATGCCACACCTCTCAAAACAACTGTCAAGCGGTACCACAGTTAACATCATCATCTTCAGCATCTAACATCATCAACAGCACCCGTTATAGCCCCAGTAATGGATGTAAATGAGAGATAATTTGGTTCAGTTGACTTTCCAGAAAATTAAAGCCGTTGCTCCATGGTTTGCCCCGTTGCGCCGGTAGGTTTTTGTAAGTAGAATTGCAAAATCCGTCACAAAACAACAATTTAAAAATTGTATTAATTGTAAAATCGAACTTGACGAAGCGATGTGTATCAAAATCTCATCCAAAGCAGTAAACGGTCAGATTTAGGACTACGTATCATTTCGTGTGAGTTTACAACTGCGTTACAATCACCAATGTGTCCACCTGAACTCTTGGTGAAATAATTCGACTGGAGACCACTTCGTCAAAATGTTCGTAAGACGAGCCCGGCCAAAACCCATCTTTAACCTTTGCATGTACCCCTCATCAATTGTGATGTGATTAATATGAACTGCCTTAACTACAAACCAACAGAACCTTTATCATGTGAAGTCTACAGATAAAAATGTTCAATGCTTGAGTGGGTGTGCTCCTGAGTGCACCGCCAATACATAAGGTGGAAGTTCTCTGAATTTTCACCAGCGACTTAATGTCGTCTATACTATTTAAGGCTGGCTACCAATCAACAATCGCATATAATAGTATGGGCCTTAACACTGAGGACAGAGCTAGTGCATAATGCGGAGCTCAAGACCCTATCTTTTCCCAATAGCTTTTTTACAGGACTAAAGCTTATATTCTAAGGTCTTTGGGATGGTAATGAGAGCTTTTTCCCACCATAGGTGTACATATTAAATTTACCTCAGTCGATTTCCTGGAAACGTCGCAAAGTTTCAGGCTGCCTCTGAAGATAACTTTCAGCCAGATCCGACTTGTACCGCTTAAAGCTGTTAATTGACCGCTTCCTACTGCGTATTATTTGACATGTCTGAATACCTAATAGCACTAGGCATTTCAAGCGCAAGTCCGGAGCACTCCGGAAAGTAGGTTTTCAGTAGTAACTCCAAAGATTCCGCATTAGTTGTGGTGCAAAAACCATCCAGGACTCATGTATATAGAGCCTCCAGGCACTTCTTATTTCAAACTTGTATGTTTTGAGTACTTCCTTATAGCAGCCCGAATCCGCAGCAGTTTTTATTTGCTTGGAGTTGTTTCGACCACCAAGGTGGCCGTGGTTTGCCCAAAGGTCTACTCAGAGGAGACGCTCCCCACATGTCTTTCTGAAAGGCATCAGATAGCTTGTTTACTTAACAGGGGGCTTTGGAACCGGTACTGGTAATGAATTACCTAGAATAGTTCTGTAGGTAGCCCAGTCGGTTTTCCTCCTGTTTGTAAAGATAGTGTTTTTGTAGTCTCTGTAACCAATTCGTGGTTTGAAATGGCCATCAGACACTTTCCAATTCACCAAACTATACTTAATAAAATCTAAGATACGTTTGATATCTAGTACCACTTGTCTATTCCTAGTTATAAAACTTGGCTTACACCCAATATTACATATTTGTAGGTTAGTACTTAGAATAAAATCAAGGAGTAACTCCCCTCGCCCGTTTGTAGCCGTACATCCCTGTAATATGTGATGTGAGTACACATCACTGCCCAGGATGACTCTAACTTTTCGCTTTTAAACATCAATTAAAGCACCTCTAAGAATTGCAGGTGGTATGTCATCTTCTTATCGTAGATATTGACTACCAATCTCAATGCTAGCCGCCTCTACATCTGGGTTACTGTAAATAAATAGCACAAACAAATTTAGTTCGGTTTAGTTAGCGAGAATGCACGAACGGATCCTACATTCCTTACTAAACCATGGCTCTTAATATTCGCTTCCATCGCCGTCGCGCCAGACTCCCCGCCCGATAGCTAGTCTGACATTGAGTCCCCTTGAAGTCTACACAGTGACTCCAAAGATCTTTACATCTTTGAGGTAGAATATTACCCGAGATCTCCTGTCCTACTGATCTAGTCCCGGATTTAGCAGCCTCATCCAGTTGGAAGTCAGAAGATCCGGGCTGCCGATCCCCATGGAGCATCCCCAAGATCTCTAGGATCACTGGGTTTTGCAGGGATCGAAGCCCGCTCTCTAGGTCTACTGGGAATATCCTTCTTTGCCACAATACCTGCAACCTGGCTCCAGACCAGACCCAACCCAGAATCCCTAACGCCTTCCTGTTTGGCCATCATAAGCTGTTAACTTGACATGATTTCTATGCCATCCTCCATCTCTGCAGGTCGGAGCAGGTCCCACGGTATGATGGGTGCTATATTCCCAGCTTCCTGTGCCCTGTCTATAACAGAAATAATCAACTGGTCCTTTAGAGTCTCACAACAAGGGCTGGTTACCGTTTCCTGCAACTTGGGCCTTTCCGACCTTTAGGTTTGCCTTTTGGGCTGAGATCCTGCACGAACCACCCTGCTTATCCCCTGTAACCATCGTAGCCCAAGCGACGTTTCGTTTTCTTTAACCGTTCTGTTTGCTACCGCTATATCTTTGGGCTTTGTGGCAGCTTTCAGGCCCTCTTTCGAGTCTGGTAATTTGGAACACAGAGGCCAGCTATATTAAAGCTTTTCTCTTTGTTCGTTATGTATTACCAGCAATAGTTTTACTTATGTATGTCCCGGTTGAGTTCTTGCTCTTTAGGACCGGGATTAAAACCCGATGTCCCTCCAGGCGCAGTTTTTATGAGTCACTGCCTCTTTATTTTTTATTATAACTTTATCCAAGAAATCCTATAAGTAGCGGAGAAAAGAATGTCCATCTGTGCAGAGATCCGGAGGGCGCCAAGTACCGCTACCGAATACACCGATAGAGACTAAGCTTGTTTTCAGACTGGGTCCTCAGCCAGGCTGGTTCTCAGCACGGTGAGATTAACCCCTTAACCCCCAACCCAGATATTTAGCGCCATGTTTTAGCCTAACCTCCCTGTCAAAAACAATGATGAGCACCGCTTGGATGTAACATGAACATCTTTGGAAGCTGCAAGTTAGCTTCTCATCTGACCACCGAGATTTAAAAAAAAAAATGCGTGAAATTAATGGTTACCTATCGTGTATGGCATTCAAGAAACATAAGTCTTATGACCGGCAGAGTATAAGAAACATGTTTGCTGAGTTTTTTTCAAACAGTTTATAAACCGGAAGATATCGATAAGAATGGAAATCTAAACCTTAGTAAAACCAACGTAACCATACTAACACCATGGATTGAAACTGACGATTTTATCGAGCTTTAGATGTATCCCTAGATGAATGGGGTCCTGATGTCACTCCAGCTTCATTGACAAAAGATTTCACGAGGTTGACAATTCCTCTGTGCCTTCTACTTAAACAATTAATAAAACTAGCAGAATATCCAAAGAATTGGAAAGCAACCAGAGTAATACCAATTTTCAAAACTGGAGCAGGAAAAGATGTGCCGTTTTGAGAACCAAAACCGGATTCTCTCACAAATCGTTCAGTGGATCTGCTTGGCTGACCAGAAAGTGAACCCTTTCACCAGTTTTTTTGTATTTGCGATACGTTTACTTCAGATTTCAGAGATCATCCGTGAAGCCACAAAATACGCTTGTAGACACTAACTTTCGAAAGAGTATGTGGAAGTAATGATCAAAAATCACGAAAGACTTTCTAAAGAAAGAGAGTTGTGCTAACATTTAACATTACCTGAAAAGGTCTATAGCACGAAAACTGTCTGAGGGTTCCACATTCTGAGCACAAAATTACTCCGAATAAAAAACTAGTATCAGCCTTGATGTGGTGTTAATTTACGAATACCGAATATAATTGTTTGAAATAAATTTGTGAACCATCTAGAATAGATCAAAACTTAAAGTTTTAAAGGCCAATTTGAACTCGAAAGTTCGACAAAGTTATCAGAATTTTTTTTTATTATAAACTAGCGAATATAAGTTTTTTCTACCGATAATTTTAAAATTTTGGGACGTTATTTCTGGGAAATCATTTTGTAAGTTGCATTCTGCTTATCAGATGTTTCCTTTAAACCTAATCTAAAGCAGTGTTACGGATTTATTAGTTATGTGTGAATATTGTTACCTGACACTCGCCGATAATCATAAAAAAAACCATGTATTTCTAACGACGATAAAAAGACGAAGATCCTTACTTTAAATTCCCTTTAATTAAAGTCGACCCCATTTTTATTTTTTATTTTAATAATTTCGTATTACGTGCGTTTGTATCTCCTTCCATCGCCGTCTTGCCTCGCAAATCTATCTAATATGACCTTTACTAATTATTTCAAATATTTATTGCGCTACAAACATAAAATTAATATTTCATTAATTTGTTTCGACCGAAATGAAAACAAAAAAAAAATAAAGAAAATCTTGGAAAAATTATAATCCCCAATATATTCGCTTCTCAAAGTATGCAGAAACAACAATAAAAATTAAATTAAACTTGTCTATAAAAATAACCAAAAAAAAAAAAAAATTTAACAAGCAAAACAATGAGCAAATCAGAGAAAATGATGGAAAAATCAGAAAGAGAACAATAGCAGCAGCACACAAAATATACAAAAAAAAAAAGAAATTTTCCAACAAAACATGTAAAAGAAATTGCAATAAAACGCAAATGTTACCTTAATATAGAAAATATATACAGATTTTATATCATCCAGCATCCTATAATGTAGATAAATTTTTGTGTGTGTGGATATATATGTATACGTATATCCATATCCATGTATATCCTGGATATATAAATATTATATAAATAAATATATTTTCTCTGTTATTTTACTTCTTACTTGTACTTCTTTTAACTTTTTTTTTTACATTTTCAGTACAGAAATGTATTTCTTACCATAGCGTAGAGAGAAAGTATACTGAAACACCCCTCTACTGCTGCTCATGCTATACAACAAAATACAGAGTAACTAAAAAATGAAAACATTCACCACACCATATATTCCCACCCCAAATCCTACTTGCATAAAAAAAAAAAATAGTAATTTAACTTCTTAAATCTCATCTCATCTTAAATTGTCTTGGAAAAGTCACATCCCATTCCTTCGTTATGCTTTAGTTTTTATTGTTTTTTGTGTTGTGTTTTTCATTTTCTTGTACTGTACTGCTGCTGTCTTACGTTTTGTTTCTAATATTACAGAGAATTGTTTCTGTATGTTCATTTTATTTTCCATCATAAATGATATACAAGAAGGTAAAAAAAGTTGAGTGTGGAAAGCATTTCAAAAAAGCTCTTAAATTGTTCTTCCTTTTAAGAGGAGTACGAACACATACAATAGCGATACGGTAGGGCGGTTTGTTTATATAAATTTATTGTGTGAAGTGCGGCAACAACACAAAACAAATCAAAAATATTGGAATGTGCACAAACAATACTTAAAACATTTCACTTGTTATATATAACTCGTGTGTGGCAATGAACAAAATATTCATACGAAAGCTTAAATTTTGTCGACCTAAACATCTTAATTTACATATTCGCTGACTAGCAAAATCATCTTTTTATAATAGAGTGTGTTCAGCCCACCTCACCTCTATAATCTAATTATAGAACGATATCTTCAAAATCCAAAAACAATCGATTTCGCCTTTTTTGTGCTTTCACCCAAACCAACCACATTTACACTAGATATACTTACAAGCAAGAGTTTATTGGGAGTATGAAGAAGCACATACACAGCAGGCAACAACAAAAAATGTTTTTTTTTTTTAATTTAACTTAAAGTTCATGTTCTTTATAGTTATCTTTTAACCACAAAAAAATTAAATCTTAAAAAACCACAACACCAAAAGCTAAAAACAAAAAAAAAAAGGTTCAACATCTGTTAACAATGTCCTAAATTTTAAGAGGAAAAACATGAAAATTATTCATAAAGAAGACACACATAAAAAAAAAAAATTCACTTTTATCCCCTTATAAATTTCATCCTTTTTTATCATCGGTATTATGGTGTCTCAGGATTCCTCTGTATATAAGCTAATTGGATTACACTTGATTTAAAACAGGTTACATTTTTCCCGTTTTTCTAGCCGAAGATGTTGATGGAATAAATTGTTTTTTTAAAGAAGTTTTTCCGATCTTTGATCTAATCGAATAAAACAGTTTTTCAGTGTACATGACCTTTTTCGTGTTCTAACCCTTATTGATTAGGTATACATACTCGTATTTAGAAAAGTCCGTATTTATTTCAAGCTACAGAAAAATAAAACCTAAGACACTGTGTAAATTAGATGTAAGAGCATGGAACCAATCGATACTAAATTATATCAATAAACAAATTTGAAATATTTCTTATATAAAGTCGGGATTTTTTTTTTTTTTTTAGATTTTATCTTTTCGTATTGAATCAAATGGTGGAGAAAATTTTCAAGGCTACATTTTTTAATGCTAACAGGACTGAAATTTTAAATTTATAGTATGAATTAAGTAGATTGACTTATGACTGTACCTTTTTATATCTGTACACAATGCCACGTTTTAAAAAAATTTCATTTTAAATTGTAACATTTAAACAAAACGAGAAAATCTTGCTGAAATTTCGAAATTCTCAAATTTCACATTCTCAAATTTCGGATTATCTAAAACATTGAAATGTGTGGTAAAGATTTGTTTAAATACTGGAAAAAGATTTTGTCGATATAAAAACTAATACACCCAACTCTTTTTTTACACGGTCTTTTTTACACTGGTTTTAATTTAACACCGAGTTTTTTGTTACGAATTTTTAGATAATTATTTCGGATGATACTTGTACGTAAAACCGCATCTTAAATAATCCGAAAAAAATGTTAAACGAAATACCGTGTAAAAAAGAGTTGGGTGGTACTATAAAACTGGTACTTCTATAAAAATTGGAAAGAGATACAAGATGAACGGGACTGAATAAACGAAAGGAAAGTCCTAACATCATATAATATTTTAAACTTTGGACAAACATTCATTTAATCTGTTTTATTTGTTGAAAGAAACAAAGGAAACAATGTTTGAGTTTGTTCGTTACGGTGGATTTTGGAAACTAGGAAATTTAATTGATTTGTGGTTTTTGAAATTTACCTTCTGCATTTTGATAACTTTTGATAGCATGTCTTTCATTTGTGTGGAAATAATAAAAAAAAAATTTTAAAAATTCATAAAAATTCCACAAAATCATGCAAATTAAGTTAAAATAGCTAACGATGATACAAATATATAAAACTTATATTGTAATATGTAATTGTAAAAATCAGGTGGCAATCTATGCCTTGTAGGACATTGTAATTGCAACAGTAGTACGGCAAAGTATCATTGTTCCCACTAATTTGTGGATGTTGGAAATAGATGTAAAAACACCATTAATGCAACATCTATAAATGCTCATTGTATTAAAATCTGTCTAAATTTCTTTTCTCATGGAACTAGATAATTTTGTTCCTCACGGTAACTTATTGTGAGGTAATCTAATTATTTTCTTTCGTCAAATATGTAATTCAACAAGAGAAAATGACACAAGCGGCTTATATTTTTACTCTCCTTGAGAGTTGGATAATCTTGAAGATTCTTTCATTAGCGGACAATATACAACTTTATTTACTATAACACTCATTTTATTTAGTTCACCACTAAATTGTGTGCTAGTCTGTTACTTCAAAACTTTACTTTCATTTTTCGAGGTAGCTTTCGATCACTATAATATTGTGTGGGCATTTTAGGTTAATATTTAAATAACCTTCCCCTCGTCAATTCCCTCCTCGAAATCACAAAACTTCCGTTTTGAACTATTTTGGTGCAAACTTTTCAAATGAATACAAAAAGAATATTCTGTTATCTTACCTCAAAATTTCAAACCACATACAAGTCCATAACTCAAGGACCCATCCACGTGATAATGACAGTTTCTGTTTATTGCGGTATTATAACCGATCATGCGTTAGCGCGTGTTTTTCTGAAAAGTCAAACACTGTCATATTTTCGTATTATTACATATTATTAAAATTGGTTGGAACCAATCAAGGTCTCGCACTCAATGTCACAAAGGGCACATGGTGCAAACCAGTGATTCTGTCTTAAATCGCTTGTTGCAGGCTTAATAAACTGAAGTAGTTTGGCCCAAGGCAAGGAATATAGCTGATCTTCAACAATAGACTTAAGCAAAGCAGGACAACGGCACACAAAGTGAATGCCTGAATGACAATCCTCGCATACATCATCCTGAGTCAGGCCGTGACCAGTAAGAGTCGCGATCAAGACTCAACTGGTTCCTACCGAGAGATAAAGCAAACCTGGTGACCCTCAAGTTAGCTATAAGTAGCAAGCCACTTTGTTTTAATTCCCTTAGAACGCAGTTTTTGATTGCCTTCTTAACATATTGTAGTTAAATGGTAAGGAAGCAACTGGTTCGGGAACGGCAAATTTAACTCAGCCCCAGCTTTTCAGCACATATAAATTGTCTGTACAGAAAACAAATTTTTTATTTGTAACAGCTAGATTCAATGCCTCAATTACACAGAGCGTAAAAGCTATTGATCCGCTTGAAAAACTGTGCAGCCTAATAAATTCAGATCAAACGTAGTGCAGTACATTCCATAACCTGAACTATTTATCGCAGTGAGAGCCATAAGAAAAGAAGACTATCAACTCATACAAGTTCTCAAGCAAATTCAGTTATCTCCACTGATCTCTCGAAGGGCGTACCACCGAATATAATTTAGTGGAATTGAATTCAGACAACAGTCTATCATCATTATCCATCCATATCAATTTCTGGTATATTCTAATTATGTATAATCATTTTTATGGCCCACAATTGATCCAGGAATATTCCACATCCCTATGCACCTTAGCCGAAACGCGACAGAACATGCTGTACTAAGATTGATTGAAAGAATTCAACTGTGGAAAGAATCGGATTTATTCCAAGGCAAGAAGGGGAGTAGAGGCCACAGCTCCTGTATTGACCCTACTAGCAATAATTTGTAGACTTTAATTTAATCACCGGCCACCATACCAAGGAAGCATAAGATAACATCGATATTGGGAGTTAATCCCCTGGTTTCCCAAAGGAACTTCTGCACTGCCCAAAGATGGCAGTGGATTTTAGAAGTTTATATTACAGGTGAAATTTTCAGGAGAGTTTACTGTTCAAGAAGACACCTCAATGGTGAACGTAGTCAAATCTGTTAATCAGCCTTCCGAAAAGAGAGGGCACAGTTAGACAAGTAATATCTATATGCCTAGTAAATACAACTAAATCAGTTTTTGAAGGGTTGACCTGTAAATCCTTTCCACCACTACACACCTCCACAATGCTTAAAACGTTCTGCGTTAAATCGGATAACACATTCAGGTGCTTTCCAGCAACTGTAATAACAAGATTCTAAGCTTAGCTTTAAGCAACAAGGCCTACCTGCTGTAGTTTGACAAGTAGGTCGTCAATTACCAAAAGCCATAACAGGGGTGAGAGCACCACTTCACTGAGGACAGCCTTTGGCAACTTTGACCGAGATTGAAACATTATCCAAGTCAACCACAACAATGCGAGATTTGAGCATAGAATTCGTTTTACAATGATGGTGATCAATACTACTATGTACTACGATGAACTATCAAATGCTCCCGCAAAGTCCAGGAAAGTACCTACAAGAATCTCTTTATTATTGAGGGATTTTTCGATCCTAGTGACAAGTTCATGTAGAGCCGTTTGCATGTTGCATGTTACTGAGTGGGGAATTAGATAAATATTTATCTCTCATAAATCTGTCGATAATCCTCTCTAACGCTTTAATAAATGTTGAGTTAAGAACAGACTGATAGGCTGAAATGCTTTGGGATCATTGTAATCTGATTGGCCAGTTTTCGTTATAAAAATAACGTTGCTCTTGCATCAAATCTGAGGAAGAATACTAAAAGCGACGAACTCTTTGTAAAGGTGGAGCAAGTGGTACTTAATAATAGAAAAAACAACGCAGAACTTAGAACGTAATTATCCGATCCGCTAGTTTTCAATCGGGAGCTTCATTGCAATTCTTAGGGGTTAGATAGTAACGACGGATTTTCAGTTGCGTTCGCTCGTTCGTTGATTCGTTCTGAATTTTTTTTTTCATCCAGTTAAAAGAACACGAACGAAAAATAACGTCATTTTCAAAGAATACGATTGTTTACAAAAAATTTCAGAACGAACGTACGAATACAACTCAAAACTCGCCTTGCGCAAGATCAGCGTTAACGACGGCACACTCGGGAAAATGAACAGAAAGAAGCAACTCGTTCGCTTCTTTTTCCAAGAAGTAAACTTGTTATTCGAAAGAAGAGGAGCATTGAGTCTACACGTATCATTTTTAGCCAACGCTCTATTAAGTCTAGCGACCGCAGAATTTTCTCAAAGAAGTTTATCCACGTGTTTCTGTTAGCGGATCTTAAGCTTTTCTTATAATTCTTTTGAGCTTCAGTTTCCTAGTATGTTTCCTTTATTTTTGGACAAAACCACGAAC
The DNA here is from genome assembly GCA_963556165.1 of Tipula helvola. Taxonomy (NCBI): domain Eukaryota; kingdom Metazoa; phylum Arthropoda; class Insecta; order Diptera; family Tipulidae; genus Tipula; species Tipula helvola. The sequence goes on along the minus strand of OY744482.1, from coordinate 74,737,485 downwards.
CACTTCTATGTGAATATGAATTTTCGAAAGCCGTTGAGAATGTCAGGAATATTTAGTCCACAAACAGAACAAAATCCCTGAATAAAAAACATCGTATTTCGGTTCAAATCGATCAAAATTATTGAGAACCTGTCAAAACTGATTTAAAATTTTGTTGGTCCAAAACCACTTTTCTAGATATTTTGAAAGTTTTTGAGTCCAAAAACAAACAAACAAAAGGTATCCGTCCGTCTGTCTGTACGCATGATATCTTAAGAAAACGGCTTGTTCGATTTCTGTTTTTATGATCAAGACGGAGAATTGAAAAGCTTTTGGAAGTTGTACGTCAAGAGGATCGGGTACCTGCCATACGAATTGATCAAATTTTTTGTATATGCTGGTTTGAGGATTCAGTTGAGCATTGATTTGAGGGTTGACTTGGGTTCCATTTGTTGATTCAATTGGGGTTGAGTTGGGGTTGGATTAAGATTGGCTGATAAATTCAGCAATTTTTTATATATGAGCCGTTTATTTTGAAAATGGCTTAAGTCCATATTTTTTTGAAACGAGATAATGAAAGAATAGAAAAACAATAAATGAAAAAACATATGGGATTTTAAATTTTCTTATTTTTTGCACAGGTGTTAGAGATTAATTTTTTTTTGTTTTGACAATAAATTATTTACCGTTAGAGAGATTATACTGTTCTATTGTTACCATTAACTTGATTTTTTTTAAAAATAGACTTAGGTCACTTTCAAAATAAACGGCTCATATGGTGGTTTGAGGTTTGGTTTGAATTAGTCTTGGGTCAGCACGATTTAATTAGAGTTAGCGATTTAATTAGAGTTAGCTTGAGTTGAGTTCTTATACGCATGTATTTTTAAGGCCATGTTGATTTGGGAATTTATTTGGACCTGAGTTTGGGGTTTATTTAAGGACTGGGTTGCAGACCGCGATAAGGTTAAGTTGGTATTGGACTAGGGCTGAGTTGGAAATGAGTTTAGGAGGATTTTCTGCTTAAGGTTTGAATTTATTTGGGGTTGTGTTGTGATTTCAGTTGAGTTGAGTTAGTTTGAGTTGAGTTGAGTTAATGAATGAATGAAGTTTTGAGTCGCGTTGATTTGAAGATTGAGTTGGACGTGAGTATCTGGTTAAGTTGAGAGTTGAGTTTGGGGTCTAGTTAGAAGTTGAGTTAAGATTGAGTTTAGTTCATTGACACAGTTTTCGGACCTTTTTGGTCGAGAGATTCAGTTTGAGGTTGAGTTGAGATTTTGTGAGGGGTTCAGTTGCCGAGTTCATGTACGCATGGATTTTTTCGGACCACGTTGATTTGGTGATTGAGTTTGGGGTTGAGGTTTATTCGGCCGTTCAGCTGGGGATTTATTTGGGGGTTGAGTTGAAATTTCAGTTGGAAATTAGCTTCATTTTTTCTGAGTTGGGTTCATGTACGCATGTAGTTTTAGAATCGAGTTGAATTTGGGATTGAGTCTGCCGTTTAGCGTGGAGTTGAGTAGTTAGATGATATTTAGTTCGAGCAAAGTTGAGTTAAGGTTGAGTTGAGTTAAAGTTGAGTTAGTTTGCGTTGGGATTAAGTGAGAGCTTCGGTTGGGGAATTTATTCAGGATTGATTCTTGGATTGAGTTAGGTGTTGAGTTTGGGGATAGGCTAAGAGTTGATTTGTAAGTTGAGTTGGGGTTTAATTGAGTTGAGAGTTGGGTTAGTGGTTAATTTTGTGATTGCATTGTGGATAGCGTTGCGACTGAGGTGGAGGTTGAGCTGAAAGTTGTGTTTAGAGGTTCAGTTAGAGATTGCTTTGGAGTGGAATTAATTTTCAGGACCGAAGTTCTTTCCGATCACCTCTTGAGGATTCAGCCTTTTAAATTTTTATCATTTTCATTTTCTTTTGGATGTGTAAAATATGGCATACATGATTTGACGCATGTAATATGAGTATTTTGTTTCTCCTCAAAATAGAATTAATTTTCACTAAATGGTTCTATAAAACGTGTATTATTTGGAGTATTTTATACCTCTCAATTGTCGGGTACTTAAGTCTTAAGTCAAACTAAACTACCAGCATTGGTGTTAGTTATCGGAAAGATGTTTCCTGATTAAACTTTATGTTCTTATTGTCTGTTCCATAAACCAATTATACCTCCTTGCTCGCTTATTTCATAAAAATTCCACATATTACGCAAGCATTCCATCCATAAATAAAACAAAAAATAGTGACGACTATCTGTTAATAGAACCGTATGTACGTAAAAATTATCCTTATGATACATGCGACGGATCCAAAAAAATGTTTAATCCAAAAAGCAAATTCCACATAAATATAAATTTCCACACACAGCAACACCAAACAAAAAAAGAAAACTTGGTGTATTTTCATTTTTCCTCTGTAACGTTTTGTTTTTTTTTTTTTTGTTATTTAGACTCAACAGTGTTCTGTGGTGTTTTGTTATCATTCTAAGATGTTTTGGGTGGTTAAGTTTTAATGTTGGTTTTTTTAGAAAATGTTATTATTTTTCCTCTCATATTGTTTTATATTATATGTTTGCTATTGTTGTTGTTTTGTATTTTTATTATATTTCCATGCTCCTTATGCTGCTACAGCTATACTGCTGTTGCTACTTCTTGGTTGGTTTTCCAACTTGGTGGGAAAAAAGTTATAAGTTAGAATCCAAAAATATATACAAACAGAAAAAAAATATATGTTCTGTGTTTTAAAGGATAAACTGTGTGGATATACACATAAATAAATATGTACATATATACTACAGAACGAACAAAATCAGATTCTGTCTGCTGTTTTTCATTTTCTCGAAACTCGTCGGAAAACAGCAACACGACGCGAGAGATAAATAAAAATAAATAAAAAGCAGTGGAAAATTGGAAAACAAAGAAGAAAAATAATAATATAATATACACGAGCGCATAAATATGTGCCATGTGGTTTTTATATGATTTTTACGCCGAAATATGATTTAATACATTTTATTTATTCAATTTTCCTCTCTCTTCACATTTTTTTATTTTTATTTTAATCTCTTTGTATTGTTTTTCCCATTGGGTTGATGTTGGAAAAACAACAAGAAAACACATACACACAAAAAAAAAATAATGAAAATGGAATAAATTTTATTGCCACACTTGAACATGTTCTATATACATAGTTTTAATCCTTATGCCTTTTATTGTTGGTTATATGTGTGGTTATGTTTTAATTTCTTTTTGGAATACGTTTTATTGCCATCATAACGATATAGGATAAACCTGTGTGTGAGGCATAATCTTCTGACTTGATTTTCATATGCATATTGTACATAAATAGACGTACAAGGCAAATATACGTTTTATTTAATCCACCGTCTTTAAGATCTTTGACCAGTAATTATATATTCAATATCCGTTTCCTGGCTTCCAATTCGAAATAAACTAATAAACAAAAATCAAAACTAATTCTTTAATAAAACCAATTATCGATGAAATCATTAGACGATATACATATCCATACATAGTAACCAAATATCAAAGTGAAAGTTTTGGGTACAATCGTCTCTCAATAATCATCATCATCATCACATCCACTTTAACTTATAAATAATTAAAATGAAATAATTTTAATTCGTTAATTTAATCAAATATGTTTACGTGTATATATATCGTCAATATTCCTTGGATTATCGATTTTATGTTTAGTAGTCGTACACCAAATATATATACAAAGTCTCTCTCAGCTCAACTAACAAACCGACCAACCATCACATAATCGTCCTTTCATTTTAATTAAATCAAAAAGACGGAACACACAACAACAACAATAAGAAAAATTGAAATTAACTTACTGCTGCTTCTTGTGTTTGGTTTGAAAGCACATCGACAGAACTAAACAACATTCGTTTACATAAAACGAAATTAAAAATACTTAAGTCCAGTTGTGTCCATTTTAATTGAATTTATTATTACATTTTAGTGTATGGATATGGATGGTTATTTTATAAATGTATTATGTATGTACATATATATTTGGAAAAGTTGGTAAAATAACGTAAAAATGAAATGAAAATTATTAATGTAGATTTGTAGACACACTCGAAGAAAAACTATAATAATAAAATGTTTGGGATTTCTTTTTGATTTTCATTTTTTTGGGGAAATTATGTGTTCAAAATGGAATAATTTTGGGAACCGTTTGCTATTTGGTGGCTGGTTTATAGATAATAGAATATATAGAGATTTTTATAGATCAGTGATTTTTAATGGATTGTTCGATTAAAATTATTAACACGTTTTCTCAGTTTCAACTGAATCTTAATTCAAAACATAAACCTGAGTCTAAAGTTAATAATTGCTGATTTACTCCCCATCACCATTTTTTACAATCAACAAAAAATTTTGGAAATTGTGAAAAGGCTTAAAATGTTGAAACCAGTAAATAAGCCTGTGATAAATCACAGGGGTTTTGACTTTCTATAAATGTTTTTTATTTTGATTTACTTTTGTATTGTATCTATGGACGGAAAAATGCATAGTCATCAATCTATCCCATTCCCTACTTATTTTGTAATTACTATTGGCCTGATAATTTTAAAACAAATGATAATTAGTTCAAGAAATAACGGCCCAACTTTAACTCAAACCAACCAAACATTTCAATCCCTTTCGTATTCATCAAGCATTTAACGTAGGTATTCATCATCTTTCTCCAAATATCTCTTGGATTAAACATCCATTACAAATAAGTTCTGAAGGAATTTCAATCATATCTTCTGCTAATCCATCAATTAGACAGATTTAGACATATCTCTTATTGCTTATAAGCTAAAATTGTCAAAATGTTTTCAGGATTTCCTTTTTATCAATTTTTTCTAAACAATTGCGGGACGCATTGCATTGCGTGAGGAACAATCGTAAAACATTGTCTGAAATCACCTTCTAATTAAATCAATATTCCTCCAAAAGCTATTTCAGTATTCATTAATTCTTTCAATGATATATGTATCTGTTGTATTTATTGCATGACACGATGCCATTGTGCATTCGTCTATAATCAAAAGTTTCGCCTTTCGAATATTTTTTGCCTCGTTCGATTCAATTTCATATTGAGTTCGCTACTAACTTGCACAAATAGTGGTAAGTTTTCCTCCTTCCCACAAATTGAACAATAAAAAGCATTTTGGACTCAATTAATTGCTATTTACAGCATCATCAATTATTCGCTTAAAGGCCTTTTTTGTTTTTCATTCAGAGCCGCAATCATTTGTTCTGCCCGTTGTTCGGGCTCTTGTGGATTCGCAACTATCATGTCAATATCAGGTAAATTAGCAGGGTCATACGACCTATTAAAGTTATTCCGTCTGATGGTTGTCCAAAAGCGCAAATAAACGCAAAAACTGGCTTCATTTGATATGGCATTGCAAAGACTCGCGCATCATCGATTATGTCTTGCTACTTTCCTTATAAGTTTCACAATACATTGTCGTTTTTATCAGTGGCAGAAGTTCGCAGGGCTTCAAAAGAAGTTCCACCGCTTCTAAGATAGTATCTCTCTTGGTTTTTTTGAGACTTATTCTTCCAATCACTTTATTAAACCCCTTTGTCATTTCGTCCACTGAGAGTATTGGAATTTCCAAATATTTATATTGTTTCGGACTTAATTTTGTTCATATAATTTAAACCAAGCTGTCAGTTTTTTTTTTGTTGCTGCACGCTCTACGGCGGCTTGCTCTAAACCTTTAAAACAAACAGTATGTCCATTTTCTAGATTAAGTGATAATCTACAAATTGTGTGAGGCTGTTGAAGCATTAGCATGCTAAATAATCGCCAAATTGCTTCAGGAGCACTTATGTATCTGGAATCGACAAATTTTTTAAGTTGATTTCTATTTTACTCTTCATTAGTTAGAATCACACAGTCATGCGTTTTATACACATATTTAAATAAATACTTCACCGACCGATGCACAAAATTTTACTTTTTTATGACAGTAGTATTTCAATAACAGATATGGATTGTAAGGTACAACCCAGCTGTTATCGATTTCATATCCTACTTTTACTGGTGTCTGTTTTCGTCTGATATCGTCTATATCTTGTTCAATCTTGAACTTATTATTGCTGTTTAATATTATCAAAATATGAGGATGAGGTAGGTTCCTTTGTGAAATTCAACTACATGAATTTTGGCAATTACCTTTACAAAATATAATTTATCCTTGTCACAAATATCACATTAGCTACTTATTTATAATAAGTCATTGTTATGAATAAGTTTGGTTTCCCGGACTTTGTTACAATTGCCATCGCATCTTAATGATATTGATGCATATTTCACGGGCTTCGTAGAATAATCGATTTTTCTACTTATTTACTTTCACAGGATTGTCATTTTCATTACTTAAGTAATCTTGCAAACCTTTATAATTCTGAGTTTGCAATGCATCTTAATGTTTCTTAACCCATCGCAACGCAACTTCTGCTCGAATTAGGTTCTGCTCGAACGTAAAAATCGATATATTGTTGGGTTAATTTTCCACCATGCAAAAGTGGAATTAAATCGTGTCTCTGACAAAGTAGATATGAAAAGTATTCCCCCTTACTAATGCGTGTTCGAACTTGATTGCCAGATATCTTAATTCTTGGAATGCCTGGTGTTCATTCTTCTTGTCCAGTTGGGGGAAAAATGGGATGAGTAATCTTGTCTAACATTGGATTCGAAATATCAATAAGTTTACAATTCCCATTTGCATTATCCGAGTTGTGACATGAATGTAGAGTTATATGCGTGAAGGTACTCCCTCCCCTCCCCCTCCACCCCCCCCTCCCTCCCTCTCCTCCCCTCCCCCCTCCCCTCCCCTCACCTCCCCTCACTTCCCCTCACCTCCCCTCACCTCCCCTCACCTCCCCTCACCCCCCTCCCCCCCCCCCCCCCCCTTCAGGAACGATTTTTTGCTTGAAATTAATAAGGTATCATCCCTGAAAATATTTACACACAAGTACAAAATACCCTGTATAGCAATCTACGAACGGAATTTAATATGTCGAACAAGTTTTTATACCGCTGCTATGTCATGCAGATCGAAAATGGCATAAAATCCGAGGTTTATTAGCTTTATATCAGTTATATTGCAAAAAGGAAGCCCGATTCTGATGGCATTCCTCCTTATTTCAAGGTGAGTTGCCAAAGATTTTTAAACTTGTCTTCGGTCTGGAGTTTTCCCCAAAGAATGGAAATTATCATCAATTCTCCCAATTTTTAAGTCAAGTTCACGTAGCGATATTTGAAATTATAGATGAATTCCTTTACTCTCAGGAATTTCGAAACTTTTTGAAAGTCTATTTAATACCCGATTATTTTTTATAATTAAAAATGTTATAACGGCGAGACAAAATCTTGCGAGTTTTAATAATGATGTATTGTACCAAACCGATGTATTGTATACAGATTTCAGTAAAGTCGTTGATAAGGTAGACCGATTTGTTAATTAATAAACCCTATCAATTAGATGCAAATCAAATACCAGTGCAATCGATACGATCATATTTGACTGGTAGAAAGCAATTTGTTAAAATTAACAACTCCATTTCCAGAACATTTTTAGCATCTTCTAGTGTCACCTGAGTCCACTCTTTTTAATATGTTTGTAAATGACGTGATTCGTTGCCTGTCAAACTCAGAAGTTCTTATGTACGCGGACATTCTTCAGGGACATTTCTGATGCCTTGTCATTTCAAAATGATATCAATAATTTCGTTGAATGATGTAGTATAAATTCCTTATGGCTTAACATTTCCAAATGCAAAACTATGACATTTACAAGAAATTCATGAAGAATGGGTTTCCATAATTCGAGACTTAGGAGTACTTTACACACCTAACTTGCCTTTTAATCTTCATATTGACAGCATCTTCATTACAAAGGCTAATTGTATGTTAAGCTTTTTGAAAAGACAATGCCAGGAATTTAGAGATCCATGCACACTGCGTACTTTATACATGGCATTTGTTAGATTCCATATTGAGTATGCTGCTGTATGTCATTTAAGGGACGTCCTTTTATCATAACTATTCGAATAGAATCGAAAGCATTCAAAAGCGTTTTAAAAAATATTCGCTTCTTGCTTCTTGGCCGCCGTGGCCCGGACTAAATATTGCCATCTTACAATGGGAGATTAGCTCTTGAATCGCTTAGTGCTGGTAGGGACGCGGCGATTAATATGTTTGCTCGTGATATGATTCTGGGATTCATTGAATGCTTTTAGCTTTTAAAGTTTTATTCTTTTTATGTACCGTCTCAAAACTTGAGAATTCTTGCGCTTTTGCAGCTCCTAATAGAAGTACAAATTACGGAAAGAATCAATTGATCTACAAAGCGACACTTCTGTTGAACTCGGTTCAAAATTTGTTTGATTTTGAGATATCGCGAAGGGTTTTTCAGAGAAACATTCTCATTATTCCCATTATTTTTCATTGGTAAGACACTTTATTGATTGAAATTTGAACGACAAGTTGATCGAAAAATTATTTCTCAATTATCTACTTTAATGGAATTGTCTCGAAAACAATTTTTTCCGAGTAATAAATTCTCTTGGTGTTAAAGCTCGTAATCTTATTATAGAAATTTACCATAGAATGCCCTTAAAAGATATCACGGTAGAAGAGGTTAGGGCGGTAAGAGTTAGTGAAAATATAACACTATCTGACAATGGTATCGGTCACAAAAGATAATTCACAGAGTTGATAAAAGGTTTGAAAATTATATAAAGTAAACGATAATTTTCTAAAAATGATGAAGGGTTATAAATTAGCCAAATAATTAGTCTAAAATTGTTGGAAAATTGTAATGTTAATCAAGGGTTTATACAATTTTATAAATAGCCCCCATACCTCATTTAACCAAAAAGGCCGAAAATGTTTCAAAAATTACTAATAAAAATAAATTATGACTTGAGCTTTAATAAAGTTAAATTTTAGTCGCTATGTAGTATAGTTTCATATTAGTTAAACATTAACTAACTATATGGTTTAAAGTTACAAAACTTATAATTTTACCTAGCGTCAGATTACATATGTTGTTAGTTATTTATTGACACTCATTGAAACACGACACTCTATTTATGTTTAGGTATATTTTAGAAATACATATATTTATTTCATAATTTAAGAATTTATTTAATATAAATTATTATTTAATTTTCACAATTATTAATTTTATTTTCCGCCACCATTTTATACATTATAATTATTTTATACCACACCGCGCGAGGAGGGCGGTATGTTACCGCATTGACATTTGAGAACCGACTGATTGTATTTATTTTATTTTGATATTTTCGTTTTTTAGTGTGTTGTGTTTGTCGCTCCATTGGTATGCTTGAATAAACGAACAGCAGGTGCGTTTATTTATTGCGTGCGAATTGGTTTTGTTTTTTTAAAGTGTTCGAGTGTGAATTAATTTGTGGTGGAGATCGAATGAATGCGTGAGTAAATGAGTGAGCCGCCACAGGACTCTGACGCAACTGATTTCTCCTCTCTGTGAATTGTGGTGTTGTTCATAAGCATAGAATTGGTCAATTAGCTGAAATGTTTGGAGACCAAAATCATTAGCCAGACGATGTTGTGCTCTATGTATCAGGGAGGAGATTGTTGCCTGAAATGTGCAGTTCATCGATGCCTGTGGTCATGCGGGCAGCTGTGTAGGAGAATCATGAAGGACACACCAGGTAGTTGGAAACAGGGGCTTCGACCATAGACTTGATATGCACCTTAACACTGTCCCCACTGAGTGATGCGCCGCAGATTGGTTCAAAACAAAGCTGTGGCGTCGAGACCAGAACGTAATTTTGCAATCTGCCAGCCAAAGAAGGTGTTGGCAATGACCACTTTAAGGCCGAAATTAATCTCGGCTCTGTCCCTGTGTCATGGAATTCTATACGGCGACAGTCGAAGTGAGCCACCATTTTTTACATTATAATTATTTTAAACCACGTCCACATGGCGCGAAGTGGGCCGCATTGAGATTTGAGAACCGACTAATTGTATTTATTTTATTTTGCTATTTTCGTTTTTTATTTTGTTGTTGTATCGCTCCGTTGGCATGCTTGAATAAACGAATAGGTTCGTTTATTTATTGCGTGCGAATAAGTGTATTCTTTTTGTTTTTTTAAAGTGTTTGCGTGTGTATTAATTTGTGGTGGAGAGCGAGTGAATGCGTGAGTAAATGAGTAAGCCGCTAAAACATTTTGCAAAGCTGCATCCGCCCAAAACATATAAAGTCGAGTAACGTTCACAAGAAAAACCAGGATAACTGTTATGTCAGCGTGAGAAGAATCTTTTTCTACTCTTAGGATTGGCTCAATATTATTCCAATAATTTGTATTGGTTATTCGGCGAATTGTCAAATCTTAGTGGAAGGTCGGTCTGGAAGGAATGACTTGCGCTAACGTTTTTTTCTCTAGGAGATTATGAAAAGCTGGTTTTCAATCTCTGTCTGATGTGGACGTGCCTTTAGCTGAAAAGAAATTCTGAACTAAACATTATTTTTCTTCCCTTTTTGGAGCAGGATCATTTTTATTTTGGCCACAATCTACAAAAGTTTGGAAATTACCGATTTTTTGACACGTCCGATATGTGGTTTCTGTATTCTGCAGTCTTTTGAATATATTTAATCAAACTTTGACAAAGTTTATCTCTTTCCATCCAAATTGATCCCAACTTTGATATTCCTTTTTGTTTAAACTATATGTTTAATTGTAAACATAATAACTTTTATTTTTATTATTTACAGATTTATGTCCGGTTATTAACAACACATCATGATACTGCAAATGATAAATTGTGTTTTACGATAGGTAAGTCAAATCGATCGAGAGAGCCACACACGAGCAAACATAAACAAAAATTATTTCAATGCAATTTATTTTGTATTGTATGTTCACTCACATTTTTCAAAAATACACTAATATTATTCGACTTTAAGTGTTTGTCTACGATTTTTGCATACAAATTGCGAAATTATAAACAAACACAAAAAAAACGATAAATTGTATTTGTATTTACGCGAATATTGCGAATAGATTGCACCGACGATGATCAATAATTCGTATGTTCATTAAAATAAACATAAACGCCAGCTAATAAATTATTTTTCTGAATTACGTGCGTCATTGATTCTTTTTTTTTTGTAAAACTATTATTTATTTGCAATCTGATACGAATTTTGATGGATGGTATTTTAGTTCGAGTTTGCTACTGTTTACAATAATTGATAATATTGTTTTGTTTTTTTGTGTCTCAAGACCTAAGCTCTACAAGTAAACCTCTCTACAGAGTAATCATAAAAATAACAAATTTTAATTATTATAAAATTAACAATAAAATATTTAAAAACTTTTTTGTTGTACTATATCCATAAAAATCTTTAACTAACCATTAAATGGATAATAAACTATAAAATTTTATCTTAATTAAAATTACAACAACAATAAAAAAAAATATTCTATATCTCTCTAGTCTAGTAGAATGATAATTAATGTCTTTTGTATTTGTTGTTTTTGTATATTATGTCTATTAAAAGTAAATAAATAAATATTTGTGATGTTTTAACACATATAATTTATATTTAAGAGCATTAACATAAATTTAACGGATACATGTTGTTTTTGGAATTATTTATAAGGATGGTGTTTATCATTCATTATGATGAAATTTGTTAATTTTTTATAATTTTTGTTTATCGATTAGTCGAACTTTTGAATAATTTTTTATGTACAGACTTACCCGAGTCCAAGCACCTCTTAACAAAATAAAAAATAAAAAACGATTTCTCGCCTAATATAAACAATTTTGTTAACAAGACAATTAAAACTAAGAGCTTTTAAATTTATCATTGTTGTTTAACATCCACTTCACCATTTAACAAAACACAAAAATAAAAATGGTTGGAAAATGCAATAATCATACAAAAATTATTCTGCTAAAAGCCATTTGAATTTTATACAACGGAAAGAGCAACAACAGTAGCACAATCGTTTATGTACTTCTAATAAAGTTTTTACGAATAATTATTTATTTATTTGGATTTTAATTATGATGTGATGACTAACAAAAATAATTGCTCTAATTTGAAGATTATCACGTTCCGCGTTATTTTTATGTTCTCTCGTAATAATCATAATTTAGTCAAAATAAATGTTTTTTTTTTTTTTTTAATTATTCGGTACCATCATCACAGTGAATAACTGAATAGTGATCGAGTGATGACAATTTTATTAAAATGTTTCTGGTTTTTAAATTAATTTGTCCGAAATTATAAAGAAATAGTTTCTTTAATTTTATTATGTGCTAATATACGGACATATATGTACGCCGCTTTGTAAAGTGAAAAAATTTAGAAAATTTGGCTCGTTATCCAACCACACTCCAGATGAGACAAGAACCCCAAGTAAGATCGTAAATTTTTTTTATTACCCATTTTGTGAGTAGCATGTCTAATACTATTCATTTGTCTTATACACTATGTGTGTGTGTGTGTGGAATATATTTTCTTAATCTTTTTGAAACGAAATAAATTACATAAAATTATCTATACGTCTTATTTCTTAAGGTGCTGCAATTGAAAATTAAGAATTATACGTATTTAGACTTACGAACCAATTACAAAACATTATTCATGTAAATCACGTTTAAATCGATGAACAACTTTTAATTCTTTGTTAGGTTTTCATTTTCTTTTAAATATCTTTACATTCACCTTTGCAGCTGATTCAAAGATAGCTGTATAATTTTGAGTCATGTTATTGCTTGTACTTTGTTTGTACACAGTGCATATATGTAGATAACTACTAATTTGTTATTTGGTTTGGTTACCTCTCTTTAGTTGGCTATAAAGGGTAATCTGTATACATTTATCAGTCGACTAAAGGTAAATAGAGAAACGAATAACGATAATAAAAATTATTGCGGTTAATAATAATTATTTTATCACAAAAATAACAATAAGTAGCAAAAATATATGTTAAAGATAAGAGACCAAATGTACAGCACGTTATACACTTAATTAGGTAATTATGATGATAAATTTATAAATGCGGTGATATTAGCCATATTATCTTTATCAATAAAAAAAAATTAATATTAATTTCGGTTGCAAATAAAATAGTATCTCTATATGGTTGTTGACGTCATGATCAATGCTTTAATTTATATGGGATGAAGATATGAAACAGGGGCATTTCTTAGAAAGTACGAGTATGCGTACATTTTGTTAATTGTATTCAAGGTTATATCATCGTCTCTTAAGTATTAGTTTTAGATAAACAATTTTACAACTTTTTACTAAAATTTAATAAATTGATATCATCCGAAATTTTCACAAAAATGGGTTTGCCGCATTTTGAATTGACATAGGGCTCCGACTCCGATAATAAAAAATATAGTTTTGGTATTGTGTTTCCGCTTAAATATCAGTAATATATATTTTTATAATTGCTGATAACCAGGCAATTAAATTATTCTAACAGTTCAATATTCAAGTTCAGTTAAAATTGATGAAAACCAATGGAGATAACATAAAACTAAATTTCAAACCCAAAATTCCAAATTCTTAATTGTTTTTGACAATTACTCCTTCCTTCATAAGAAGGAAAGAGTAATATATGCATCATTTATTCATTTATTCAAAAATCGAAGGTAAAATGCATCATTCTAGCATAGAACAAAATGTCATTCAATAAAGATGTATTTTATACACCCTACGAACTAAAATATAGAATACTAGAGAAAGAGAATGAATGGTATGAAACGTACACAAAAATTTGATTTCAATTTCAATAAAATCTCATACATATTCAAATTAAACAGGAAATGTGGCCCTGGGTGTAGGGCGGTAATTTATTCACTCGAGCAATAATCTCCTATTTTACTCCCGAGATGAATAATATACTACTATAATATTTTTTATTCCCTAGCGGGTGGGCGGACCTATTGTCAGTGGCGGCTGCTGATTTAAATTTTCACGCTGCATTTCACTAACTAGGTGCCATTACACTAGTAGTAAACTTAATGCTATTAATTAAGTTATTCTATTCTAACCTAGGTGTCACCGTAATATTATATTTGACCTAGGGCATCCAATTTTTGGCCAAAAAATAATTCCGGAATTTTCAAATTTAAATGTTCTCGATTCCGGAATTTATTTTATTTAAATAACCCAAATTTTATTTGTTTTATAAATACAATAATTTTGAAAAATCCTATAAACTTTAACAATTCTGTAAATTCAATAATTTCGTTAAAAAATTATTAATTCTATAAATTCTACGAACAAAGTTTAAAAATTCAGTAAGTGCTTTAAATTATACACATCTTTTTTTTTTTCTTATAAATTCTGCAAATTCTCTAAATTTAACAAAGTCTATAAATGTTATAAATTCTACTCTATAAATTTTATATATTTGATAAATAAATTCAAGGAATCATATAAATTTCATAAACTTCACTAATTTTTTAAATTTTATAGATTCAATGGGTTCTAGGAATTGTTTCAAGTTTGTCATTTCTAAAAATTATATACACCCAAAACTTATTCTACAAATTCCATAATTTTTATAAATTCTATAAATTTTTTAATTTCAAAAATTTCGATAAATCCTATAAATTTTAATAATTCTATAAATTCAATAATTTCTCTAAATTTTATAAATTTAATAAATTTTATGAATAATTCTATAAATCCTATGCATAAAGTTTTAAAAGTCCAATAAATTTTAAGTCTGTAAATATTATAAATTCTAATATGTTTTTAAAACCTATAAATTCTATAAATTTTATAAATCCTTTAAATGTTATAGATTCTATGAGTTCTATAAATTATTCAAGTCTGTCAGTTCCATAAATTCAAAAAATTCTAATGTTTCTAAAAATTTTTTAATTTTTATAAATTTTATAAATCCTATAAATTCTATAAAGCCTAACAATTCAGTGAGTTACGTTAGGTTAGTTGGGTTATCGCGGAATTTATTCCCTTCACCCTTACTGGAACCATTTATCTCGCAGTTTAAGCGCTGCGATAGGACTCCCCAGACTAACTAACGCTACTAAAACACAGTTACAATTAAATGCTTGTTTAACCCTAGACCCGTGTACTTGGTACTGAGTGCCCCAAGCGATTTTAAAATCGGAAGATCGCCAATTTTGTACCAGGTATGTATTGCTTTAAATGTGTGATTTTCTGAAAGGTAAGCTCACATTGAGCACAAAAGTTAGAAATATTTACCATTTTTATGGTATTTTAATGGCTGCCGGAGGTTTAAAGTTTCTAACACATTGTCGTGTACTAGGGCACTCAGTGCCCCATGTGAGTTTACAATAGATTTCATATGAAATGGAATATTTTGTTTGATAGTAATATTATAATTTAGGTTATTCCACTAGATATGAATAAAATTCGGTTTGGATTTTTTCTACTATACATACACATAGGTAATAGGAAATAACGTGTTTGGTGAATTTTATTATTTTTCATATATTCTGTGTTTTTATTGAAAATTTTACTGAAGCGTGTTGGTATTAGAGTGAATAATAATATTTTTTTGGTAAGTGAATGAAATTTTCTTGATAATTACTTGTTATTTGTGGGTATTGTGTTTTGTTTACTTTTGTAAATAAATATTCTTTTGGTTTAGCTATTTTTTATACGCAAATATGGATGAGGCAACACAGAACCGTATTTTGTATTTATTGAGCCAAAGTTTTGTTCGAAATTTGATGACGGCAGAACAAGAGTTTTTCGATGAGCATTTTGACGATTATTTGAGCCATAGGTCATGATGTACCTATAGTGAAATGAAAAGTGATGTAGTTGATGCATCTAGTAGACCGATTCGGCACGTTCGTCAATTTCGACGAGTTATTGATGATGATTCGGACCACGATGGTGATGATTTAGAAGGCGAACTCTCAGACATCGATAATTTCCCTGATTGTATACCAATGTTGCATGACTTGCGCGTCGAGTAAATAGGTGATGATATTGCACAAGAAGTAGAAGTACAGATTCAATAATCCAACGAAGAACAACATCAATATGAGATGGTGGAGGAGGAACCTATTGGACCAAATCCAGGAATGCGGTATACTGCAAGAAATAGAAAGCATTCAGACATTTGGTGGTCACAGCCCGATCCAATTGAGAAACAGAAAACCATTAGAGCTCGCATTGAGCGATTGAAACATGATGCAGCATGTTTAGGAAGATTTGCAACAAAATGTGATGCATTCAAACAGGTTGGTGGTTGTTAGTTCCTTCAGCTCTTGTTCAAGAGATCGTGCTCCAAACAAACAGAAAAACGAAAAGGTATTATGAGAATAATCGGTTATCTGGAAACCCCAAAAATTGCGCCGTTGGTATGGCGTAGGCGAAAACGAAATATAGGCGTACATATCTGTACTGGATAGGAGAAAATGACTTTTAATGAAATTTGTTAATGGTCGAGGGGACATCAGATGGTGACCTTTAATTCGACCTTGACTACAACCTTCAAGGTCATTTGATGGTCAAATTGATTGTTTTAAATGAAAACCTATTTTTGGACCTCTGATTCGGAAAGGGCACAACATTTTACGTTCAGATAGGAAGTTTATTCTCTTCTTTTGAATGACTTTCAGATGTTAGTTCAAGGACAAACTACTAAATAATATGAAATAATCAGCGAATAATGAATTTTAATGGGGAATGACTTAATTTAAATTTGTTGCCACCATGACCAAAGGTACCAAGTTAATAGTGTGTTAGTATATTCCCCATTTCATTATTTGCAGATTATTGCTAATTATTTAATAATTTGTACTTGAACTAACACCTGAAAGTAATCCAAAGGAAGAACCTAAAATGCCTATCTGAACGTCAAAATTTTGCGATTTTTATGAATCTGGGGTCAAAAATAGGGATTTATATTTAACAAATTCAATTTAACCTTCAAATAACCTTGAAGATCGTAGTCAAGGTTGAATTGAAGGTCGCCATCCGATGTCTCCCTCGACCCTTAACAAATTTCATTAAAATTAATTTTCTCCTATCCAGCACCGTTCTCGAGATAAAAGCTTGCCATTTTAAAAAACTCACTCTATATAAAAAAAAATCTTCAAATGAAATTATGCAGGCTCGAAATTCATCGTAGCCATATGGTGTAGTGGACATTTTTGCTTCAAATACAATGAATTTATAGAAAAGTGGAGTCTCCAGACCACGTAAAAATTTAATCCGCCCTACTGTATATATAAATTTTTTTAGTATCTGCAAGACAGACGACTATAAAATTACACACAATTATGTTGAATTTACTTAAATTATTGTGAAAATTAGAAATTCATTAATTCCGGAATTAGTGTTTCCAATTCCGGAATAATCGAAACCAAAATATCGGCCGGTATTCCGGAATACCGGAATTTCGAATTCCGGAATTAGATGCCCTAATTTCAGCAGATATTATTGGAGATTTTATAGATTTTTCGATATTGTACATACATATTTAGATTGAAATGAATTAAATATAGCATTCGGTTAGGTGAGATTCTTGAAGTTCAGACTTTGATATTTGGAATAGTATAGATTTTTAGGCTTTAAAAAGCATTGCTTGGCATTGAAATTATCGACATTAATCAATTTATTCGAGATTTTCCAGTTATTTTTTGAATTGCTTAGCATTGACACTTTTCAAAATTTTCCAGAATTAAAATTTTATTTATGGCTTTCGGTAATATCCGAATTTTTTTGAGAATATTTAGCCGAGTTTTTCGACATTATCTATTCGAGTTTCTCGATATTATCCTAAATTTACAACCAATGCCTTGCCTTGCCACTTACATGATCTTTCAGTATTAGTGATAAATAGGAATTTTCGATGTATTTTATAACATTTTGCGATGTTTTTGTTACATGATATGTATGACTTCAAAATTTTAAAATTTTCAATAATAATCGTGTTTAGCTTAACTGAACTCAAAATAGCACTGATTTACATAATCTGAAAAATTCGACATTATCAAAATTCTAGATTGATTTTTCGATTTGAAAAGCATTTAATTACTTGGGAACGTAACATATATTATTCGTGGTTTTGGTCCATGATATTTTTCACATGTTATTTGAGATTCTTCAAAATTTCAGGAATACACATGTATTCCAATTTTTTTTTGGATTATTGAGGATTTTCGATAATTCTAAGACTATACGAACTTGTCGAGATTTTTTGACTTTATATCCTTGTTTCTCAATATTTTTCGAAATTTGCGAAAGTTTTGTTACAGAATTAGTGATTTATTGAGGCTTTCCTAGATTTGCATAGCTTTGACTTATTTAAAGTTAAGTTAAATTTTGAGTATTTTGAGTTACATAGATGAGATTTTTCGAAAATATTGGATTGTCTAAAAAGTTTCTGCCGTTTGTCGAATTTCATCAAAATCGGTTAAGAAATAGGCAAGTTCCATCCTTCTTGACCATATTTCAGTACTTCATCTAACAATCATTTTAGAATCCTATTTTTATCACACATCGAATTTCACCAATATCGGTTGAGAACTAACCGAGTTCCTTGCTAATTGGTCATATTCCAGAACTTCATCTAACAATCATTTTAGAATCCCATTTCCATCGTACCTATATGTCGAATTTCACCAAAATCGGTTGAGTTCCTTCCTAATATGCCATATTCCAGACCATAACTTCTTCGAAATATAATTTTGGAATACCGGTTGAGAAATAACCGAGTTCCTCCCTAATAGGCTACATTCCAGAACCTATTCTAAATATACAGGCAAGTTCCACCCTACTTAGCCATATTTCAGAACTTCATCTAACAATCATTTTAGAATCCTATTTTTATCACACATATCGAATTTCACCAATATCGGTTGAAAAATAACCGAGTTCCTTCCTAATTGGTCATATTTAAGAACTTGTTCTACAGATCAATTAGAATCCCATTTTCATCGTACATGTCGAATTTCACTAAAATCGGTTGAGTAATAACTGAGTTTCTTCCTAATATGCCATATTCCAGAGCTTCTTCGAAATATAATTTTGGAATCCCATTTCCACGAATTGCTCTTAATTAAATAAAGAAAGTTCTATAAATGATTTTTGGTTGAAGTTCTGGAATATGGCCATGTAGGATAGAACTTGGCTATTCCTTAACCTATTGTAATGCAATTCGACTTGTGCGTTGGAAATAGTATTCTAAAATGATTGCTAGATGAAGTTTTGGAGTATGGCCAATTATTATGGAACTTGGCTATTTCTTAACCGATTTTAGTGAAATTTAACAGGCGCAGTGGAAATGGGATTCTAAAATCATTTTTGGATAATGTTCTGGAATATGGCCAATTGTGCTGGAACTTAGCTATTCCTTAACCGATTGTGGTGCAATCCGACATGTGCATTGGAAATAGGATTCTAAAACCTTAGTTATTTGTATTTTTAGATAAAGTGCTGGAATGTGGCCAATTATTATGGAACCTGACTATTCCTTAACCGATTTTAGTGAAATTTGATATACACGATGGAAATGGGATTCTAAAATGATTTGTCGATAAAGTGGAATATGGCCATTATTATGGAACATGGCTATTTCTTAACCGATTTTAGTGAAATTTGACATAAGCGGTGGAAATGGGATTCTACAATGATTTTTAGATGAAATTCTGGAATAAAGCCAACTAGGATGGAATTTGGCTATTCCTTATCCGATTGTGGAAAATTAGATTCTAAAATGTGAACGAAAAATATACGTTACCCAGCAGTTGTTACTTGTTGTTAAGTTAGAAAATGACACGTACTTTTATGTAAATGCAAAGTATATAGAAAGCAATACAACGGGATGTCTGAGTTGGACATTGCTGAGTGCTTATTTTTTAAAGGGATATAAATGGGCTTGAATCTGGTTTCTGTTTCAACTATCTGCATTATGGTATTCGAGACCAATTTTATATGAAATCGATTTCTATAATTTAATATATTTTCTAAACTTTAATAAAAACATAAGACATTCTATTTCAACCGATTAGGGATTATTTTAAAATGGTTATTTGTAAATTCAAATGACCCTCTTGAAATATCGATTTTGATTGGTATCGTTATGCAAAATAAAAATCCCTGAGGGAGCTATTTGTGAATTGGATTCGAACGTATCCGGCTCTTCGAAGTTTAAGATTCGTATTTGTTTTAAAAAAGAAACGAATGAATCTGATTCAATTCAAATAAAAGTTCAATATTTTGAAGGCTCCAATACATTTGAATCGTATTCCCAAATAGCCCCCTGATTAACTTGAATATGAGTTATTATTGAAATTGAAATCAAATTTTTGTTTACCTATCATTCTCATTAGCTTATTCCATTTTTTTACTAATATATCTATAGTAACCCATCGATTATTAGTAGTGGGTCCGGGAATCGGGATCAAATTTTACAAAATTTAGGGATTTCCCAGGGTTTTCCGGGCTCTTTAGGTACAATTAATAAATATAACTTTAGCTTTCAAAATATGACATTCAATAAACTCAAAATGTCGACTTACTTCGGTCTAAAAAGACCAAAGTATTGAAATCCTGTCAAAAATGACGAAAAATTTGGTTGGTCCAAAACCACTTTTCTCGACGTTTTGAAAGTCCCTGAGTCTGAAAATGCAAAAAAAAAAAATGTCCGTCCGTCTGTCTGTGTGTCTGGAGGTCTGTGTGTCTGGATGTCTGGACTCTGGACCCATGGTATCTCGAGAACGGCTCGTCCGATTTGGATTTTTTTTTCGCCAATCTGTTTCTATGGTCAAGGCGGAGATTTGAAAAGCTTTTGGAGACTGTACGTCAAGGGGGTGGGGTACCTGCCATACGAATTGACCCAAAATACCTGCTTTTATAAATATTTACGATTTTTTTATATATGCTGATTTGATTATTGAATTTGGAATTGATTTGAAGGTTAAGTTAGGGGTCAATTTGCGGGTTGAGTTGAAGTTGAGTTGGAGTTGAGTTGGGGTTGCATTAGGATGTAGTGAGTAGATAATAAATTGTTTATATGATGGAACTTGCCTATTTATCAACCGATTATTATGAAATTTGACATGTGTGTTGGAAATAGGAATCTAAAATGTTTTTTGGATGAAGTTCTGGTATTTTAGAACGATTTCTGGATGAAGCTCTGGAATATGGCCAAGTATGATGGAACTTGTCTATTTCTGAACCGATTACGATGAAATTCGACATTTGTATTGGAAATGGGATTCTAAAATGTTTTTTGGATGAAGTTCTGGGATTTTAAAACGATTTCTGGATGAAGTTCTGGAATATGGCCAAGTATGATGGAACTTGTCTATTTCTCAACCGATTACGATGAAATTCGACATTTGTATTGGAAATGGGATTCTAAAATGTTTTTGGATGAAGTTCTGGGATTTTAAAACGATTTCTGGATGAAGTTCTGGAATATTGCCAAGTATGATGGAACTTGTATATTTCTCAACCGATTACAATGAAATTTGATTTGTGTGTTAGAAATGGGATTCTAAAATGAGTTTTGGATGAAGTTCTGGAATATGGCCAATTATGATGGAACTTGCCCATTTCTCAACCGATTACGATGAAATTCGGCATTTGTATTGGAAATGGGATTCTAAAATGTTTTTTGGATGAAGTTCTGGGATTTTAAAACGATTTCTGGATGAAGTTCTGGAATATTGCCAAGTATGATGGAACTTGCCCATTTCTCAACCGATTACGATGAAATTCACCATTTGGAAATGGGATTCTAAAATGTTTTTGGATGAAGTTCTGGGATTTTAAAACGATTTCTGGTTGAAGTTCTGAAATATGATGGAACCTGTCTATTTCTCAACCGATTATTATGAAATTTGATTTGTGTGTTAGAAATGGGATTCTAAAATGAGTTTTGGATCAGGTTCGGGAATATGGCCAAGTATGATGGAACTTGTCCATTTCTCAACCGATTATGATGAAATTCGACATGTGTAATGGAAATGAGATTCTAAAAGGAGTTTTGTATCTGGTTCTGGAATATGGCTAAGTATTATGGAACTTGCCCATTTCTCAACCGATTATGGTGAAATTCGACATGTGTATTGGAAATGAGATTCTAAAAGGAGTTTTGTATCTGGTTCTGGAATATGGCTAAGTATGATGGAACTTGCCCATTTCTCAACCGATTATGGTGAAATTCGACATGTGTATTGGAAATGGGAATCTGAAATGAGTTTTGGATGAAGTTCTAGAATATGGCCAAGTATGATGGAACTTGCACATTTTTCAAATGATTATAATGAAATTCGACATGTGTACTGAAAATCATGTTCTAAAATGATTTTTGGACGAAGTTCAGGAATATGGCCAAGTATGATGGAAGTTGGCTATTTCTTAACTGATCATAATGAAATTTGATATGTGTATGGAAATGGGAATATTTGATATGTGTGGAATATGGCTAAGTAGGATGGAACTTGGCTACTTCTTAACCGATTATGATGAAATTTGATGTGTATTGGAAATGGGATTCCAAAATGATTTTTGGATAAAGCTCTGGAATATGGCTAAGTAGGATAGAACTTAGTTATTCCTTACCCGTTTGTTATGAAATTTGACATGTGCGTTGTAAATGGGATTCTTAAATGAGTTTTTGGATACATTTCTGAAATATGATCAGTCCAACGATTAGAAGTATCAGTATAATTTGTTATACTACTTTCGGTATAAAGTTCTAGAATACGATTTTTCGTTTTAAATTGGATGCCTGTACCCATGTTTTTGAAGCTTTCGACCTGTTTGGCTGTTGTTGTATAAGTAAATATATGTAGGTTAAAATAGAAATCAATGATGTCAAAACTGTCACACCAACTTTATGATTGAAGATACCAAAGACCGAAGTTCTGATTACCTCGGGAGATTTCAGCCCTTTACATTTTTTTGTAACGTTTGCCAGAAATAGGCGAGACACTTTCGGATTCTGTTGAATTTGGCTAAATCGTATGATAATATTCTGTGGTTTCATAAAGTTGTATCTCCTTCGTTATAGAATATGATTTTGATTGGTCAAATTTTACTTTCTTCATAGAAGCCTTTGTGTAGTTGTGATGTGATTAGCTTTACTGAGACAACAAGTCAATTTCGACTAGAAACATATTCGATTTACTTTAAGTCTAATCATCAAGGTTATTGAAATATTTATTAAAAAAGGGCCCCTGCCAAAATTGCATAATTGGTGTACATGTCACTAATCCCTTGATTTACCAAATTTCCCAATAGGAATAGAACGAAAAGAAATTTCGATTTACGCACAATTTTTCGGAAACCGATAAATTCGTAAAGCGGGGTATTGGTGTAGTGGTGTTCATTAACACAAATATTATTGAAAATGCTTAAATAAAAAAATATTAATTAATTTATGTACCTAATACCAAATCATTTTAGTATTTTGATATCGTGAAAAACAGTAGTCACATATCACATGCTTATTTATTTAAACTCGTTTGTTGTGACAAATTAAAAACTGCGTGTTTTTCACTGCAAGATTGCTCGACTCCTAGATGGGTTATAATTGGTTCGGGAATTCATAAGTATTTTTACTTTTTCTTCTTCTTTTTGTTTCTAATTTTTTTGTCGGTATTTTTTATAACGTTGCCCAAATAGGATTACTTTTTTCCAATACTTAAATTACCAATAACTATTGTTTGAGAATTATTATATGCCAATGATGTTTAATTCTGCGTTCAAACGTATTATTACTACATATTTATTTTAGTTAATAAAATGGTGGAGTTTATTTTAAATATCTTCAACGTTTATGAGTCTTACTGAACATTGAGCAGAAACATAAAAATCTTAAAAAAGTAATATAATGGATGCTCTTAAAAGAGACGCCTCTAAGCCAGCAATAGAAAGTCGATACTGGAAAAAATATTTGTTGTAATTAAAATGTGATCTGAGCCTGAAGTCCACAGAAAAACTTCTAAAAATACCATAAATCAGTATGCAACCTATCTCGTAATAGATGTAGTTTGATCGACGTCCCGGTCGCAAGCCTAGCAGTTCTGCGAAAACGCGAAAGGCCCGCGATTTTCCTCAGATGTAATTAAATGTGTTAAAACACTAAACATACAAAATAAACGATGTTTCGTATGGTACTAATGTTAAACAAAACCGTTCCAATTTGGTAGTGGGGATTCCCGAAAATAAGTTGCTTCATGAAGCATTAAACATCATTTGGAACAGATCCAGAAGGTTAATGTTCTCAAATATCGATTAATCGTTGCACAACAAAATTTCTCAGCGAAAAAATATTGAACAATTCAAAGATCTGAACTAAATCCTACCTATTACGTTATGAGGCAATCATCGCAGCTAAATATTATACAAACAATATTTATTGAATTTTATGCTATCTAACCCTAATCCTCAAGGGTTGGTTTACTTTCATAAACGCATGCGAAGAATGAGTCTCCTCAGTCTTACACAGCTGACTAACAATGCTGAAGGAAAAATGCACCACTTAAGCTTTTAATTGTTAAAAACCAAATAATCATCACATAATATTTCTACAAAATTTAGAACTAGAATTGGATGGCCAGAATATACAAAGACCAAGTAGGTACCTTCTGTAAGTTATTGTATTAATCCCTTTATTAGGGAGATGGACATACAGTACTGAGAGACCTGCGTTTATTTCTATTTTTTACAACTAAGTCCTGTCCTAAATTTATAAGAAATATTTTGCTAATTGTCATTTATCGTTTTATTAATTAGCTTGCTGTAGCATTACAAACCATCCTTTCAATTCCCCATATAATAGCATAAAATAATATTTTGGTTGAATTTTTTCTTGAGCAAGGTTCATCTTTTGAAAACCAAAAACATTTAATTCATTAGGCTTTCACGCGTGGGAAGTAAATCATCTAGACGTGTTGATTTGTTAAAATCTAAAACAAGTGAAATACTATATTCAGCACTATCTGTGCCAATTCGAACCTACTTCATCTACTCACTAAATTTTCATTCCATATTTGTCAAGTTTAGATAGAAATTAGTGCTGGAAAGAAATTTTTCTCGAAATTGTTTTATTCGCACATCGGCAGTATGTATATTTCTTAACGACTTCCATGGCTGGTGGAAGCACCCCGCGATTATTGCGGCGGAGAAGGGCGCATACTAATATGGGTGCCAAATGACCGATTTTATTAATTGAAAAGGATTTTGTTTGTTTTAATAATTATTACTCAATAATGTGAGTAAATCGAAAGAGTTTAGATTGACCAAATAATTAGTGTAAAGTTAAATGCAATCAGTACGGGGGTTAAATTTGTTCTTCCGTCTTCTCCACATTTGCTACTTATTATTAGTTTACTTAGTAGCTAAAATAGATTCCATGACAATTGGTTTGTTTTGTAATAAACCTTTGTTCGATGGGTGTCCCACCTTAAAGCTATTAGCACCGTTTTCGATAAAATTGCTACATTCAGCTGGTAACCTATTTGTAAAAAAAGTTGAAAATTTTTCTATGTTCCGTCGTTCGTTTTGTAGTATTTTTAAGAGGAATAAACATGGCATGCAAAGTTTCGTAAGCTAAATCTAAGGATGCTGGATCTATTAAAACTTTCATTTTCTCGTTTACAGTCAGTCGAGTGAATTTATTTCTCTAATAAAATACAGTCGATTCCGCTTAATCGGTACACATCGGGACTAGTACAATTTGTCCCGATTAAGCGGCTGGCCCAATTAACCGAAGTTCCACAAAAATTACTTGGCTGCGGCTTTTAATTTCATCAACGATAGCAATTTTATTTTTTAGTGTCAAATCCTGTCTTGGCATCTTGGTAATGGTTATATCGATTCTCACTTTATACTTTAGACTCATGTTAATAACTAAATTTACGTTTAATTACTGAATTTATTTCAAAATTAAAATAAAAAAATGAAAGAACTTTACGTCTGTCCGTCTGTCATTAAAAATACGTCTGTATGGGAAGGGAATAATCTAAAACCTTAACCGAACCGAAAAAAGCTTTCTTCTTCTTCTCTAGTTTTTTACTTTTTATTATTTTTTGTTCTTTTAGTAAATTTTTTTCTATGACTACTGTCCCGATTAAACGAAATATTGTCCCGAAAAAGCGAAGTAAATTTGTGTTATTTGCTTGGTTTTGTTTCCGTTCCGATTTGTCCCAATTAAGCGGCTGTCCCGATTAACCGGTGTCCCGATTAAGCGGAATCGATTGTATTTGTTTTAAATTATTTAAATTGTTCATATCCTAGCATGCGAATTTTGCACAATGTCAAAAAGTTCCAAAAAGTGGGGACACTATTGGTTATAGATTGCGATTTCCTCTCAAGTAACCTAGAATTTTGTTTCCCCACAAATTTCATTTCTCTTCTTCATTCGAGCTATCCGGGCTGTGATGAAAACTCTCATGTATGCGTTATAATAACTGCGATCACAAATCTGCTGAATAAAATGACTATCATATTTTCACAATTGGTATCAAAATGAATGAGTCCTTATCAAAAATGTTTAGCCCAAAAAATGAATCCACAAGGACTTCTGGAAGGAGAAGATCGGCCCTGTACTCTCTGTAGTATTATTATTACCTTGATTTTATTTTTGAAATATATTTCTCATGATTTTAAATTTCTCGGTCAAATTTAGTATCGGCTGAACATGAATTTAAAAGAAAAATTATTTCTTAATCCAATGATATCAGATCATGATTTAATCTAATTTTTATTTCTTTAAATGTTAGTAAATACGATTTTGTTACTTTAACGGATTTTACATAACGATAACGAATTTAAAAAAACGCTTTATTATTTGTTATTCAGAGCTTATAGTCTATCACCCCTTTAATATAATATCGTCAGTGCTGGACACCCTATATTCCTAAAGTTCGCATTCCAATTTTTTTCTGAAACGCATGATATATCGAGAAGTAAGAATTCAAGTTAAATGGTATTGTTACAGATTATAAAACGTTTCATATTTTAAAAATTACATAGTATTTTACGACATACTTTTTATCCAAAGTCAATAAGAAAGCTTTAGTAATTATTCGATGATTGGGTTGCGTAAACCACTTGGTTATTAGAAATTTCATGAAGAATTCG
The DNA here is from genome assembly GCA_963556165.1 of Tipula helvola. NCBI lineage: Eukaryota > Metazoa > Arthropoda > Insecta > Diptera > Tipulidae > Tipula > Tipula helvola. The sequence goes on along the minus strand of OY744482.1, from coordinate 74,710,351 downwards.
TCAGTAAATTCATCGACTATCTTTTACTAAGCACAAAACTGAAAAAAATAATAATAATTTATTTTTGTGAATATCAACATTGAACCAAATTGACTGAATACGTTTTCCTACTCTAATCGCATGAGTCACTTGGAGTTACTCGACCATTTATAAATTTCATGCTGCTGTTTAACATTTAAAATTGTTTGGTAATTCTGATTGATCCAGGGGCTACAGTGCAATAAAAAATGACTAGCTAACATCAATGTGAATTGTTTTTTATGTGTTGATCTGCTAAGTTTTGATGATTGGGATATTATGGGTGCGCATAGCGCGTATAGAATTTCTGTTTTTTTTTTAAATTAATTTTTTGATTACACAATCTTATCCAAAATAAATCACAATGGCCCCTTTATAGATAAATATGTTTTTGGCCATATTTATTGTTTTTAATTTCGGTGGCTAATTGCTTCTTAGAATTTGATAAAACAAGACAATCATTTTAGAATCAATATTCGTGTCGAGATATCTACTATTTATTACTCATAAAAGGTTATTGCTGTTTTATTTCATGTGTATATTATTTTTTATGCGCCAGCCCTATAAATTCTAGAGTATTATTAATGCATAGGAAGACGTTCTGAAAAATTTTGTGCATACAGAATGCCTATTCAATATACACCTATTCGAAGATATTCGCAGTATTGACTTATATTCGTGTAATAAAATATGCACCCACCATAAAAATAAATTGTATAGTCTCCGCGTGTAGACAAAATTCCTTATCGCATATTAAAGGGTGACCAAAATTAAAATGTTAGTCACGCGATTAATAAAGTCGCATGCCTTTTAATATTATAATTACAAGACATTTTTTTTACGGTCGTTTAATAGATGGTATCGCTACGTAGATAATAGTTTTACTTAGAATACATTGGTTTACCTGACTAGTGTGTTTTTACATGTGTATATGTTTAAACTATGATAATTATTATATAGGAGAAGTGATAAGTTAGTTTTGAAATTAAGTGGATCATTATAGTTACAAGTTATAATCATATTTATTATATGATGATTATGATTATAACTATTAAATAAGACGAACATCGTTTATGATTTTCTTACCTTTATTTACTTAAGAAGAATATAATACTGTTTCACGAGATACGAAAATATAATTGCTTTGATGTGTGTAGTAAGTAGTAATTGAACGTGTAAGTTGTTAACAGGTAACATATATATAATTAGGTAAGACGATATGAACAGTAGTAATTAAAGTGATTTTTGGTGTGGTTATATATACTAAAACGTTTATGATTATTTGAGCATTTTATGTCATATTGGTTTTGTGGCATACGTATATGAATGGAAGCCTTTATCTCTTGAAAATTTAACTTTTTTTTATTATTATTATAATTGTTGTTTGTATAGCTGCCGGTTATGATAAGTTCGAGTATGTATAGTATGTATAAATGCCGCACGCTAAGTCTAATGTAAATCGCGTCGTTAAGATTTTTAGTCTCTCTTTAACGAAGGTGATTGATTTTTTACGTATGTTCTTCTATAAGTGTGTTTAACAATAATAATTATATATGCATAAATTATATATATGTATGTACATAAAAAATAAATAAACAATAACCTTTCAAAATAGTTGATAAATTATGGTAGTTACCAAATTTTTGTCTGCGCTTTACATTTCTTAAAAACATAATCGTGTTTAAGGAATGTCTGTTGTTTATTTATCTATCCAACTTGATTGTTTATATAGTTTATTGTCACATAAACTATGAGTTACGAATGAATAACAAAATAATGTTTAATGATGTGATAATAATTGTTAGTTTTGATTTTTACTTGATATTTTTATTTAACATATTGTATACAATGGTGGTATTGGTAAGGGGGCCCCCGGTCGTTACAGCATATTTCATTACGGAATATGACAAAACAGTATATTTTTAGTACGATATGCTTCAGTAAGACGTAAGGTTTACTACTATGTAGCCCAGGAAAAGCACACATTTAAACTAAGGAAAATTCCTAGAGCGAGGTCTCACCATTTTTAGATTGGAGCAGGTATTATCCAAAAAAATCACTCGAAAAATGCATTGGTTTTCGAGAAAAGCCAAAAAATTCGTTATTTTTCCGGTATTTTAAAACATAACAAAATGATTAGATTTGTCGAGTTGTTGCCACTGAAAAGCTATGTTTATGTATTTTTTACAAATTTCTACTTTGATTACAAATATTTTAAAAATCAAAAATATTGATCTAAAAAATAATTCTGGTTTTCTTGCTTTTTGGCTGATGTAACACACGTTAAACAAATTATTGAAAAATTCTTCAATTTCGAAGTACCTTGCCAATATTCGGAATACATTTCATAAATTTCCCTACTTTAGAATAATGATGAATAAAGTTCCATTCTATGTCAAGCAAATCAACACGGCGACTGGAGCTTAGTTTTCTAGCATTATTTAAACGCTTAAACAAATTTGTATAGGAGATACAAATACTCGTTGACGGCCAGCGGATATAATCTTACAGTATGTAGGAGCCTCTATTTTTTGTGAATCGGAAGGAATTTATTATTCCAGACATTAAAACATCGAACAACTGTGGAGCAAGTGGTGTATCGTTTTCTGCGATTTCTTCAAATGTTGGATACATTGTAAAATCGTACATAGTAGATTGAATATATATGATATTGTGCAAAATTATCCTCATATAGTCATCCCATAAGGAGTGAGTTGATGAAATTTCAAAAGACTTGTTCCTCTATTAACTCTTTCATTTCACTCTTTTACTTGTGATTAATCTTCGTCCAAATAACAAATTTCAATCTCAATAGATCATATTTTCCGCAAGAGGCAGCACAGCACGATCAAAAAAAAAGTACAGAGCGTTTTCCGAAAAGGGTAGCCCGATTAAATAAAAAGTACAGAGCGTTTGCCAGTAGATGTCACTATACAATCAAAAAATATTATGACGTTTTTCAAAAGGGGAGAGCCAAAATCAATTTAATTATCACGTATTAATAATAAGTATATTGCTTTGGTAAAAAAAGATTAGATTTAGGTTTGAATTTAAAATTTCAGAAAGCAACCAGCAAAGATTTATTTTTGAATTTAATTTTTGTTTGATGTGTTTCATATGAAGCAAATTCTAGTGGTAGGTATTGAAACTAAAAATCGGATTTGATTTAAGTAAACTCAAAAAATAATTGGATTTAGCTGAATCTTTTTTGGATTTATTTAATGCAATTGTTGTTGTATTTTTTTGTAAATTTACCAAAGCAATACACTTATAAATCACTTTTATAACGAAAATATTTTTGTTTATGTTTACTTAAAAATGTCATACAATTTTTGACAGCAAATATTTAGTGACACCATTATGTGAATGTTCGCGCCAGTGAAAAAAAAAATAAAAAAAATTATGTGAATGTTGCTTATGCTTTCGGAGTTTTCCGAAAGATGGTAGCTCTTGCGGTTTAAGAATATTTGACATCATGATCATGTTTAATGATCTAGAAGAGAATTTTTTTTTTTTTGCTTTTCTTATTCTCTATTTTCTCACTTACTTTAAAGAAATGAAACCAAATAAAAATAAAAATATTCAAATAGTATTGATCTGATCGTTGAGATTTTCGAAATGTTTTGTAATTTATAATATGATACCTAATGCAAATCACCTATTTTAATTTGTGAAATTAAATAACCACCATGAGTCTTTACATAACGAGTTGAAAATATTCCAAATTCAACGGGTAAAACTAAATTAAATTTTTTTTCTAACTCTTTACTCACATGTAAAATAATGAAAATACAAAAGAAGCAAAAAAAAATTCTGTGACGGTTAACAGTAAGAATAGGAAGGAATCAAGGAATAAATACATAAATATAATATACCATTACTATTTTTCGTTTTGGACTTTGTCAGGTGAATCTGCCGACATTAATTACCATGTCGCGGAAGATTGGTTTGAGAGGTTGCCTGACATTTTAAAAGATTACGCCTCCGAAAATCAGTTTAACGCTGGTGAAACAGGTTTTTTAACGACTATGGTTATCGGTCATTAAAAACGCCTAGGAGCGTTTAAAAAACAAAGCATACAAGTTAAAAATTTGTCGGTGCATTATTGTCACAAGACAAAGGCTTGTATAACCACTAAGATATATAGAATTTAAAACTTTCATAGTTAATGTAATTTGTTTGTTGGTGATTAGAAGCTAAAAGTTGAGTTAGATTTTTAAAATTAAGGGTTGTCCTTGACATTTCTTTAAATTAAGCATGCCTTTCCTCATAACGCATTATCCACGTATTTGGTAAAGTATCCATTTTGTGAATAATAGAGTAATTATGAAGTGCTAAATGATGCTAAGAATAACGTTTGCCCAGGAAATTTTGCAATAAATGCTTTATGGTGTTCTGTAATTAACGTTTTAAGTATATCAGTTGTTTATGTTGGTTATTTTAATGAAGAGTACAATAACATAAAATTTATTAAGAAATTCGGAGTTAGCTTTTTCAATAAAATCGTGAAGCAACATTGGGAAATAATTTAAGTGAACAACAAAACTGCGATGCCATCTGTTTCAAATTTTTAGTCTTGCTCTCTAAATTGATTAATGGTGGTATGTTGGAACGATCAAGATATCCAAAATTAGCACTTTTGATTCTTTTATTAAAATCGTCCGCGGAAATTAATTTTTACTCGTTCGTTAAATATAAAAAAGATAATTATAGTTCATGCTGCACAATGCATTCCAAAATGTCGGGCAATTTTATTGAAGGTCATTTAGAGCAAAATTTTTGGAGGCCAACATCTAGATCAGGAACGTAAACATTATAATCGTTCCCATTTCGCAATAATTCTGCTTTAAAAGTTAATGATTTCTCTAAATATTTTGAATGGGTTCTACAGAAACGACAAAAATAATTGAATTGAATGACCCATGTAATCCATATAAACTGTTAGCCGAAAGGTAATCGTGACTTAAAGAGAATATTGTGCCCTTGTTATTGATAAAATCTCCTTTATGGTGATCGGAAATACCTTTTGTTTCGAGTTTTTTAACATCGTTTACAATTGGTTCTAGAAAGAGATCGTTACCACTTACCACATTGTTTTCCAACAGTATTATAAACAGCAATCAAATGAATATTTTTAGCAAGCTATTGTTCTGATAATATGACATTTAGAATTGTCAAATAAAATGCAAACATTTTCTGAATACCCGTTTTGCTTTCTAATGGATATAAACCACTTCGAATTCATCACAGTATATGTGTAAATGAAAACTCGGGCTAGATGAAAACAATTTGTTTTACTTAGGTAATTACATTGCGTGTCATGAAATGTATTACTGTCACCAGGGTAATTTTCTAAAATTTTCATTTTCGCAATGAAATTTTATTGTTTCTAAAATTGACACAAAAGAAAATCTATTGGTAAGATGTTGACAATCTTTAACGTTTCATACCCTATCATTGCATTATTGCTTACACAGTAACTGAATTACTAAAATCATTGTGCAAGTTTTAATCTATAGTATCTAACACCCTTGACAGACTGCGATTTATTAAATCCGATTTAGCTAAACTCGTTTTAAATTACGGTTAATACACTTAAACTGTTATTGTTTTCATAATATTTGTAAAACTAATACACTCTGATTATATCGTTTTTGTCACTAAACTCAATGTAAAGCATAAATACAATACAGTAAATCTAACTACGGCAAATTTCGAAAATTTACTAAACCGGATTTATTAAACCATAGTCTGTCTAGGGCTTAAGCATTTTGAAAATTGTTGTTTAAATGTTGCTATTATAGCTAATATATGCTAATCTTCAATATTAGAGATGAAATTATAAAGAAGAAATGAATTACAGTTTTAAAAATTGTTAAATTCAACAAAATTGGCGATTAATTTGACTAAACCACATTAGTTTTAAAATTAATTTTAAACATTTTGCATACACGTTTTGGTCATTTTACAAAAAAATTAAACAAGGTTGCCACGGAATGTAAACATTAGTTGTCTTCCAATGGGACAAATATTTAGTACTTTAGCGTAGGTATCGGAGCGGAAATTTTAATAACACACGAAAAACATCTACACCATCGATTTAGTATGAAAATCTGCGAGTAGATACAAGTGATTGTGTGTAGTTTGCTCAGGTCAATAGAGCAACTCAGCTAATAATAAGCAATTAACCCAATTTTGAAAAGCAATTGATCATAGTATTGCTTTATAGTCGAGCTACGTATAGTACATGAAAAGTTGCTCTCCTAAGTTTTTATTTAAGTTTTATTTATATGGATTTTGAAATGAAATAAAGTTTTTATTTTTATTTTTTTAACTTTAACCATCATTTTTAGTTGTTTTCATAAATATTGCGTATTTTGGTTGAAATCTTTTAACCTTGGCCACCTTTACAAGTTAGACATTTGTTTTAGAACCAAGAGTGCCCAACTTAGGCAGGTCCTACTATAGGAAAGATAATTTCATTTACTGTTCAAAACATACCAACAAAATGGAAATCAATTACAACGTTCTTACCGATATAAAAATTTTTCTTGTTACACAACGGTAATATTCGCGTGGAACTAACCTAAAAGTAGTGATACCTTGCTCTAGGTATTTGTTTAAAATCTCCATAGGTCCTATGTGTAATTTTCTTGGACTCTATGGCGTACGGTTCACTATGGCATAAGATACACTCCCGCATACTAAGCTTGGTATATTTTATTTTATTAAATGATGATAAAAATCATTTTAAAATCCAATTTCCATCGTACTTCATCGAATTTCAACATTAATCGTCGCATTTGCAAATAATATTTTGGTTTTGAAATACAGTAAGTCCTCGACTTACGCGAATTCGACTTAAGTACCATATACGTGAACTCATAATTATATGATTTACCTTCGGAACGAATTAATTACGTAAGTTGAGGACTTACTGTAATTATTCAAAATACAAGTAAATTCAAAAAATTTGGATGGTGGTATATCTAAGAAACAAGGACGTTTGTGACGCTAATTGTTTTTCATTATGTCTTTAGCGGATGGTTTTGGGTATAAAACAGCGAAGGGCCGTAATTTCGTATGTTTGTGAATTACGATATATGTATTTTGAATTTTTCAAGAGCTTTATTTTAGTAAATCGTTTGATGGTTTTTTATTTTTATATATATATATATATATATATATATATATATATATATATATATTGGATTTATCGAATTGCAACCCTTCAAAAATCACAGTAACTCTTAAGTAACCAATCTTAAATAACCAATCTCTACTATTTTGTCCCAAACCCTTAAAGTTTGAGTGGAAAATATCGGCTCAAAGTTCTCATTTCTGGGATAAAAACAATAAAAAATTCTGTTTTTTTTTAGGTATTTTCACTTCGCCGTACAAAATTTTCAGTTAAATCATATTTCGATTCTAATTTTTGAGATATAAATTGTGAAACAGTGCAGTGAGATATCAGTTACAATTGTTTAAAAAAAAATAGTTTGAAAATTCATAAGTTAAGCACCTGATTAAATACACTATCAATTATCTTACACATATAAACATAACCCTTCACTTTGGCTAGAACCACCTAGAACTCATTACGTCAACCAGGAATGTCCTAAATCAAGAACGAAACAGCAAGCAAAGAAGAAATCAAAACTCACCAAATTCACAACTAATTTTTTTTTAGACGTTTACGTCTTTGTCTGTTTGCTTTCGTGAAGTTGACGTCGACGTAATTTCGGTGGGATCCGCTCGAAACTCGATATTTCAAAACGCGATATGACGAAACGAGATATTTCAAAACGCGATATTTCAAAACACGATGTGGTACAAAACGCGATTTGGTACAAAATATTTCAAAACGCAATGTTTCAAAACGCGATATTTCAAAACGCGATATTTCAAATCGTGATATTTTACAACGCGATATTTCAAAACGCGATGTATGTATAAGCAAATGCAATTTTAAAATTATTTTTGATAACATTTTGGAATGTGAATATGTGGAAAGTGATTAGACTATTTTTGGTGAACTAAAAATGGTGAAAGTTTTTTAAAATATATTTGAATTCAAATTTTTGACTATTTTCTTAACGAAATTCAAATTATAGATAGATATTATAGATTTATTTAACAATTTTGCTTAAACAATAGAAAGTGTTTTAAGAATAATTCACCATTTTGGCCAGATGTGTTTTATTTTTGTTTATGGGGCTAGGTATATTTTTGTTCGTACCGTGAATATTATACCTGAAACTAGCAGGCTGTAAAGTGAAACAGAAACCCCAAAATACAAGTTAAAAATAAACTTAATTCTTAAAATGGGGTAAAAAATGATTTTAGAAAATTTCTGGAGGCGTAATTTTTTTAAATTCTTGTTTTGTTTGTTGATTTTCCTTTAAACCTTCACCTAACAGAATTTTCCTCCAATTGGTAGAATTATATTTAATTTACTTAAATTTCGCTTCACCTATTGGAATTTTTCTTCAGTTATCAGAGTTTTCTTCCGGGAGCGTATCGAAATCTTAATTCTCAAAATCATACACGTGAAGTTTTTCCTAAAAGACAAAACAAATATTTTAGGATTTTTTTTAGGAAAAACTTCACGCGTGTATGGAGATATGTGAAGTATTTCCTATTCCTAGATAAATATGAAAGTGTTAGTGTAAATAATACATAACATTCATATTAAACAGAAATTTAATTTTTTTATTCGTTTATTACGTTTCTTGCTGTAAAAAAATATTACTTATAAAACATTAATACGTTATATTAGGTGTTCAAGTAGAGACTTGGCTTTTTTTGGTCAAATTCAACTTTATTGAAAATATACTTGTTATACACAAAGGTTAATTATCGAAATATTCACCATTGCTATCTCTGATACTTTTACATCTATTTGGTAGTTGATGGATGCCCTCGCGATAGAAATTTGTTTGTTTGGAGTTTGTTTTACTGCACCTGGACGTGGATCGTCCTCAAGACTAAAATTGCCGCCACGAAATCTTGCAAACCACTTTTTTTACTGTTGAATGACTCACAGAATGTTCACTTAAAATTCGAATTAATCAATTCCATAGCATGAGCAGCATTTTTTATTCATTTGAAAACAGAATGGAATGTAATGACGTAAATGTTGCTATCGACACTCATCTCTTAAAATTGATGATCACGGAACGACAGCTTGTAAATGACTCAAACTGTTGTTTTGGTTTCAAAAACTGTAACAGAAAAAATAATTTTTAAAAATTCTATGATCCCACGTACTATAAGGAAGTAATTAGGACTAAGGACGTAATTATAAGGATTAACGATTTTTGAATATTGTATAGAGAATTATCGTATATCAAGTTTCCCGGAATTTTCCTGGTGTTCCTAAGCACCGGCCATTCTAAGGGAAACTTATTTTGAGTTGGTCATGATCTGCTCTAACAGAAAATATATGAATTTTAAAAAATTCTGTGGTCCCAGGCGCAGAAAGATGGATACAACTGTGGTGTCTATGTCATATATGCTGCAGATTTGGTTGTAAACAACATCGCAAACATTCATTCCGAGGACGAAGAAATTAATAAAGCTGCACTTGAAGAATATCGTCGAAAAATTAAGGGCAGTTTTACTCAAAACTCAGAATCCATGGAAAGCAATTGTTTTTACTGTTTTGGCAATATAGAACACGAAACCGTTCAATGTGCTTAATGCAAAAGATGGATTCATGCGGAATGTGCACCGTTCCTTTCTTTTAATAAAAGTCTTTGTATTATTTGTAAAACTTTAATCGAAAATTAAAACAAATTTATAATAAACGTGAACCAGTTATTTATTTTATACACACCTTGCCCAAAATTCAAGCATATTGAATGTACGAGAATTCTGTAATATCAATATAGTTGAACGCGTTTTTTGTATAATTATAATTTGTATACTTGGCTAAATTATAGACCATCTTTAGTTTAAAATATTTTTATTTATAAAAGATGAGTCGATATTTTGGCCTTGTAGACAATTATCAAGACAATTTATAAAAATTATTAGAAAAAATAAATAAATTATTTTTCAATACAAATTACCATAACTAATAACCGCATACCAATAACCAAATTATTTAGGAACTCCAGGAAAATTCCGGGAAACTCGATATACGATAATTCTCTATAGAATATTTAAAAATCGTCAATCCTAAGTGCCTGGGACCACAGATTTTTTTAAAACTCATTTATTTTCAGTTAGAGCAGATCATGACCTACTGAAAATAAATTTCCCTTAGAATGGCCGGTGCTTAGCAGCTCCAGGAAAATTCCGGGAAACTCAGTATACGATAATTCTCTATAGAATATTCAAAAATCGTCAATCCTAAGTGCCTGGGACCACAGAATTTTTTAAAATTGATTTATTTTCTGTTAGAGTAGATCGTGACCTACTCAAAATAAGTTTCCCTTAGAATGGCCTGTGCTTAGAAACTCCAGGAAAATTCCGGTAAACTCGATATACCATAATTCTCTATTGGCGACTCCCATCAACTGTAGTCGGCGTTGGTTTCTATGTAAGCAAAGGGGACGTATATTGTCAAATTCAACTATTTGACAGTTCTAATCCCCCTTGTTGTATGGTTAAATTTTGTTCATATTGTTTCCACCAGATGTCAGCTACTTTGTTGCAAGTCGCGAATAGAATATTCAAAAATCGTCAATCCTAAGTGCCTGGGACCACATAACTTTTTAAAATTGATTTATTTTCTGTTAGAGCAGATCATGACCTACTCAAAATAAGTTTCCCTTAGAATGGCCGGTGTTTAGGAACTCCAGGAAAATTCCGGGAAACTCGATATACGATAATTCTCTTGTGTTATATTTTCTACTTATAATTCTACTTCAGCTTACAAATTGCAAGGAATAAAAAAAAATTATTATTTCTTATTGCGTAGTTTGGAATTTATTCGCTAGTTCGCAGTTTTACTAATACTCTGAAATTTTTATTTGTTGTTGTAGTTTTTTAGGAATATCTCTGAGTTTTAGGAAAATGTTCACAATCGTTCGAAATCTTACTTTTATCAAAATCTTACTTTGTGATGAATCTCACTTTCTTGAAATCTACGATTTCGATTAGCTCCCGTTTCCCATATTCCAATTTTGAATTTTATTTTATTTTAAATTAAAATCTTCCTTCACCAAAAGGGGCGGCCCTTCGTTTTCCCCATGAAAATCTCCATTTTTGAAGAAAGTAAGATTCGTCAAAAAGTAAGATTTTGAAAAGTAAGATTTTGTAAAGTAAGATTTAGTATCCAACCCTTTTCTTCCGCTTTACAGAATTTCCCGTCACAAATCTATCTTTTATTAAATAAAGTTATTTGCTAATAGATGGAACAAATTTTCTACGAACATCAACAATTAGCAACGTAATTAACTAGTTGGCTTAATAATTCGCCGATTTTTTATTTTAAGTTTATAATTATTGTTTTAATTCCCTTCTTTACTGATTATTTTGTTTACGAGGATATGTTGGGAAATTCAGATTTTAATTTTAATTTTTATTGTTGTTTTTAGTTTTTTACCGAACTACATTATAGCAGATGATTTTTGCACTTATATTTTCGGTTAGTATCCACTTTTCAGTTTTGTGGTTACTTAAAAAAACAACTGTTGAAGTATTGAAGTACAACTGTGGCACTATTCTGGTTTTCCCGGGGAATTGCGAATTGGGAATTGTTTTATTGTCAGTTTTTAGTGTATATTGGTTTTCTTTTTTCGAAAGCATACTGAGCGATTGGCATTTTGTTTTGGGGAAAAATAATTCCCAGCCAAATTTTTAGGGAAAATAAACAACAAAATTGCTATGTAATCGAACTATGTTTCCCCAAAATCTAGTATGCTTTGGAAAACAGAAAACCAAAATACACTAAAAACTGACAATAAAACAATTCCCAATTCGCAATTCCCCGGGAAAACCAGAATAGTGCCACAGAAGCTAAAATTTATTTATTACTTGCCAATTATTTTAGAAATAAAAACAATCGTGAATTTCTAATGTTGGGCTTTTCCATGTTCGTTATAGAAAATAATTTAGGTAAACATAAATGAAAATTGTCGGAAATCTTATAATTTTCTAAAAAATAATGAAGTTTGATTCTGAACTTTATTCAATTTTGAATGAATGATGTTCACAATTTTAAGTTAATAAACTTATTTTAGGATCCCTTTTCCAAAATACTTATCGGATTTTATCTTAACCGATTAACAAATGGCCAAGTTTTAAAATATGCCATTTGAAATATGCCATAGTGTACCATATGCCGTTTAAATCATAATCGACTAAGAAATAGCCAAGTTCTATCCTACTAGATTTGGCTACATTCCAGAATATAGTCAAAAAATCATTTTAAAATGCAATTTCCACCGCACATAACGACTTTCTTCATAATTGGTTGAGAAATAAACAAGTTTCATCCCAATTGGTCAAATTCCAGAAATTTGTCAAAAAAAATTTAAAAAATTACCGCGTTTTGAAATATCTATAAGTGTTTTGAAATATCGCATTATGTACCACATCGCATTTTGAAAAATAGCGTTATGAAAAATCGCTTTTTATACCATATCTCGTTTTGTACCACATCGCGTTTTGAAATATCGCGTTTTGAATTATCGCGTTTTGTACCGTATCACGTTTTGAAATATCGCGTTTCAAATGGGGCCCAATTTCGCCGCATTATCAACGTGTCAATGTCAACAACAATAATTGACGCGTCTACCCCACATCTCTGAAATATGTAATGTACACGTAAAGGAAGCAAGACGGAGGAAAAGAAAAAAATACACTTGTGTTCTGTTGGTAGTTGTTATTTAAACTGAAAAATTCACTAAACCCGTTTTATTAAAACGCAGTCTATGTAGCCCAAGATATAGAGACTTAGTAAGTGATAATTCAAATATTTTGTAATTCAGGTTTCAAGATTTTTTAAGGGGTAACCAGCGACAAGTCAGTAAGAATCCTTACAGAATTTGACGATATTATTTCCTTACAGAATATTTGACATATCGGCCACCGAATCCGTAATAACTGACAAATCCAGTATTAAAATTGTAATGTGAAAGGAAAATTATTATTTTTAAGCGAAAAGTTCTCAAAAATAAGCTGGTTTGTAACATGCACTTTCTACATATCACATTCTTACTTAAAGTTGATACTGACTCGCTGGTTCCTCCGTGAGTCTCCATAGAACTTGCTGCGATTTGCTAGTATCTATTATTTGATTTTGCTAAATGTGGAGTATAAATGGTGGATTCACAATTTACGATTTCCTTCGCAGTAAATTTTTAAACTAAAAATTTGATTCTCCAAAATATACTTCCTTGCTCAAAACAATCTGCTTTCGTAATTCGATATTTTAAAATTAAAAATTTCATTATACAATTCTGTAGTGAGATTCTTTATCTGATAAGCAAGCTCTAGGCATGTGTTTCTTTATTTGGACATGCTAATTTCCACAAAATACAAATGCTGCTCGAATCATTGCGGAGCTGAATTTGTCCGTAGTTTAGTCTTTCGAGCGATACATATTGTTGTAATTTGCGTATTTAATGATTTACGATAAACCCCACCACAGGACCATTCTCAATTGTATACTTACAAAATTATATAACCTGAACAAAAAATACAAATATGTATGTATATTATATAGTATATAAGACAAAGAATAAACCAAAATTAATTAAAAATAAGAAAATCTTTAAAGAAAACAACATAACTGAATAAAATAAAAATATTTTAAGATTGATAATGCAATTACTCAGTGATTCTTAATAAATTTAATGATTTTATTTGTGTTGTTACTTAAAAGAATTATAAAAGCAATGGGAATAAGAAGAAAACGAATATAATGTGATTCACAAGACAATGTTTGTATTTCAGATTTCTTTAACCCAAACATTCTTCGAGCGCATTGTTGCTGGTTCATACATACATATTTTCATTTTCTTTTCTTAAAGAAAAGAAAAAAAAAATTTAATTGATTTTCGTTATATTTTGTTACATAATAGCGCTGCTGATGATGGATTGAAATTTGAAATACTTAAAGATCGATATGTATTCTCGCGCCGCAAGATATTCATTGTTATGTATGCGTAAACAATTTACTTATTTAGATTAAGATGTGTGAACAATTTATGAAGATTGATCGATTCGATGTATATGATGGAATTTTCGCGCTATACATGTGAAGACAAGTTAACGATTTGCCACCGCACGATCACCAGATCAAATACATATAATATTTTTTCTGTTTGCTGTGTAAATTGCACTCGTGTTAACAAAAGTAACATGTGCGAACAATTTTAATTGCCAGAAAATTGATTTAACTGCGATATTATAATAATTTAATTTTTTCGCCTTCTCGACTTTGTTGTAAAAATTTTAAAATGTTTCATGAAAGTATATAATAAAATAATATTTTGTGAGGAAACTAAAAAACTGTCTAAATATTATTGCAATTAAATTATATATTGCACACAAAATAAAACATTTGTTAACGATTTGTGCCTCGGCTCTCGTCTAAATATTGAGGTCAGGAAAAACAAAAAAAATTGAATCATGAATCATAATGTATGTGAAAATTTAGTAGTGCACAACCACTTAATATTCAAAGTGCGCGTGTGGGGGAGGATCGGTACACACAATCAGCTATTTTCAAAGATAAGACTAATCATCTTCTCATCACTTTATGATGATTACAATATTCGTATGTGTGTTAGATATTATCATACATATGAATTCTTTTTATCTCTCCTTACAGCAATTATAAACGATATTCATTTTAATTAATTTGGGGTTTGTTTTATTGATACAATAAAATCACTTTCGAATGAATTTAATTTTTCTTTCATTTTTTTTCTTCTACAATCTAAACATATACTCGTATTTTCATTTGGTTTTGGTATCATTTTACGACTCGTAGACTTTTATTAAAAGGAGGAGATATACATGATAATAAAATTAGATAAATAGACTAAAACTTTGCAACTCCTACTTTTATTAGTTTATTACTACATATACACATTTTTTATCAGATCAAAACAATCAAACACAGAGAAAATATTTAGTTTAGTACATATAAGCATATAAGGTGGTTAGTTTTGTGGTGGATATAGTGTTGTTGCCGCCCGTTCACCAAACTACAAAAATTTAATTTAATTTACTAAAAATGTACAAAGAAGTTCGATATCGTCGTTCAAATCTTTTAATAATAACACCAACAATTCAACTAACTTTATTAAAAATAAAAAAATCGTCGTCTAATCAAAATGTATTTAAACAATTCATTCATTAGTTCTAATTACTAGTTTTCATTTCTTAGGTCGAGATATTGAGAACAATACAAATTACAAAGTAAATTAACAATTTTCTTTCAATATAAAAATGATGACATAAAGCCATCAGCGTAATTAAGAAAAAAAAAATGAAAAATAAAAAAAAAAATTTAAAAGAAAAATTTTATGAATTTGCTGTATATGTACAGTTAATTAGTTACGATGGGGGTGATAGATTATTATGTAATTAGTATTAGTATTATTATGTGGGTTATACAAATATTTGTGGGTAAATTTTATTTATTAGAAGATTTCCGTTTCGGAAATTTTACATATTGCGGCTTCCAAATACATAATAAAACACTGCGGATAGATTTTATAATTTGTGTCAATGTTGTAATTTAGTAAACGTTCTAAACCACAACCAGCGAGAAGTTTATCTATAGTCTATAAATTTGTATTTCTAATAAAATTAAATTTCTAATCTAGTAGAGTAGTTTGAGTATTTCGTTTAATTAAAATTATAAAATATTTAAAACGTTTTAAAGTTTGTTGAAAATAAATGAAACATGTCTGAGTCTAAAATATGTTGAATTTTATTTAACAATTTCTTCCAATTTTACATATTTGCAAAATACAGGGAATACCCGATTTATTTAAGAAATGCCTAAAATCAATAAAACATCACTTTCATTTATCCGAAAAATTATCCGAGCAAATTAAAATTATGCGTCCAATTTTATTTAAAAATTTCGTCTTATTTTATTTGCAAAACACGACAAATTCTATTTATCTAACGTTTAACATAATTTGTAAATGATTACAAAATTGCTGAAAATCAAGTGAGATTTTAAGTGAAAATGTTTTATGGTATTTAATTGGAATGATCCCCTTAAAGGTTTTACTAAAGTTCATGCACACTATTAATGCTTGATTTACAAACCAAAAAACTAACAACTACTAACAGAACCCAAGTGTATTTTTTCTTTTCCTTCGTCTTGCTTCCTTTACGTGTACATTACGTATTTCAGAGATGTGAGTCGACGCGTCAATTCAAACTCGTTCAAGTATTCTATGAAAAATACAAAGCGATTAGCTAAAATTTAGGTGACATACTGCGATTAAACTCGAAAAATTCACAAATCGGGTTTATTAAACCAGTCTGTCAGAGGTATGACCATAGTAGTCAACCTGCATTTTAGCTTATTTAATTAGGAGTATCTGATCGAGTTTAGCTAAATCGGAATTATTAGACCGCTAGGGTATTATACCCTACACACACAAAAAAATATTGCGGTGTGAATGGTATTTTATCCGAAAAAAACTTTATTTTTTATCCAATAGTACCATATTAACTCCGCAAGATCGGGTACAAATTTTAAAATATCCAAAAGGATCGAACAGTATACTTTTGCACCGTTCGGAGTAAACGCAAAAGTTGTCAACAGCGGATTTTTTAAAAAGTACTTCCCAGAGATTATTTTCGTTCTATCGGAGTAAATATTTACACCGTTTGGAGTTTTCGTGAAACAGTAAAATTGTAAGAGATTTTGGCTGTATTAGTTAAATTCGCTAAAGCAACCTGCATATTCCTTCTGTATAATAGAATTTAAATTGTGATACAATCAGTCTAGTCGCAGCGGCCTGATGAGAAGATTCAATTCTCTTACAATCTTCGGAACATATTAAAATCATATATGTACATTAAAATAAAATACCAATGGGATAAAAACCATACAATCAAAAAATGTGCGGTGTTAATTGGTTTTTTATCCGAAAAAGTATTTTATTTTTCTGCAACTGAATATATTTTATAAAATTAAATACGCATCAACGGATAAATATTTTTATCTATCCGAAAAGATAAATTTTTATAAAAACTCTTTTTGGATTTAATAAAATGCACCTCTAGGTGTTTTCCTAAAGATGAATGTTTCTGTTTGGGTTTTATGCGGTGTAAAAGTTTTTATCCAAATCTATTTTATACCATTTTTATTATAATATCCGATTGGATTCAAATTATAAATATCCGATCGGTGGGACACTATGTAACACCGATTCGGTGTTGTGGTGACCTTTTATTTTTTTGTGTGCAGCGTTGCCAGACAGCGATTTAATAAATCCGATTTAGCTAAACTCGCTATAGGTACTCTATGAAACAAAACGCGACTAGCAAAAATTAGGGTTGACACACTACAGCTAAACTCGAAAAATTCACTAAATCCGATTTATTAAATCGCAGTGTGTCAAATAGACAGACAGCGGTTTAATAAATCGGATTTAGCTAAACTCGTTTCAGTAATCCATGCAAAAAAATGCGTTTAATTAAAATCTAGGTTGACATACTGCAACTAAGCTCGAAAAATTCACTAAATCGGTTTTTTTAAATCGCCGTCTGTTTAGGGTTTTAAAGCATTGTCAGACTGCGGTTTAATAAATCCGAATTAGTTAACTCGATCAGGTACTCTATGAAATAAAACGTGATTAGCAAAAACTGCAATTGAGATACTATGACAAAACTCGAGAAATTCACTAAAACAACTAATAAACCATTGAATCGCTGTATTTCAATGGTATTGGCTGTTAGCTTATACTCGAGTTTGTTAAATTCCTATATTGCTACGATCATAATTTTCTATTCATTTTTCAATTACAGAAATCTTAATCCTCCAAATTTCAAAATGTTATAAATTTCTTAATTTCTAATTTCTCGAATTATTTACTTCCTAAGTTAAAGCATCACTACATGACATATGTAAATACAGACTTTTCCAACAAACAGATATTCAATTTATGAATAAGTGACTCTGTATAATGCCTCTTGTATTATTAATATAAATTTGAATATAAATGGAAAAGAACTAAAAGATCAGCGCCAAATTCACCAGATTTAAAGGCGCCCCACTCTTCAATGGCTCGTCACGCCATCAGTCCACATTCTCAAGTGTGAAACCTCATTCACAGTCATTACATGTATGCTGAGTCGGCTGTCAGTTTTCAATGCCATGAATAATATTGAGTTATTCATACTAAATTCAACGCGAGTCAACATTTTAGACCAGTTCGAATGTTGTATCGGTTCACTAAATTTATTTAACATTAATTTCAAAATACTATTAACACGTTTAACCTGACCATTGGCTTGCGGGGATGCAATAACAAAACCCTTCAAGTGATCAATATTTCGGTCTAATAAAAAAGCATTCAAGTCTAATGATGTGAAACAAGTAACCCGATTGCTTACGATGTATCTATAGGTCGACTATAATATTCAAAATATTTACTTAAGGCTGTACACACTTCTTTTGTGTTATGGTAGAATTTACTGAATACAATTTTGCATATTCAGTGAATACATCCACCACCGCTAAAATATGCTTTCGCTTCGAAATTAATGACGGAAGAGGAACAAAATGATCAATATGAATAGTAACAAACGGTGTAGGTTTTTAGGAATGTAGTGCAAATTGTGCAAAAAGGCTGAACTTTCCATTCCAGAAATTAATATCAGCTCAGTTTTTTTTTATCTAGATCAGTTTTTTAGCGAAAAAAGACGACAGTATTGGGATCGGTACGTAATTCCTCATTTCATAATCTCAGGTACAAAATCTCCTATTTTTTTAAAAATCTCCTAATTACAAAATCTCCTAAAACCTCCTTTTCAATAATTGTGTTTTGGGATGGCAGCGACATATGTGAACACGCATCGATATTTTTTCATTGTCCCAGATTCGAAGATCCGAGGCAAGAAATGTTGGAAAAGCCCGGACAATTGTGTTAAGCTCATGCTGGAGTCGGAAGGTAATTGGAGCGCGGTTAGAGATTTCACCGCCACTGTAATTAAGCGCCTACGGGTGCTCGAGTCGAACCGTAAAAACATACAGGAGTAACAGCGTAATCTAAACCCTACTGATGAAATACCTGACGGTGGTACCAGGAGGACAAGGGATTCAGTGACGAGGGTCTGAGGTATTTTAGTGGATAGTCGAATTGAGGAGTCCCACACTCCCTGGTTGCTCATCCCGGGGTTCGTAAATGAATTTTTGCCCCAGATCCTTAAAAAAACAAAAAAAAACATACACCCAACACACACACACACACACACACACACACACACACACACACACACACACACACACACACACACACACACACACACTTTTCTCCCTAATTACAAAATCTCGCATAAAATTTTCCCCGTAAATACATATATGAAATCGCGCGATTTCATATATTTACGGGGAAAATTTTATGCGAGATTTTGTAATTAGGAGATTTTGAAATAGAGATTTTGTAATTAGGATATTTTGTAATTAGGAGATTTTGTAATTAAGAATTTTTATAGTAGAGATTTTGTAAAAAAAATTTTGTAATTAGAGATTTCGTACCCAACCCTACAGTATTGCCTGAAAGATTTATTTTTACTTGTTCTTACAAAATATAAAACGGGTTCAAGCTTTGACTGAAGACATAAAACTTATGTAAAACGTTATCGTAAAAGTGCAATGCTGTCAAACGTTTTTTGCGGGTGTTAAAATGTTTTAGCTGTTTGAGTGAGAGAAGGGTGAAAGAGAGAAATAAAGAAGTTGACTGAAACTGAGATTTTATTCTTTCAGACATTATTACAAGTTGGTCTTTACGTTTTTCAGATTCAATGAAATCTTTTGCAACTAGAATGAAACAATTTACTATAACCTATTAGGCTTTCCGTACGAGGTATTCTTAACCTTTAAAACTAAATTAAATATTACGAATATTCTTTTTTAGTCAGCGGTTGATAGTGAAGTGGCATGTTTCACTTAATGTGCAAATAGTTTCATTATGTTTCACGTAAATTTTAAAAGGTTTCATTTAATTTGGAAAACCTATAAGTATGTATGTAAGTGTTTATGAGTAGAACTGGGCGGCTATTTATGAATTCGATTCGAACGTATTCGACTCTTCGATGAATTAGATTCTTATTTGAATTGAATCAGATTCATTCGTTTCTTACTTAATTGAAATACGAACCTTATACTTCGAAGAGTCGACTACGTTCGAATCGAATTCACAAATAGCCCCCCAGCAATAGGCCAATTGAATTCGATGAACCGTTTGTTCGTTATTCTTCCCGGGTCGATGAGTATCACGTGGTACAGTATTATTATTATTACTTGAGGGCCATGTGGGGGCTCAAGCCACCCGCACTGCGACCTAAAAGATCTTTTGTGCATCAAGCCCTACTTAATTATCCATCCAGTCAATATTCAGGCTCTTAATGAACCTGATAATACTGCCTAACGATACGTGATACATACTATCTGGGCTCATTGCTCTTCCTCCTAGATGTTTTAATTATCCGTCCAGCCAATATTCAGGCTCTTAATGAACCTGATAATACTGCCGACCGGTACGTGATACATACTATCTGGGCTCATTGCTTTCCCTCCTAGATGTCTACTGTAGGAAATACTTCTACACGCGTTACATACTATCTGGGCTCATTGCTTTCCCTCCTAGATGTAATAACATTTACTTCTGCTAGAAGAGCGGTAGCATTGGGACTCAAGGACTTCGAGAGGGCAGACCCACTCCCGTGTATTCCTTCCCGTGCCTCGTCTACCGTTTTGATTTGACTCCTGCGAGTTGCTGGGACATACTATCTGGGCTCATTGCTCTTCCTCCTAGATGTTTACTGTTGGAAGTACTTCTACACGCGATACATACTATCTGGGCTCATTGCTCTCCCTCCTAGATGTATACTGTAGGAAATACTTCTACACGCGTTACATACTATCTGGGCTCATTGCTCTCCCTCCTAGATGTAATAACATTTACTTCTGCTAGAAAAGCGGTAGCACTGGGACTCAAGGACTTTGAGAGGGCAGACCCACTCCCGTGTATTCCTTCCCGTGCCTCGTCTACCGTTTTGATTTGACTCTTGCGAGTTGCTGGGAATAAAAAAAGTCGCCTGTAGGTCACCCAGGTTTACTACAGGAAGGCTAAATAAAACTGGAGGGTGCCTGGTATCCAGAGTCCGCATATATAGACTGATTAACCTATCAGCCATTCATGGAGGCAGTACGTACACTTGCGCCTACTGGAAGGTTACGGAGCCCCTTCCAATAGACGCCAAACCACCACGTGGTACAGTAAAATTTGCAAATTCTAAAACTGCATTATTTCATAATCAACAACGATTTTTCTAATTGTTTTATTCTATTTAAACTATTTATTAATTAATTGCTGGCTGAAAAATCGAACTTTGGAGCGAACGGCCACCATCAAATAGCCTGCCAAACCAAGTATTTTTGCGGAAACATTTCATGTTTGATAATTTTAAATTTCATGCCGACACTCAGTTTATCCTTTGGAGAATATGTAATATTGATTATCTGGCAGAGATTTGAAATCAGCTTTAACGTAGGTTTCGTCATCGATTAGCAAACAATCATTTTTTTTGTCTACCAAAAGTTTGTACAGCATTCGGCTTCGTCGGATTGCCGTAGCTTGTTGTTTATCTTCACGCCGTGTTACTTTTAATTTGCTGAATGATCGAAAATCACACCTCTTTTTAATCCAAAGAATTTGCACATCTGGCTCGATATGCTTGTTCCAAATTTTCCTTTTTGCGATCGATTTGTACGTGAGACTTTGATTTTCAAAATAAAATTGCACAATTTGTTTACGAATTATCTCTTGATTTGATAACATTTTGTAAACAACTGATTTAAAACAAATAAATATTTCACAGACTGCTTTGTAACCTAGCAACAAATTACAATTCATGTTGTTTTTGTTTTTCTATTTCATTTGGTGCGTTCGTCAAAAAAACATCGAAATTGTTTGCAAATTTTACTTTACCACGTCTTATCTAGGTTTAAGTCACCGGTAAAACAGGGCGAGCATATCATGTAATTTTCATTCTGTGGTGATTTTGCATGCGTTAGCTGAACGTGGCTTATATGAGACAGTGTGTGGAGCAGTGTTAGCGATTTCTCCGTGATGGGTCGTTTTAAACCAGTAACGGTCGCAAACATCGCACACGTAACCAAACTCATTGCAAATAAAATTCTTCTCGAACGACTTAGTGGTGCTTTCGGCAATTTACCACTCTTCAGTTATGCTGGTTCCAATAGCGGCAGTGTTAGTTATTTTTGTATTACGGCTATCGTACGGAATCCTTCTCGGCCTCCTATTATCGATAGTTTTTTGTTTTGTTCAACAGTTAGTTTCATCATCATATTTTTTCATCAAATATTATTGAAAATTACAAAGGTTATTTCATCAGTGCCTTCATTAAGGCTTTCTAAAGAATATTTAATCTACGATCATACTACAAAATACAATTCTCACTTTCATACATTAAATATGAGGCAAGAACGTACAGATCTAGCGAATTATATTCACTAAATCAAAAAACTCAAGGAAAACCCTCATTTCTGTGTATTTTATGCCCACACAAATATTAGAAAGAGAAGTTTGTCTTTGTATTAAAATCAATAAGATTCTTTCGGCACTTGATCTGTGGTAGAGCATGTCTCTATAAAACCAAATTTGTACGGAGGAATGAATTTTCTAACTTCTATTACTGATTTTAACCTCTTGAGCAGTATCTTTCCAAATAATTTTGAAATTGTAGGAAGTAGGGAAATTGGCCTGTTTGAATTTTTCTTGTTCGGCAGTTTGTTAGGTTTTACAATCATTTTATCACCTTTGCCACCTTCCACTATTTGTCCAGTGATTAGGTCGTAACCAGGAGATTTTTTGAGCTTAGGTTGTTGTTAATTTCATCATTTAGCTAATTTCATCTTCTTTTGTCTTATGTTTTGATTGTCCACTTTGCTTACTGGAATTACAATATATTTTCTTCAGCACTTTGCCTTGGAAGCGGTTGAAATGTGTCTTCAAAATAAGCTGCAAAAATGCGGCTTTTTTTGGCTTTTCTAGCCCAAATTCCATCGTCATTCTTGATTGGAGCCAATTTTATATTATTTAAACTTTTAAAAGGACTTTAATTACTTTCCAAAGGGAATAATTCTAATCACTTCTAATGTTGATGTGATTTTCCGTTTGGTTTCGAGTATGGGGAGTACTCTGATACGCTGCTTATAGTATGCTGTGGTTCTCTAATTGGTCACCAAGTTGTGCCGGAGTTTTAATTGGTACTTGTAATCTAGTATTGTCTTCGACTAGGTGAGACAGTAGTCCCAGTTGAGAGAGAGGTCCCAGTTTGTTTTATTTTTTGATAACCTAGGCAAATATTATTTTTGATAATGGTATCATTGAGTGTCATAATAACAGGCGTGTTGTCGGACGAAGTTCCTTCACTGTTTCCGAGTATCCCTTATAACTATGAGTATTCCTAACAATAATTGTTAGAAAGAAATTTATCAAATCTTGCATCTTATTTGTATCCTCTGACCACTATGTTGGTTTA
Source organism: Tipula helvola (assembly GCA_963556165.1). Taxonomy (NCBI): domain Eukaryota; kingdom Metazoa; phylum Arthropoda; class Insecta; order Diptera; family Tipulidae; genus Tipula; species Tipula helvola. Next base: position 74,686,612 of record OY744482.1, on the reverse strand, counting down.
CCTTCAAGGAGGGACTCGCACTCTTATGGGTTCTTATCTTGATCCCCAATATGTGTTTTTAGTATTAAAATGGCCTTCGATTATGAAGTTAACACCGAGCGATTTGAGTAACGTTACATAATTTTCTTTAGTCAGGTTATAATGTTGATTACTTTTTGACTATTTAATCGAACACTAATGGTTTATTCTTGCCTAATTTTATTTTTATTTTTACTCCTTCGTAGTGTTTGATGTTTTCCTTCGCAAATTTGATTGACCCGCCTCTCGCTTTTTGAATAGATATTGTGGTACCAATGGTATCCTCGAATGTTAAAATTTGATTCTCATTCGTATGCTACTTTTGTCAAATGAGATTCTAAAATTAGGCATATACATATTTAACTTTTTTATATTTTGCAAAATTTCTAACTCTCAAAAGCCTATTTGCATTCCAATTGGCAATTCTGAATGTGTTATTCATCTTCATAGACTATATCTCTTAAAATCTTCTTCATCTGTGTGGAATTCTGTAGCATCTTGTTCTTCCGGTTCCTTAATTTGTAAAGCATTAGCTTAGACAATCATAATAGATTTCTCATTTGACTAAAACACAAAATAAAAATAAAAATTTTCCATTCAAATTTTATCGGTGTATTGCATATACGTATTATATTTGCAACGCATTCTAAAATCTTTGCCTTATAAAATACACAACACAACGATACATTGGAATTATCAGAAGTTTTGTTTTTTTCATTTAGTTATAATGAAATGAGAAATCTAGTATGAATGTCTATGGCATTAGTAAGCTTCTCGTTTCCTATTTTAAGAGTTTTTACTTCATTAATTAACTCGAATGTAATTTTTTATTGTTCTTAAGTTGTCTTAAGTTAAACCCTTAATATAATTTAAAATATCCAGCTTTTCCGTTTGATTCTTTTAAGTGAAGTATATGATGCAAAAATGATAAAGAAAAGTTAAATTTGCATGCAGCTAGGTGTCACCAATCTTGGGCGCAAAAACAATTCAATGTTGACAATATGCCAACAATATTTTCGTGAATTTTTCGCTTAAATAAAATTAAATATAAATAAAAATAAGAAACAAGTTGTAAACTAGAGTGGATTAAAGTAAAATCTTCTAAATCCCTTAATAAAATTATTACTGTTGGTTAACAATGCACTTAAAATGGTTTCCCCTATATTCATTTTTAGACACTGACTGTATAAGTATATTTATAATAGCATTTTTTATCTCTTAACCGAATATTCCAGATGTAACTCATTTTATATAATAATTCTTCTTATATAATTCACTTTTAAGATATTATAAAGTCTTGTTATTTTTATTTAAGTAATTCCAAAAAAAAACACAATTTCCAAAAGTTGAAAATCTGTTAACCAAACGAAACAACAAATACACATAATAAAATTAAAATGCGTCAAATGAAAATATATTTTATATTACAATAATTTAACATCATAAATTTTCATTAATTTTCGTTTATTATTCTTCTTTTCAGATCATAAAATTTGAAGAAAAGCATTAATAAAAAAAAGGCGCGCATCCCGAACACCCGAACCGAAAGAGAAATCGCGCGCAAATTAATTTTTCATGTACATAATAAAAATGGAATTATTTTCCATTTTATTATTAAATTTTCTTTAATATTTTTAATTATTTATAAAAAAAAAAATTTGTTGTACGATAATAAATTAGACGATACGCGCCAAAATATTGTTTGTGTTCGAGGGAGGTACAATAATTACCCAAATTTATATACCAAAATGCAGGAGAATACAATTTCGCCGCCCAGCACAAATGGTATCGATCAAGCGCAATTCGAGGCTGATAAACGAGCTGTATATAAGTAAGTTAAATTTTTATTTGGTTAATACTCGTAGTCATAGTGTATACGTGTAAGAAGAAGAAGAAGAGACTCGCACGTTTTAAAATTTAATAATTGTATATAAGAATACAGAGTAGAAATGACACAGCACAGCAGTCACTCACGTGACACATCTACTCTTATTTATGTTTATTATTAAAATCTGACATGCATATATGCATTTATACTGTTTGATTATTCCAACGTTCTTGTAATTTAAATATTTTTCTTATTTATTTATAAATATTTATTTGTTGTATATTATATTTTCCATTCAGAACTAAGCATTAGACAAAAAAAAATAAAAATTTCATATATCATCACACATCGTCGTATGTAGAAACGGTAATACGTGAAAATTATCTATTTAATAGTTTTTTTATTTAAATAAGAAGAAAATAAATAAATAATAAATACAATTTTTTATTATTTATTTTGAATTTTTTTATAAATTAAAATAGTAATAATACTCCGTAATATTATGGATGGATGGATAAAAAATGAATTCTGGATATGATGTTTGCTGGAATATATTACACACTCTGTCGAGAATTTATGATAGAGAATATAATTATTTGATTAAATAATAATATTTATGGATAATAAATTGTAAATGCTGTAATATTTCCAGGTTGAAGGTTTTATATGTTTATATATATTTTGTTGTTGTGACAATTAAATAAATATTATTTATAATTTTGTATCCTGTCACTTCGCTTTAGTTAATTGTTCATAAATTAGAAGACAATTATGTTGTCTATTTTATTATCAATATGTGCCAACCATTTTTTAACATAAGAATTTGAAAATAAAGCGGCGGCATTTGACTAATATTAATTTTTTGAATAATTTGTCGGGCTACGATCGATCACTTCCGAGTAAATATCGAAATGATATCAAAAGTTAAAAAAAAAAGTAATAAACAATCGTGATTTATTAAAATATTTTGTTGAGTTTTGAAATTAAATTTTGGTTAAAAACTCAATTTTGGAACGAGAAAATTTCGGTTTGTGTTCTATTTAAAAATTTCAGGCAGATTTATAATGTTTGTAATTTTATTTAAATATTTCCTCTAAATTAAGTGCGTTTTTTTATTCACTATCCGGAGCTGCTATCGAGAGCCGTCATATGAAAATAGCTCCGGATAGCGGCTCCATATAAATAGGTAGAGCTTAATATTTTTTATTTCACGTTTTCACTTATGAATTGAATTAAAAATTATATTTTGACGTTAAATTAATGTAATTTACCAATAAATAGCACGTCAAATTTAAATTTGGGTGTAGAAAATTGACTGCTCCGCATTGCAGCTATCGGGAGCGAATAAAAAAACGCAGCTTTTGTAGTCAAATTGAATGCGCGTTTGATTTCCATTCTTTTAATTCGAATAAGTCACTAAAGAGCTTTTTGGATCTCAGTAACATTTAGTTGCAACTGATTCTGTTAAGAACAGTTTAAACCAATTTCGGCTCTGTTTGTAATTTCGAGTAAGGAAAAAAAAATGATCGTAATCTGACGTATATGAAACTTCTGGAGGTAGATTCTGATAATTTAAAGCAGTTAAGATTAAAAGTTCGTATTGCACGAACTTATTTCGAAATTAATTTAACAAACCAATGACAATTTTCTTCAATTTGTCACATGTTTCATATTTTTGTTGTTCATTCGTATAATAATATTACCATAAAGATTTATATTAAACCACCATTATTTTGATGTTATCAGTTTCTTATTGTGATATCTATTTTATTTCCAACTTAAAATTACGTTCGTTTAGGATGTTACCTCATTGTCAAATTTCTAAGGAACACTCAACTACGGTTCGGATTAGTAAATGAGGAGAAAGGATAACGTCAGGACCATCAAGTCTATTACGATTGTAAATGTTGAGTCTAAATAATTTATAGGCAATTTTGAAGAACTTAACAAAATTTCACAGTGACTCTACAGTCGAATTTGCAATTTGTAGAAGAAAGCCCATTGAACTAAACTTGAAAATCATAATTTTTATGAGATTGCTAGATTTTTTATAAACCATTTTCTCAAAGCGAGAAGCTATAAAATGGTTAGCAGATATATTAATTATTATGACAAATTAGTCATAAGCTACGTTATTTTAACAAAAAAACTTGTATCGATTAAATCGTTACATTTAGAGCACTATACATACAAGGTTTCCTGAAATTGGCTGTTACGGATGGTATTGTTGGATTATTTGGTCAACGCTGTATTGACTTTGCTTGCATTAATCCACGCGTGTATTCGTCCTTGTCAAGGTACACTCGTTTAAACAGAAGCTTCCGACATAGTAGTACCCTGAGGTAGTTATTATAATTTTAAAATATTAGCCGCATTTGGAAGCTTATAAAATTCTAAACAAAGTACATATATAACAATTAGTGTAATTGGAAATTTTATTAGTTAATTTTTCAAAATGTTTGCTTTCTTACCCATTCGCTCTTTAAAATCCCTTTATGACTATAAATATTTTTAAATAGAGAAATCTTTCAGAAAATCTATTATTTGTCTTATTTTAGTTATTATTTTGTGTAAAGAACGTAAAAGTTTACACCTGTCAAGTCAAGATTACATTTACATACTTCAAAATGAGTGGAATGTGGAATGTGTTTTTTCGCTTTTAAGTAGAGAATAAGTTTAGGCAAATTGAAATGTTATGTGTAAAATGTAACCCTTAATTATTTGCATGCGTAAAGAAATTCAGATTTTTTAATACAAAATAAACACACAAAGCAAAAATGTGTTTTTAGGGGTATTCCCCATCAATTCGTTGAGCGAAACTTAACCAATTGACAATCAACCTCATTGTTTAATTTTTTCTTCTGTATCTTATTTTCAATATAGATACTTGCTACCAACTTTTAGGCAACACACATTTTTCGCTTGTATTTTCTTACATCGCCGTCCATGTACAAAAGGTTATATTCGCTGTTTAAATAGAAGAAAAAGCAATTTAAGCTGCGCATGCAAGCGAGAATGTTACACTAGAGAAAATGATGTTTTGACTTTTAGTGTGTCTTTTGATTTGTGATTGGACCAAGGTTTAAATTTTTATTCCAACAATAACTTTACCTTTTTAATTTATTTTCTTTTTCGTGAAACCTAGGATCGATCAACTTGATACTTTTGATGAACAAATCAAGATTTTAAATTCAATACATAATTAAAATGTGCAAACAATATAGAGTATAGCATCCAAAATTCACTTTACTCTACTTAGAATGTATCGTGGTCACGGAAAGCTCAAAAATATCGAAAAATGTATACATAATATGTATAAAAATACGAATAAACTTACTTACAATAATCTTGAAAAATTACGTAACCAAATTTCGAATACCAACACTATTTAATAAATAATTTTGGACTAAACCAAAATTCCCAAAATCTCGAATTTTTGTTCTATGTTTACTTCAACTCCAAGCTAAACGGGAGTAACATCGAAAATCTTAAATAATCTCGAACAATATTTATCACATAATACTCAACATCAAACAAATTTTAAATATGAAATCTTAAAAATTAAATAAAATTCCGAAAATATCATCATATAAGCAATTCTATAGCATCACGTAACTACAACTCTTTGTAAATTTAGACTGACAACGACAACTTAGACTCGAAAAATCTTAAATTATCTTAGAATTCTAAGAATTCTCAATACGCTCAAGAAAAAAATCTCAAGCAAACTTAAAAGCAAGAAAAAAACATTTTCGGGAAAAAAATTTTGGAAGACTTCAAAATACTAACTCAATGATCAATTCAATTTAAAAATCTGGTATAATACCTATAGTATAAACGTAGCACTCGATAATCTGACAAATCCTATTCGCAGGTCGATAATTATGACTACGATCAATTTTACCAAGCAAATTTTAATTCCAATTTTTAATTTTTCCCCAGATTTTATTTAAATCAATCAATACTCAAGCCCAGTTTACACCTCTCGTGAACATGAACGTGAACAAAACATTTTTTGTTGGTAAATCTGAAATTACTTGATTTTTTCATTAAAACTGATTGGAATAAACTCGAAATAAAATTACGTATCGAATTGTTGTCAAAATAATTTTATTCATTTTGTTCGCAGTGAAATATCTGTGAACAAAATGAAATCATCGGGGAATTGAAAAAAATATTGTTATAATGATATTTTATTCATTATTTTGATAATGATTCGATACGTAATTTTATTTCAAGTGTATTCCAATCAATTTTAATGAAAAAATCAAGTAATTTCAGATTTACCAACAAAAAATGTTTTGTTCACGTTCATGTTCACGAGATGTGTAAACTGGGCTTAACGATAAAAATTGGTTGGCAAACATTTTTTTCTTTTTTATGAAAGTTGTTGCTTGCAAATACATACACAGTGTGATCTAAAAATAACCGAACTTTTAATTTAAATCATAGAACACGTAGCGCCATCTATTAAACGTTGGTAGCGTTAGAAAGGTACATGTTTCTTCTTTCGAACGCAGCTAAGTTCATGCTAATCGGTTGACAGGTTACAAAATTACACACGTTTTAAAAACAGTAGTTTTTGTAGTTATGTCGTAAAAACATAATGGAACAAAGAGTAAATATTAAATTTTGTTGTTTTTAAATCGGTAAAAAATTTGCTGAGACTTACGAATTGCTAAAAAAAGTTCATGGTGTTGATTGTATGAGTCGTACTCAAGTTTACACGTGGTTTATACAATTTAAAAATGGCCGCGACAATGTTGATAACTTTCTATGATTCTAAGGGTATTGTTCCCAAGGAATTTGTTCCAGAAGGTGAAACTGTCAATGAGAATACTATTTACAAGTTTTACATCATTTGTGGTTGAGAGTTGTTCGTGTTAGACCCGAATATCCAAAAGGAAAACAGCTGTTTTCATTACATGATAATGCACCACCTCACAAGACCGAAAAAGTCAACGAATTTTTGATGAAAAAACAGATTTGTGTCATCGACCACCCTCCGTATTCGCCTGATCTATCACCGTGTGACTATTTTCTATTCCCAAAACTGAAAAATGCAATGAAAGGAGCTTTTCACGATGACATTTCAGCCATTCAAGCAGCCGTGACACAGGTGCTAAAGAACATCCCAAAAACGGAGTTTAACAAGTCTATAAGGCCCGAATTTATAGTCGTTGCTACAACTATAACTACTGTTATAGTAACAGTATTCGTATTTATAAACCTCACTATAAGATTTATTTGTAATGTAACAATGGTTATAGTTATCAAAATCCATCACTATAAACGTTGCTACAATATATCCAAGACAAACAAGTAAATTCGAAATCCGTATCGAATTTTATACATGATTTTAAAATGATTTTCGAAAATCGTTGCTATAGCAAGAGCAATAGTTACGACTATAAATTCGGGCCTAAATAAATTGGTTGATCGTTCCAAACGTTGTATTAAGGCTGTATGGTACTCATTTTACTAAAATAAGGGTATCGTAAAAATCAATTTGTGGCTACAAATATTTATCAATTCACATAATTTTTTTTTATTGACAAAGCTTAAGGTATTTTTGAGGGATTAATACAGGATTATTTAAAAATTATTTATAGTTTATCCGTAATAAAAATTCAAAGTTGACGAAATTTTGGATAATGGTGCTCTCGGAAAATTCAATTTTCTTAAGTTTTTCTCGCTAAACCATGTATATCTTTTATATTGACCCATGCAGAAAGATATTTTTGAGGGATTAATTCACGATTATAAAGATTAATATTAAAATAAGAAAGATACAATCAAAATACTAAGAATATCGAGATATTTATCGATACGAAAAAATTCAGTGTCGATAAATATATTTTTTTTTGTCAGAAAGGGGTATGATCTCGGCTAATTTTTGATTCCTTTTTACTCTACGAGATGGCTAACCCCAAAAAATGGTAAATGTCCAGGATTTTATCGTTTTATAATAAATTATTTATTTTAACATAGTGAGTTTCCATAGAAACAACGAAAATAAATAACCGAAATAGCATATACATTTATTCTGGAAAAAAGGGAAATACGTAAAGTCGACATACATTTTACATCAAAATAAAACAAAAAAACAAAACGATATTTTTTTTATTATAGACACAGTTTAGACCCATTTTTGGACATTTAAATATCAGGCCTATTTTATTTGACCATTTGCAAAAAAATTGCTTGTATCCAATACCATTTTGGTATTCGTGAATACCCACTGTGTACTTGGTTTTCAAAAATCCAATAGTATTTTTTAGCAGGGACGCGATTCCGAAATGAATACCAATTTTGAATTTGGCAAATAAAATAGGCCTATCGATACCAAAACAGAAATTTTTTTTGAGTACCATACAGCCTTAAGTTCAATGGATCCTATTTCGAATAAATATTAGCTTTGAAACATAATACCATGCTTGTTTTATTCTATAACTAAAAAGTTCGGTTAATTTTAGATCATACTAAGTATGTAGTTTACTCGTACTACTTGTAAAATTATGGAATTAAATACAGAAACTATTTTTTTTTTTTACGAGGTTACACGGAAAAAAATAAACTGGTCCTCAGCTAAGAAAACGGACTTTTAATTCAAGAAAATGTACTTTTTCTTGATTTAAAAGCTAATTTTCTTATTTCTATCGAATTTTTCTTCATATAAGAATTGTGTTTCTTGAAATGGAAAAAAAAACTCGAAAGAAATAAGAAAATTAGTTTTTAAATCAAGAAAAAGTACATTTTCTTGAATTGAAAGTCCGTTTTCTTAGCTGAGGACCAGTTTATTTTTTTCCGTGTACTTCCACTTTTTAATGAACATTTCCCGACTTTAATTTCACTTTTTCTATGAATTAAAATCGGAAACTCCATACAAATTTTGCTAAAGACAAATTTAATTCCTGCGACCTTATTTCGCGGAACCCTGAATATATTTTTACCCAAATCAATTAGTAAAACAAATTAATTTGATAAAATACTTTTATTGAATTTTTTTAGTTCCAATCAAAAAATATTAAATTTCTTAATATGTATTCCTAAAATTTTTAAAATTTGGTATATCATAAAATTGTTGCTATTTTCAAAATTTGTCTGAAATTTCAATTTCTAACAATTGTATAAAATTTTTGAAATTCTTAAAACCCTTGAAACTCAAAAATCCTTGAAATCCCTACCTAAAATTCTTAATATTTTCTTAATTTCATTAAATTGAACAAATTTTGATATTTTAAATATCTCAAAATAATAAAAAATCTAAATTTTCATTTTTTTTAATTCATGGCTGCTCTTAAAGTTCCGTGCAAATAAATAAGTTTGTTACTTCTTTGAAAATCTTAAAATTTAGTTTCGGTTTCTAGCTAAATCATTGAATCACATTTTGTTATGTTTTGTGATTTTTACTTTCCTGGGAATTTCAAAATATTTAAAATAATAATATTTTTTTAAATTTTTAAGAGTGTTTGAAATTCCTTAAAATTGTGAAATTCGAAAAAAATAGTCTACATTTTTTTAAATTTTCACGTGTTGACGAACGAATGCCAATTTTCAAGCAAACAAGGAACACCGAATGCGCATTCGCACAGACATATTGAGCGAACGGGCGCCGAACGACGAATCGACTATAAGCGAACAACAAACATTCGATGTTTGGTGTTTAACCAAACACCGAATGTTTGTTGTTCGTTTTTTGCTTCCCTTGGCTTTGATGCCATCCTTAATCCGAGTCGGCATAAAATCATATAATTTCTGCAAATATTCTGTTGAAATTTCTTCGAACCATTCTTTTTTAATTCATTTTTCTGTTCTTTAATAATTTTCAGCTTATATTGGCGGCTTATATAATGTTCTATCCCATGAACACCTATAAATTCTCTGTAATTTTGAAGTCTGGACTATTTTCTGGCCATGGTAGTGACTCGATTCCCAAAATTTGTTTAAATTCTGTTACCTAAAGGATAATGGCATTATAAATAAATCTTCTTATAATACCAACAACGGCTATATCTTGCGAGGCGTGATCTGTGAAATGGAGCCGAATCATCCTCAAATATTGAATTTTTAATATTTTGTGTCAGATCCTCAATGGTCGGCACGACGCAGGTTTCAACAATGTTTTTTTGTATTTTACTGCATTTCCAGAACCTTCTAGAAGGTGAAAAGATCCCATTCCAAAAGCTGTTATGGATCCCCAGATCATAACGTATAGGGAATATTTTTATGTCGGCAAAAAGAATTGTGTCGAATACCTTTCTCCTTTTCGTTTCCGAACTGTCATCCTTCCGTCGGGCTCAAATAAATTAAATGTGGACTCGTCCGAAAATATTTCTCTCCGCCAGACCTCGGATGTCCAATTTTTCCGTTAATTTGCATATTTTCATCTTTGGGTTCTCATTTTTAGTGCAAGGAGCGGTTTTTTCGCCGGTTGACAAGCGTTCAGACCTAGTTCGTTTAATCTTCTATGTACATTACGAGCCAAAATTAAGCCGTTAATTGTTGCTATAAAAGGTCTCTTCTTAGCTCAGCAGCAGTATTGAATTTGTGCCTTACCTTTCTCGCAATTATTGGGTTTTCAAAATATCGCTTTAAAAAACGTCTTACTCCGGATTCAATAACATTGATCATTTCCGCTATTTTCACATTTGTGTATTTCTTAGCATGAAAATGTGTTTGCTTTTTCGTCAATATTTAGTTTACAATGCGACCCATTGTAAAATTTACTCTTAACTGGAACTAACTAATATTTATCTCGATTACCAATATAAATTATGTCACAACAATTGAAATATCAAAGAAAAATAAATGAGCGCAAAAAAAAAGCAAAAAGAAATTAAATAAGAAATGAGCGAAAAAACATACATACTATTAAAGTTAGCCGATAGTAAAAAATATCGATAATGCAGATAGTGTCTTGGCTATCTCAGCCGAAAGAAAAATTATCAGGGCAAGTTTCATGTAGGGAGCTCGGGAAAATTCGTATGAATCAAAAGCTCATATAAAATGTAAAAATTTGAATAAATTCAACCTTTAATAGTGTCATGTCTGGAAAGTGGTTCAATAAGTTTGCATAGCCAAAAGTTATCGCCCGAAAAATTATCAGAACAAGTTTCATGTGGGGAGCCCGGAAAAAATCATTTCAAAGGCCCATATAAAATGTAAAAATTTGAATAAATTCAACCTTTATAGTGTCATGCCTGGAAAGTGGTTCAATTAGTGTGGATAGCCAACAGTTATCTCCAGAAAATTATCAGGACAAGTTTCATGTGGGGAGCCCGGGAAAATTTGCTTAAATCAAAGTCCCACATTATTTAAAAATATTTTAGAAAAGGAGGAATTTACTGCTCTTTCTAGTTTTATATTCTGGAAAAGAGCCGAGACATATTCTAGAAAAAAACTGAAAGAAGTTCTTTCAAAATATTTTGGAAAATGGGGAATTTACTGCTCTTTCTAATATTAGCCGTCTTCCAATGGGCAAAATTTGCTACTTCGAAGTACTTGCGAGTAGATACCCAATGGAACGAGAAATTGAGTAACACAAGTAAAACACAGCCTTCTGTTTAGTTGTTTTTTTTGTCTTTTGTAAAGTTGTTTATTATAGTAATGGCGATATTTAAAATTAGATTCAAAATATGACAAAAAAAAAATGGACATGTAATAAAAGGAAAGCATTGCTATTTACCGCATTGATATTTAAACACATTTTTTTTAAAAATGTGTCATCAACAACAAAATAATTTTGTATTAATTTTGACTTTTTACATCATCAAAAAATAAAAAAACTCGAACGTAATAAAAAACTCTCGAAAAATATCGAAAAAGATCTAAAAGCCATCTATTGGAATTTTCGCAACTAAAATCCACTAGCGCAAATTTTATGCGTAACTACTTCTGTTTTCTACACCATCGTATGAGTATGGGTAGTTGTGAGTAGATACAAGTACTTGCGAGTAGTTTGCTTTCGCCAATGGAAGACGCTTATTATATTCTGGAAAAAGGCCGAGACATATTCTGGAAAAAAATTGAGTGAAGTTCTTTAAAAATATTTTGGAACAGGAGGAATTCACTACTCTTTCTAGTATTATATTCTGGAAAAGAGCTGAGACATTTAAAGGTTGAATTTATACAAATGTTTACATTTTATATGGGCCTTTTATTCAACGAATTTTCCCGGGCTCCCCACATTCAACTTGTCCTGATAATTGTTCTGGGGATAACTGTTGGCTATATGCACACTAATTGATCTACTTTCCAGACATGACACTTTAATAGTTGAATTTATAGAAATTTTTATATTTTATATGGGCCTTTCATTCAAACGAATTTTCCCGGGCTCCCCACATGAAACTGCCCCTGGTAATTTTTGTGGGGATAACTGTTGGCTGTCCAAACTAATTAAACTACTTTCCAGACATGACAATTTAAAGGTTGAATTTATACAAGTTTTTACATTTAATATTGGCTTTTGATTCAGACGAATTTTCCCGGGCTCCCCACATGAAACTTGTCCTGATAATTTTTCTGGGGATAAATCTTGGCTAGAGACTTTAATTGAACCACCTTTCAGACATGACACTTGAAGGGTTGAATTTATACAAACTTTTAAATTTTATTTTATGTTATTCTCATGAAACTTAACTTGTAATTATCATCGCAAACAATGACAACCAAATGAGCCTTTATCCATAGCCATAAATTCACTATATGGAAATTCCAGTTTATAGGTTGTTTTGTCAATTTTTCGTTTTATATGAAATATGTTTTTGCTGAAATATGTTGGCTGGTAACTTTCGGCTGAAATAGCAAAGACACTATCTGCATTACCGACATTTTATAACTTTCGGCTAACTTTAACAAGGTGAAAAAACAAACCTTAGAATAAACAAAAGAGACAAAGTGAAAATAAACCAATTCTTACATTTTTATGGTGCTGGGTGTAGTGAATAAACACTAAGCGGTCAAGTTTCAATTTCTAAATATCTTGCATCGATCTCAGATATGTCCCCTGAAATTGCGTACAATACCCAACTTCTTAATTCAAACACAATTTAAAACCGAGCTCGATTCATTTTCACCCTTAAGCCCCATGATTTCTTAATGAGAGCGGTTTATTTTAATTGCATAAGTGTTGTGAAGTCGGATACCATACGTAAGTATTACATAAGACTTTGTTGGTTAATTTCACCCTTAAAATGCGTCATTTCTTAAAGAGACTCGGGTTTTAAATTGTGTTTGAATTAAAAAATCGGGTATTGTACACAATTTCAGGGGACAAATCTGAGATCGATGCAAGATATTTAGAAATTGAAACTTTACCGCTTAGTATTTATTCACTATCGTGTATATTGTGTCCAAAGGAACTATCAATAAATATTTAGTTTATTATAATGCTGTCAAATCTTAATCAGTTTATTTACAATTATTTTTCGGGATTAATACCGTTTGGTTAAGAGTTTTGAATATTTTTTTCTGGATGGAATGAAAATTTCCTTAAAATTAGCTGAGACACACATTTTGAAAAAAAAACTTTCGGGAGGAAAATTACGTGCTATGTTAAAATATCTGAAAATTTTAAAGCTTATTTACCATATTTTTACAGTTTTCAACATTTAAAATAGATTGAACCTTTATCGCAGCTAATTTTAATTGAGTAATTTATGAAGATTAAAATTATAAATTTTGTTGTGTTGCCCTTTGTGATGCAATCAAATCATCGGAATCCGCTCGAAACGCGATATTTTAAAACTCGATATGACGAAACGCGATATGATACAAAACGCGATATTTCAAAACGCAAAAAATTTCGGAATACAGATTGAAAGTGATGTAGATTTGGTATACTTTCTTTCCATCGAATTTGCTCGTTATCCCACACATTATTTGTTGATAAACGTTTATTCGAGTCCGCAATCAAGGGTGCCAACTATACATATATCGAACAAATCATTAAAATACATATGTACTTACATTGTATTCTAACAACATTAATTAACCAAATTATTATTTCTTTTATTTTCAGACATCCCCTATTTTCACTTCTTGCCCTACTATTAGAAAAATGTGAACAAGCCACACAAGGATATATAACAAATTCATCGAATGCCTCCAGCCCCAATGGATCAACAAACGGGAACTGTGAGAATGATACATTTTCAAAAGACATTCAAGTACGTTTAATTATTGGTCGCTGGCCTAATTACATTTAAAAGACAAAAATTTGATCATTAATGAAAAATAATTTATTTCAGGCCTTTGTACAGTTATTAGAAAAGGAAAAAAGGCCTCTATTAACAAATGATGAAGAATTAGATGGATTAATGATCAAAGCATTACAAGTGTTACGAATACACTTATTAGAATTAGAAAAGGTAAGTCAATTATTGTATTGTGGTGTATGGTGTCGTGCCATCTAATTTATGATTTATGATTTTATAAACTATACCAATGGTAACACACCTAGATTTGTTATAAATACATTTGAATATTTAATCAATCAACAAATAAACAAGTTTATGAGGAATAATACAGAAGAATTATTAATAGTTTTGATTTCAACTTCTTCTTATTTTAGTTTTTACGTTTTTTTTTTTGGTGGTGTTTGTGTGTATGTTAAGAAATCTGATAAGTCAATAAAACTATCGATTTTAATAATTTTTATTTTTGATGAAGAAAAATTAGTTTATTTAGAAATAAATGTTTTTTATACTATCTAATCGAATATGAGTCGAAAGGTGTGTTATATATTTTGGTCGAAGATTTGATTTTTGATTTTAACATGACAAAAGAATTTTTATTTTATAATTTCGGGTGTGAGGTGAACTGGTTTTGCACAGAAGGTTATTCAGTACACATTTGTGTTGCGTATTAAATCACGTTTATTGTTGCATTTCATGTTAGCCAAAATGCAAATTATGCAGTCTTGGATCAACAATCAAGTTACGTAAGTTGCTTTGAGATGAAACCTTAAAATGAATTCTAAATAATTTTATAAAGTAAATTAACAAAATTAGAGTCTATCATGCATATAATATGAACTTTAGTTATTTTAACATGTAGATTTTAAAACGTAAGCTGTGGAATGTAGGTATCCTACCTAATTTAGAAGCATTTTTATGCAAATTAGAAAAACAAATTTTAAAAAATTATATTCCATATTAAACTTGTTGGGTAAAACTAATCATGAAAAAATAATCTTTGTTGAATTTTAAAAAAAGGGCATACAATCAAGTTAGGAATAAAGTCTCGAATGTCGTTGCGAACAAACTACATAAAGTACAGTTCCAAAATAGGACTTTGGTTCAATTTGTCGGGTGTATATTAAATAATAGAAGCGCATTCCAATGCTCTAGTTATTTTTATATAACTAAGATGATCTTCATGAAATTCACCGACCCAGTTGGATAAATTGTAAATTAATTGTTTCTTTCAGTTCTTTATTTTTTAAAAGACCAGTCCTTCCATTTCAAGAAGAAACTTTTGTGATTTTCATAACGGTAAAACTGTTTCAAGAATAACAAACTGTTACCGTTCTTTATTCGGGAGAAACTATGTATCTACCGAATTTGGCAGAATCTGAAAAATCACCAAGTAGTGTAGGTTGGTATCATTTTACAGGTCTTCTAAAAATTAGCTTATTTCTGCAAGAGATGAAGTGAACTATAAAATGTGGAACAGTGGAAGTTTTGCTGCTTCGAAAATTTCCATTAAAATACAACTCTACATATCAGTAAAATAACCTAATGCTATATTGGTAGAATTTCTAGCACTGATATAACGATTGGGTTCTTTTTAAGTTTTCTAAATCTTCAAATCATAAACAATTCAAATGAAATCACATCTTCAATCGAACAGACTGTTGTGCTACACAAGAAGTGAGTATTAAATCGACATAAATACCAAATTCATATTATAAATATCTATCTGTCGTGTATGCAAATGTGATATTTAATCCATCAAACTCAAAATATGTATTTGTGGAAAAAAAAAACTTTGATTTTATTGCAATTGGATATTTCTAATATGTTACCAATAATTCTTCCAAAAATGTGCTTGTATATGTACTTACAATTGAAAATCAGATCAAGTGACAGAATCAAATCAAAATATAATCAAAAGAAGCCAAAAGAATTTTATTAGATTTTTCATTCGTTTCAATGTTAATATACCATTACATGGTTGTGTCTTATGAGACTGATTTTCTTAACGACACGTGTAAAAAATCTCTTTTTAAAATTATTCATTTCTTATCAATTTTTATTGGTTTTCTCGTGAAGCATTTTTAATTTTTTTTTTTTGTATTTACATTACATACCAAACGAACCGTAACAAAAAACCAAGAAAACTCTGTAAAACAACTTTAAATTAGCTATCATTCCAAAGAGATTAAAAATTAAGATGAAACATGAAATAATAAGATTGTCGTCGTTTTATAAAAGACATTAATAAACAAAAAAAAAAGAATAGAAAGGAAAACGATTTATTTGATTGTGAAATTTAATTAAATATTTAGATTAATTTATTAATTAATTTGTATTTTAAAAATCAAGTGAAACCTATTAAGATTAACTTTTTTTATGTGTGTGTTTGTACAAGGTTAATGTTTAACCGCTATTACCATTTTAAATAAAATGGGAACTGCATCTGTTCGCACCGGCAATCATTCGCTTTCAATCAGATTAAAATAACCAGAAAGCACACAATATGATAATATTATGCCATCATTATTTTGAGTTCTCCAACTAATTTAAGATACATAAAAAAAAAAAATATTTTACAGTAATAAAAACATGAAGAAGACATTTAATAGTGTTGATTGAAGAAATTGTTTTTTAATAATTAAATTGACTTCCATGATCTAATTTTTTATTGTGCTGCCTTTAAAAAAAAAAATACCAACATTTATAATTTTGAATTAATGTGTACATATTTATATGGTCATTCGTCTGAGTAAATTTTTTTTCAACGAGAATCCACTTTACAATTATCTTAGTGTATCAGTTACCTTGTAATTGTAACTGAACACGTTTACAGGGTTTGACTTCGATTTCGACTTTATATTAGACAAAGGTCTTGCGCATTATCTTCGTTTTTGTGTTCGTTAATTGACTTTTATTTCGAATTAGGCTTTGACTTCAATTTCCTTTCCAAAACTATCTTTGTTTACAATTTTGATTTCGACTTTTACTTCGATTTTGTCTTTGACATTGCCTCATCTTTTTTTTCCAATTTGACGTCGGATTCAAGTCTGGCTCACTTAAAGGACATCATCCAGGTTTTATTTGTTTTTGATCCAAATGTGAAAGAGCCGGCCAAAAAAAATTGTGCTATATTCTGTTAGAACTTGACTTCCTAAGCATTTGTTATTATGGCACAAAATCTGTGGGACGATTTGTTTTTTACATAATAAAGTTTTTTTTTACAACAGCAACAACATCAAAATAATATACATACTTAAGGCCGGTACACATTGAGAACGAGTAGCGAGAACGATTTTTCCTTTTTCACCAAATTATGTAAGAAAACTATTAAAATAATGAAAACTGTATAATTTTAATTAACGATAGTTAAAATATGGTGCATTTACTTAAAATAAAATTTAAAGTTTGAACAGTTTTAATACAAAATTTCAATTTATCGTCGTAAATTAAAAATTATCGACGTCTAAGACTGTATCCGAACCCTGTGATAAATAATTTTTAGTACTAATTTTTGACATTTATTTGAAAAAATCGCACACACCCAAATTATCATAGTCAATTCCTATGATAATTTGCGACAGCTACAGAATAAATTCATTATTTGATTTACTAGTGTGATTGACGTACTGTACCGATTAAACTTAATTGGCATATTTATTCCTTAATAAAAATACCATTCATGACAGTTTTTGTCCAAACAAGTATCCATTTCTCGAAAATTACTGTAATTAAAATAAAGCAACAAAAATGTGAGGCGGGGAAATATACCAAAAAATTATTGCACTATGCGGACAGCATAATAAAAAATTGTGAATGTAGGGGAATAATTTTCAAATAAATATCAAACATTTGTACAAAAAAATATTTATCATGGGTTTCGGACGCAGTCTTAGTACCGAATGCAACGCTGCCGTGTAAGTTATAAAACGAAGTATGTACAATGGTCCCACAGTTTTGGTGCCATAATAACAAATGCTTAGGAGAACAAGTCGCCGCTGTAGAATTATCTTGTCGTAAGCGTCATTGGTTCCCGTGGCGCTTACGACAAGATACAGCGGCGAAGTTCTAACAGAATATGTATAGCACAATTTTTTTTTTGCCCGCTCTTTCACATTGGACCAAAATGCATGATGTCCTTTTCGCTTTGGATTCCGACTTTGAATTTAATTTTAATATTGTTTGACTGGAAAATTTCTTTGACTTCGAGTTCTCGTTGGTCTTGATTTTGAAATATTCTTATGATTTCTGCTTTGACTTCGACTATAATTAGTGATTTTCCCAAGATTAATTCTCGTATTTGGCATTAGAGACGCCACAACCCAAAAAAAAATATTTTTTTAAATGACAAATGATGTATGTATACTACATATGTACAACCGAATCCGTTCAACATGGCATATTTCAAAACGGAATATTTCAAAATGGAATATGAAAATATGACATATGGTACACTATGGCATATTTTAAAATGGCATATTTCAAATCGGCATATGGTACGCTACGGCATAAGTTACACTATGGCATATTTCAAAATGGCATATTTAAAAACGGCATATAGTGTACGCTATGTCATATGGTACACTATGGCATATTTCAAAACGGCATATTTTAAAACGGCATATGGTACACTATGGCATAAAGTACACGATGGCATTTTTTCATATGGCATATGGTATAATATGGCATTTTCTAAAACTTGGCTATTTCTTAGCCGAGTATGATGAAATTTGGCAAGTGCAATGAAAATGGAATACATACTAAACCGGATTTTAGACGAAGTTCTGTAATATGGCAAATTAGGGAGGAACTTACCTATTAATTAACCGAATATGATGAAATTCAACATAATACGTTAGAAATGGTCTTCTTAAAAGAATTTTAGATGAATTTCTAGAACATGGCCAATCATGATGGAACTTGGGTATTTCTTAAACGATTATGATGAAATTCGACAAGTTGATGGGAATGGGATACTAAAATGAGTTTTAGTAGAAGTTCTGGAATATGGTTAATTTTGATAGAATTTGTCTATTTATTGGCCGATAATGTTGAAATTTGGAAGGAGTGATGGTAATGGGATTGTTAAATGGTTTCTAGATAAAGTTCTGAGATATGGCAATTTTTATGCTACTTGGCTATTTCATAATTGATTATGATGAAATTCGACAAATATGATGGAAATAGGATTCTTAAATGAATTTTAGATAAAGTTCTGGAATAAGGCCAATTCGAATGAAAATCGGCTATTTCTTAACCGATTATAATGAAACTCAACAGTACGATGGAAATGGGATTCTAAAATGGTTTTTATCATCAACTTATAAAGTTACCCTATACTTTCTAAAATTGCCCTTTACCTATTGGAATTGTTTTGCGCTTGCTATGAATTGCCATGAATAAAAAAAAACACCGGTAAATCGTTATTTTATTCATTCCATTCGTTCTATTCCTTTTTTACTCCATTCTTTTATTTATTCGGAATATTCAGAATGCATTCTTTTTCTACTACATCGAAAGGTGGAATAAAAAGAATATTTCGTTTGACGTTTAGTAATTATGTGCGATGCTTACAATTTAAATGATTAAATTGAATTAAATCGTTGATATTATGGAAAATGAAATTATTAATTATGATAAAATTAATTATTTGAGGTTTAAATAATAAAATTTTTGAAAACATTTTTCGTTTTATTAATTGATAATAGTTTTAAATAAGAGCTTGGCGGATACAAAAAATGTCAGTTTTTTTTAAGATATATGAATTAAAATTGTGTGTTTTCACATACAAATTATTTGCAACTTCAATTAATTATAAAACAATTATTTATTTAATAAATTTAACTTGTTTCCTAATTTTCAAAATAAAAAAAATGCGTGCTATGGAAAATGTATTCCATTTATTCCAATCCGTTCTTTTATTACATTACGTACGGAATATTCCGACATCACGTGATCAATATTCTGTTCCTTCTGTTCTTTCTATGGAATGAATAAAAGAAAACACCCTAAAATATGCTTTTGACATCTATAAATAGTATTAAAAATGAATAGTTTTGTAACGGACCTGTGGAGCTTTGGAGCTCCGTAGCTGCCAAAATATTGAATTTGGAGCTTTGTGCCCATGGAGACTTTTGTTCAGGATGACAAAATATACAACATATCAAAAATTTAGAAAATTTGACCGAAACCCAATTTCCATAAGATTATTGCAGGGCCCTTTAAAATGGAGTAAATTCTGTAAATCTTCTAAAAAAATTTTAATTTTTAAAGATTTTATAAATTCAACACATTCTTTAAATTCAATAAATGGAATAAATTCTGTAAATACTAATTCTATCAATTCTACAAAGCGTAAATCTTCAGTAGGTTAGGTTAGGTTAGGTTAGTTGGAGTGGCACATGATTTGTCCCCTTCACTCCTACTGGAACCATTTAGAGCTTCTTATGTAACATAGAATACCTCGCACTTTACTGTTTTCGAGGTCTGACAGGTTGTCCATCTTGAACTTACCTAAGTAGTTATGCCTTCTGCGTGCTAATGGCTGACATGAGCAAAGGAAGTGAACCAATGTCCCTTCCTTCTCTCGCTCTTAATTCACGAAATCTTAATGTGTTGGTAGTCCCCAAGTCAAATGTAGGTAGTTTTTTTTTAGTATAAGGAAGACTATGGAAACATGAAATTATGTTGAAATTATTTGACCCTTTCAAACGCCATTTAAAATTGTTCTTCCAAAAATAAAATACGTAGCACAATTATGCACTGCTATGATATGGCATTGCTCATAAAATTGTAGTGTGAACATAAATACATAAGAGGACGATCGCACAAGAGAAATGAGACAAAAATTAAAAATTACGGTTGGCCGAAGCGATGAAAGTTGATGTATAATATTTTGTACAAGGCGTTTGAGAGGGTTAAATTAGTGTGAAAAATATAAATTTATTAATTCCAGAGTTAGTGTTTTCAATTCCGGAATATCGAAACCAAATTATGGGCCGGTATTCCGGAATACCGGAATTTCGAATTGCGGAATTGGATGCCTTAATTTTAATACGCTAAACTATTTAAATTGTCGAACCACTATTTAATAACACATTATGACCACGAAATTGTTTACCAACCCATAATTAATACCCAAATATTTTTAATTATTAATGAACAAGAAACAGTCATATTTTTTTAAATTTGTTCACAAGAGACTTTAATTGAATTTTCCACAAATTATTTCCCTGTTCTATCCGAAGCAATTTCAGATCGAAAAACAGGAATTGGTGATTTCGGATATAAAACGCAAAAATCGGATCGATCCGAGAAATAAAAAACGCCAAAGGCATTTTTCTCTCCGATGCAACAAAATATTCCATTACCTATACATTTAAAATGTTTAAAGTGTACCTACTTACCTTTTTATTTTCCCATTGCTTATTATTTACAATTTGGGCCATAGAATCGTTTCCCTTTTGTAAGCTAATTATTTATTTTATTTGTAATGTGAAATGTACACAATCACTCAAAACACAACCCTTACCCGCCAGCAATGCACTAGAATTGCTCGAAATACCTAAATTTATGCTAGAGTAACATGGCCAAGAACCCGCAACTGCGGTCAAAGTAAGCAATTGCATTTTCAAAGTTAATCCATAAAACACCCGCATGATCAACCATATTCCACTGGGATAAGTTGAATACCTCTAATCCACTCCTATACCAATCAATCAATACACATTATATATCACGGGTGCGATTATGTAAGCATTACGAGTTGCGAGTTATCAGAATTTGCGATAACGCGATTATATGCCAGACATTTCGTGTTCCCGCCATTGCGTTTTTTTTTTTTTTTTTTTTTTTGTTCACTCCTACAATGTGAAGTGCGACATACTCGTATTGATTTACGGTTCTTTTGAGGAAATTTGTCAGGTTTTGAGGTTTATTTGTCCTATAAAAGTTCCGCGTTTATTTGGCCAATATATCACCGGTATATTAAATAAAAACTCAGTGAATGATCAAAAGAAGTCTATAAAAAAATAATTGTTTGCTCGTTGTTAGAGCAAAATGTAATGAGAATACAATTGTCTATCAAGTTAAAGAACACACAACACTTTTTTAACGGCTTTTGACGTTTTTTAGGTAACTGAAACTTGATCAATGTAAGAAATCTGCTACAAAGAACACAACGGTTAAGAATTTTTTTATTGAACCGTTTTTAAAGTAAAACCGGTAAATAGTCGATATTATTTTCGAGATTTTGTTGTCCATCCCAGATCGGTTTTTCAATTTTTGTAATCCATTTTTGAGATTTTGATCTTTCGGAAAAGCTTGGTGACCTCACCCCATTTGGATATGTAAAATCGAAGAATATTTATAATACGCGCAAGAAAGTTTTTTGACACAAATTTACATTGGAAAAATGTTACAAATTTTTAATAGTTGAAATAGTTACTTAAATCATGTTAATCGGTAAATGCAAATTTATGATTTACTGCTGGCCCAAAGATTGATTTTGGTATAGAACTTTGGTTGTGGTTTATTAATGTAACACTTTTTTATAAACAGCGCCATATTAAAGTTTTTGAAAATTTCAATTTATCCAATCTATAAATAGCGTACTTTAAAAGCATCCATTAGCATCTAAATTTAAAATTCTTATTTTATGATAATAATTTAAAGCAAAAAATTTCATTAAAATTCCAAAAATATATACACAAACATCACTAAAAATGAAGATGAAATCAATAATAAATTCTATAAACTATAAAAAATTTATATTATCCATTAATAAAACTATCAATTACGTTTTTTTCTCTATGTTTTAATGCAATAATTTATTTTTCAGGTTCAAGAATTATGTCGCGATTTCTGTACGAGATATATTGCATGTTTACGTGGTAAAATGCAATCCGAAAATTTATTACGTGCCGATTATCCTCTTGAGCATAACAATAATTTATCTAATTCGAACAGTCCGATAAATAGTCCTGAACAGGTAGATATTATAGAGTTTAGTAATTAATTACGATTGAGGTGATATACTATATACGATATATTCACAGGATCAAATAACGAATCAGTCGGGTGGAGGATATTATGGTAATTCAGATTATTTATCGAATTCTGATGGCCATCCCGAGTATACGAATAGTGTGCAAGGTGCTTTTCATAGTATTCAAACGAATAGCAATAATAATAGTACACCAGCTCTAGACACCAGTCCAAGTGATATTACATCGCATCAACCGCCACCAATACCGATAGCTGGTATTCCGCCACCCCATATTCCCGTAATGCCACCGTCTACACAAATTTTAGGATCAACACCGATTAGTCAAATAGGATGTCCACCGTTAATAGATCAATATTCAGGTCAATTATCGCCTTGTGGTAGTTCCGATGAAATCGATTCGGAAATCGATTCGAACAATGATGATTTAGGATCGAATTTTTCAAGTAATTCTAATTCGAAACGGCAGAAGCGCGGTATATTACCGAAACATGCAACTAGTGTGATGAGAGCATGGTTATTTCAACATTTAGTCGTATGTCTAAATTTTCTAAATATTTATTTCATTTTCAATACTAATCGTATAATTTTTATTTCACACAAACAGCACCCTTATCCATCAGAAGATGAGAAACGAGCAATTGCAGCACAAACTAATCTAACACTGTTGCAAGTGAATAATTGGTTCATTAATGCCCGTCGGCGAATTATTCAACCAATGCTTGAGCATGCAAATGACAATTCAAATTCAGGTAACTCAAATTAAAGCAAAAATAAAAAATTTACGATACAACTCAACTCGGAACCCAACACACTAACCAATAATTTTTAAGAAATTAATTCCAAAATGCATGAAAGCAATAATTATTTTATAAATTAATAAATTTTTTGATTAGGTGAGATGTGTATATGTCACACAAATGGTGGATGTGTGACATATTGCTCTAATGTGATATAAAATAAATTGTTGATTTGATTGATCGAAAATTATTTCGTCTAGATTATGAGTTGAATTTGCAAACAGAAAAATAGTGTGTAAGAGTGTGTGAGTGTGTGTGTGTGCAATATGAATAACTATACTATCTACTACTAATACTACTACTACATTTTTTAGTGCAATAAAATTATATAAATAAAATATGCAAATTTCAACATTCGACGACCATACAAAAAAATAGTTTAATGCAGATTTAATATAATAAATGCGACAAAATTATAGATAGCTACCAACAAAAAAAATAAAAAATCTCCCTATTTTGTGCCAAAAAATTATTTATTTTTTTTTGGGGATTGCATCAATCAAATCACACACCCAATGAAAATATACAAAATAAAATTATGTTCAAGAAAATCTGCATAATTATGTATTATGTACGATGCCATAAAATGCATTTCTAATTTGATCATGAAAGAATTGGGTTTGCGTGGTCAGTTTCGTTTACAATTCGTAAAGGTGTACAAAAGGATGAGAGGTCGAATCTCTAGATTTGTTTTTAATTCTCCAAAAACCGAATCAATTAATTTAAAAATGAATTCGATACACGAAATCGTTTTCAAGTTGTTAACGTCTCATTGTACTCATTTCCATATATACAGAAAAAGAACGGTTTTTGAAAACCATTTTGAATTTGCCATTTTTCTTCCTGATGAGACTTTTTCCAAATCCACATTACTAGTTTCTTTAATTTATAAAAAGTTCAAGTCAGCTTAAAAAATTAACTTTATTGATCTCAAGCATAATATCTTTTGAATTTTATTTGTCGTTTTGATCAGGCAAATGAAGCAACGGCTCTTCAACATACTTTCGAAAAATGAAACTGACTACAATAACACCAAAACAGTAAAATAATTTTTTTCATAATTTTTTGTTGAATTTTTTAGTTTAACGATTCAGAATTAATAATATAAAATTACAAAAGTTCCATAAATTTTAAAGAGCTTATAACTAAATAAGCTCTTCTTTTAATCGAACACTCCTAATTACACAAAAATTACATGTTCTCTTCAATGTGCCATAAAAAAAAGGATTTCAATAAAAAATATATAAAGAATTAAAAAAAAATATTTTTAAATATAAATAAATAAAATTATAACTATAAATAAATATTTAGGAATTGCTTTCAATTTTATTTCTGTTGTTAAATTAAAATTAAAAATGTGAAACTAAATACTATAAAAAAAAAAATGATGAAACACTATTTTTTAGATAATAATTATAAATTTAATATATAAAAATCAACTGATGAAACAAAAATACGTAATTTTTTCAACAAAAAAAAAATTAATGTTTAAGTCAAACAAAAAAAAAATATTTATAATAAGATTGTAAAAACAAATATATTTAATTAATTAAAAAAAAATTGTTATTATTTTTTTAATCGATTTTAATTTTGGTTCATAATTTTAAACATTTTTTTTTTATTTAGTGAATATTACTAATTTGTTTTAATGCGATGTCTCGTCTGTAGTATTAGGCGGTGGTAGGCTGTAAAGTCGCATCTAATCTGAAAAATCTGTAGTTATACATACAATTATTAATTTACAACGTGAGTATTAGTCAAACAGATATATACGTTTTGAAATTTTGGGTAGCATTCTGAAACGTTGATTTCCAAAATTCTTAATCGGGCCTTTATGGGTTATAATAACATAAAGTTTAATACAAAAATTTCGTTTGTGTCATAATAATGCCAAAATCAGTAAAATTGAAAATTCTAATATAATTTTCGAAAAGATTGCCAGTCGCTTACTTAATTAGTCCAAATATAACTATGATTAGGCCTTGTTAAATTAATAATATCCGCTTCGAAATAATTTATGATATCATAACTCTAGCTGTTTACAAATAATTTATTGTCCAAAAATAACGATCACAGAATATTGCTTGAAGCATAAAAAAAAAACAAAAGTACAGATACCAAGTTTTCTCCCCAAATTAAAATTCACTCAAAAAGGTTGTATAATTTATTAAAAAAACTATATCGTCACAACATGTATACGTAATTTACCAAAAATTAATTTAATTATCACAAAAATTATGAATCAAATTTGAAACTACGACTATATATTATTTGAAACTTGTTATACGAATAAATTTTTATTTTATTATTATTAAAAAAAAAAAATACATTTTTTATAAATAATTATTTTTTACCAATGTATACGTAAAAATTACCTCAAATATTTTTTAAATTATTATAATTCTTATGTGTATAAAATTTATATACTTTTATTTAATTTTTTTTTTTGTTATTTTATTTTACTTTACCGATAAATATTTTATAAAACCTAATAATAAAAATTTTTGTTTGTTTATATAAAACAGTAATTAAATTAAATTTAATCAAAGAACAATTTACTATTAGTCTTCCACCACAATTTTCTATACAAAAAAAAAAAATTGTTCAGGTAAGTTTAAAGATGTAGAAAATCTCTTCGTTAGTTTTACGTAAATCTTTCTTGACAATTGGATTGGAGTCACAAAATTTAAAATTTAATACGAAATTCCATAATTTGCTCAGTACAGTATTAAATAAATAAAATATATAAACAAATAAAAATTTATTTAACAAAAAATAAAAACAAAACAAAAAAAAATTAATTAACAAAATGTGAAACTCAATGTATACGCAAATATATATAAATAAATGAAAATTACAAATTAATTTATAAGAATTTTTTTTTTATATTATTTACAAAAATTTTATTTTTTCGTTTTTATTATTTTTAATTAGATAAAGGATTAATTAATTATAAAATTAAAAAAAAAGAAATATAAATATTTATATACATAAAAAACTGCTTTTATAATGTATATTGTATTAATAAATTAAATTAAATAAATAAAAATATTTTTAAGAAAAATTTTCCAATCAAAAATAAAATGAAAAATTACATAATTATTTATATACATTACTAAACTACTAAATTAATTTTAATTTTATTAATTTTTAATTTTGGCTTTGCTATTTGTAGATTTTTATTAAGAAATGAAAAAAAAAATATTTTAAACTAAATTTTAATAATAAACAAAAAAAAATTAAACAAAAATGATGTATACGTAATAAATTAAACAAAAAAATTAATTAATTAATTAAAAAATTGAAACCAAAATAAATAAAAAATGTATAACGAAAAAAAAAAAAAATAAAATAAATTATATATTAAATAATATTAATTATTAATTATTATTTTCAAAAAACAAAAAAAATAATAAATATTATTTGTAAAAGCAGTCAATTATATGTTATTATCTCATTATTATTTTATTTTATAATTATTATTATTATCTATTTTTTTTTTTTAATAAAACGCTTAATTAATTAATTAAAATTAAACAAAAAATAAAATTATATAAAATCAACTCAATAAATTTTTTTGTTTGTTCTCAATTGTGCCATTAAAAAAAACAACAACAACCAATAATAAACTAAACTAAACTGATGAAATAGCTTAAATAAAACAAATAAATAAATAAATGAGATAATCATATAACTTAAATAAATTAAAATAAATATTAAAACAAAAAAAAACAAATTAAAAGGTATGTCTTTGTGAAAACTATACTACATATAAATCTTTGAGAATACTGTAACAAAATATACGTAATTTTATTCCATCCTATTTATATACATATACATTTTAAGATTATTAAATTGATTGATTGATTATTATTATGATTATTATTGATTACAAACAATTATGATTATTATTATTAAAATTGAAAAGAAAAATATGTAAAATACCCTGTGTTTTATTTTGTATTTTTTTTTTTTTTTTTTTTGTATGAGAATACGACCACCAAATATGAATAATGTATACATGAACGAGGTGAAAATCTGTAAGTATTACATACATGTGAACGAAGTATACTTGCTGTCACATGAAAATTATTTAGGCGGTAAAAAATCGAAATTCATAGTGTTGCAAGTTTTTGGTTGTTTTAAAATGTGAAAAGTAGTTATTATGGTAAAATTATTTCAAAAACGAATTTATGAATGTAAGTACATTAATATATTACATTTTTCTGGGTTCGTACTGTGTGAATTTTGTGTTATCATTGCATCGTGCTAAAAATCAGACAAATTATTGAATTCGTTTTTGTGATAGTGTTCATGAAGCTAGCATTTTCTTCGATTTAGTTAGTTTTAAATTAAGAAAACGCCAGAAACAAATTGTTCATCATTTTCGATTGTTAATTTCTATTCCAATGGGTAGTTTAACAGGTATTCGCAGACAGTAGATTGTGGGATTTGAAAAACATGTTAATTTTTTTTTAAATTCATGATATGCAAAAGTGGATGGCAAACCCCGTCTTGTCTCTAGATAGGGAGCGGCATATTTTGCTGCCTTGTGTAAGAACGTATTAAGTTAAGCGTGAAACACACCAAGCAGCGACAGCTAATTAAATTTTAATTTGTTTAAGCTAGTGACTTTCCAATCGACCACCGCAACTACTTAAGGTGGATTTATATTATGATTATCCGTTCAAATGGTCGATTGGAAGTTGGAACAAACAAAAAATTATGAAATGAGCAAAACATCTAAATTTTTAATTCACATGTATTTATTTCACATTATGGTATTACATAATACCAAAAAATAATGCGATTAGTTTTTTAGATTTAGCGGGTTCTCCACCTATGCAAATTTCCTGATATTTTCTATCATGCTACCTACATAGCCATTTTTTTCAATGTACCTAAGCGGGAGTATACCGGGAACTCCACTATGCAAATTTCCTAATATTTTCTATCAAGGTGCTACCACAGAATACCCAGAAGCGACATAACGCGGTTTTTATATGGAGAAAAATGAACTCATTTTTTTGACCTTGGTTTATATTCGCTTTTTAACGCAAAGTGGCTGACATCTGGTAGTTGATATTGAAACTAGAGTTAAAGGTGAATAGCAATCAAAAAAATTTATATTTGGACAATTTTGTTGTTGATTACGGTTCAAAACAATCTTTTATTGCACATGAAAGATATATTTTTTTATTCAGCAGCAAAATAATTCAAAAATAACACACAAAAAAATAAACGCTGAATTGCTGTTCACCTTTAACTAACGGCGATCGTGGCACCTCTTGCGGTGCTTTAAAGACGAATAAGGTAAGATTTTCGGTATTAAATTATCGTTCAGTGGCTAAAAATTCAAAATTTACATGTAAAATATAAGGTAAGAGCAAACATTTCTTGGTCCACGTAATGTCGGTTCTGGTTGTTTATTATTCTGTGGTGCTACAGAAAGTAAAAAAAATATATATTTGCTAGAAGGGAATGAAACAAAAAACCGAATCAGTGAAAAATATTTGTGTCTGTAGTTGTGACACTCCTCTAAAAAGTATCAAATCGAGAACTTTTAATGCATTGTCCCATGCACAAACGGCAAACCGGCATTTCAAAACGTCAAATCCAATTTTTGGCCAAATTGTTTGATTTTCAATATCAAAAAACTATTAAAAAATAGTTCGAATCTATAACTTCCGCCTCATTTGTAGAAAATTTTATTAAAATTGATTTGATTTCATTCATAAAACCCCAATTTTATATTTTGACCGAGGGATTTTTGCTTGACGGCCGGCAAAATACAAAATTGGAGTTTTTTGAATGAAATTCAATCAATTTTAATAAAACTTTCTTAGAATAAGGTGAAACTTATAGATTTGAACTATTTCTTAATAATTTTCATATTGCATAAGTGAAGCAATTTAGCCAAAAATTGGGTTTGACCGTTTTAAATGCCGGTTTTCCGTCTTGCATGGGGCAGTGCCTTAAGCCTGAATTCCATAGTGAATAATTGACTGAGCTGACTTGAAGTTGGAAAAAGACAAAAAAAATAATCCATTAGAGTGACAAAGACAAAATGTTTTGTTATTGTTTTATTTATAGCAACATTTGATGAACACATTTTGACAGAAAGCAAAAACATCCCGTCAAATAAAGGTGTTACGTTTACGTAACACTACCTAGCGAAGAATTTTGTTCATACAACTTTTCGTAAACGTAACACTTTGGTGTTGCAAATTTGCAATAACGAAGCAGTTATGTCGTTCTCTTCCTATGATAATTAGACTTTTTGCGAGGAGTTATCAATGTGTTAGTAGTTCGTAAACAGTTCGCTTGAGGTGGTGCATTTACGTCACGTGATTAGCGAAATAATAACGTAAAATTTGTATCGATATGAATTTAATGCATTTGCAATATTCCTTTTCTAAAAAACTTACAGTTTCTTAAGTATTTTTGTTTTTATTCTAAAAAAATATTAGGCCACAAATTATGTATATTTTTCTAAATCAAATTGGGACATTAATTATTTGCTTAGTGATTTATTTATTAAAAAAAAATTGATGAACACAAAAAATATGTAATGGCGATCGAAAACTCAAAACTAAATAGTTATCGTTTCTTTATATTATTCCATTAATTTTCATAAAGGAATTTGGTGTTACGTTTACGAAACATCAGCGAAGAATTTTGCTCATATGTACAATTCTTCGTAAACGTTACGTTTAGTTGCGGCAAAAACGAAACATTTTTGTCGTTTCTACCTCATGATAATTAAATTTGTTTGCGAAGTATTTTTGTACTACATATATTTTATTTAAGTTTGAGAATGTGTTAGGGCAAAGCAAAAAAGTAATACGTTAATAGTACGCTTATACGACGTATTTTGCGAATTCGCTTAAATTGTTTAGCGGGATTCTATTTCAACACTTCCTTCTGTTTGATATTTATGTTATCCCTTATAAATTTAAATTGACCTCCAGCCAATGATTTCGTAAAGATGTCCGCTAGTTGTTGTTCAGTCTGCACGTATTCAATACTGAACTCCTTTCTCAATAGACTCTTAATAAACTGATAACGCACATCTATTTATGTATTTTGTCGTTTTGTGTGCCGTTTCATCTCCAATCATTTTGATTGTACTTTGATTGTCCAATTTTAAAGTTAATGGTTTTTTACACAAGTTGAGTTCCTCACACAGTCTTCCTATTGTTATTAGTTGTTTAACTGCTTCAGATGCGGTGATATATTCAGCTTCTGATGTTGACAAAGCTTTGACTGACTGGCATCTTGTGTGCTGATCTACTGCTGTTCCATTCACCACCATTAAATATCCTGAAGTAGATTTCCTCATTTTTTTATACTCCGCGAAATCAGCATCACAGTAACATTTTACACCTCCCTCCGAATCTGACTTGAATCTTAAACCATACTCTTTCGTTCCATTTAAATACCGAAAAACCCTCTTTATTGCTTCCCAGTTAATTAATTTAGGAGATTCCATTTATCGACTTAGCTTGTTTACTGCATATGTTACCTATATCTGGTCTGCAAATAGATGACAGAAACAATAAACTCCCGATTGCCTCACGATATGGACCAGTAAATAGTACACTTTCCTCATTGTCCATATCTTTCATCGGTCCAGGTGTACACACTGATTTACTTTCACTCATTTACTTACCTATTCACTGATTTACTTACCTTTCCAACATCTTGATAATCTAATTTTCTTGTTTAAACAAAAATATCACCAGATGGGTCTTCTGTAATTTGCATTCCTAAAAATTGATTTAGATTATCTCTTTTAATATCAAAATTATTTTCCAGATGCTTCAATAATTTATCAATTTCAGTGACACTTGAGGATATAATTAAACCATCATCCACATACATATATTATCAAGTATAGTTTCTCTACACCACTTCCTATAAAGATATAAGGATCATTTTCTGATTATTTTGAACTAAATCTCTTTAAAACTTCAATGAATTTAAAATTCCAGATCCTTGGAGCTTATTTAAATAACATACTCTTGCAGTACCATATTCAAATCTCATTGGTTGCTCCATA